>OX411543.1:14906274-15343774 GCA_948146395.1 Fragum whitleyi | reverse complement strand
TATAATTAAACCATTTAAAAGGTAAGACATTCAAATAATTCTCAATACCTGGACTAGTCTTTAAGAATCTATAGTTTGTTAATAATGAACTATTATTAATGTACGAGTGCATATTTTGATAAAACTCATCTAGAACTCTTGATCTAAAAATCTTAAAGAAATGTTTATGGTTAACACAATTAGGATTACTCCAAACATAGCTAAATCCGTATGTATCTAATAAATGCTTGACATTGCTACACCAATTTATCGCCCCTTTATCTATACTTGAAATCAAACACACATAAAGGGTATTTATGATTATATTATCAGATGATATTATTTTCCCCCAATATTTAATAATGCTAGTGTAATTTCTTATATAAAGAGGATATCGTCCCAGTTCGTAATAAACTGCATAATTGCATGTTGTTGTTTTAACACCAAGAATCTTTTTCAAAAATTTTAAATGGATTCTTTCTATATCCCTATATTTGCTAAATCCCGTAATCTCATTTGAGTAACAAAGAATGGAACCAACAAAGGCGTCAAACAACTGCATTAAGGTAGAAGTACAAAAATTAAAGGCACGTGTTTTATTCCAAAGAACATTAAGTGCTTTGAGACCTTTGCCTACCAAAAGTTTACGATTTTGATTAAAAGAACCCGTATAATTAAATACTGTGCCCAGATAATTAAAATCGACAACGATTTCCGATAGCTGATTATTATAAGTCCAACTTTCATTTCGCCTAAGGGCACCCCTTTTACGGAAGACTACAATTTTAGATTTGTCTGAATTGACCTCTAGGCCCCATTTTGTGCAATATTCATATAAATTATTTAAACTAGATTGTAGACCCGCTGGGTTATCGCTAAGAATAACCATGTCGTCAGCAAAAAGTAATAATAAAATATTTATGTTGTCTATAGTTAAGCCACATGCTGGATCTCCCTGTAGAAATAATTCGATATCATCAATGAAAAGGGCAAATAACAGAGGTGACATTATCTCCCCTTGTTTCAAACCGACTATACTTTCAAATGGGATAGACAGTAGATTGTTGACTTTAACAAAAGCCTTCACCTTTGAATACATATCACGTATAATACGGAGCATGTTACCCTTTATACCTAAATTAAAAAGTTTAAGCCAGAGCCCATTTCTGTAAACGCTATCGAAAGCCTTTTTAAGATCTATGAATGCAGCATACAATCGTTTTTTCTCTGAAAATAGTTTTTGTATTAGTAATGACAATATGAAACAAGCATCAGTTGTAGATCGTGTTTTTCTAAAGCCAAATTGTGCATCGGATAAAACATCATTATTTTCACAAAACAAACTCAATCTTCTATTTAAAATCCCGGTGAAAATCTTGGATAAACAGCTCACGAGTGAAATACCTCTATAATTATTAGCGTCCCCCGGGTCCCCCTTTTTATGCAGCGGTATAATTATACTCTCAGTCCATTGATCGGGGAAAACCCCAGTTCTAAAAATAGCATTAAACATATCGGTTAGGTGAGATGAAATTATATCACAGCTTTCGATGAAATACTCATTTAAAAGGCAATCGTTTCCAAAAGACTTATTTCTCTTTAAATTGTGAATAATGAATTCAACTTCCTGTATGGTGATCGGTTGGTCTAATTCATCAAAATTACAATATGACGAGTTAAAGTCATTTTCTTCACAAAATCTTTCAGAATCTAAGTCATGAACTAACAGCAGAATAAATAAATTTTGTGAAGAAAATTCAGTAATATCTGATGCCCAATTTGGTTTTTAAGAAGGCTGTATCGACAACTGATGCAAGTTTTGTTTTAATGAGTTTAATCCAAAAGTTTTTAAATGAAAATAAACGTTTTATTTGTGTTTTTGTTGATTTGAAAAAATGTTTTGACTCTAAAAATAGAAATGCCCTCTGGCTTAAATTGTATAATTCGGGTGTTCAAGGAAAACTTCTCAGGATTATACGAGATATGAATAGTAAAGTAAAATCGTGTGTTAAACACAATAATTTAGTTTCTAACTTTTTTGAGTATACAGTCGGTTTACGCCAAGGAGAGACATTGTCTCCCATTTTAGTCTCACTTTTCCTTGAGGATCTAGAACTGTATTTACTGGAAAACCCCGATTCAGGAATAAGCTTAAACGAATTGAACATAATATTGCTTCTGTTTGCTGATGATATGGTAATTTTTGGGAAAAGTCCCGCAGAACTACAAGCAAGCATTAATAAACTTAGCGAATATTGTGATAATTGGGGATTAGATGTAAACGTAGAAAAAACAAAAACTATGGTATTCCGAAAAAGAGGGCCACACAGATCAGACGAAACCTGGACTTACAAAGATAAAACTATTGAGTCAGTAAACAACTTTTGTTATTTAGGAACATTATTTCACTATACAGGCAATTTTGCCCAGAACAGGGAATATCTTGCATCAAAAGCATTGAAAGCTCTCAATACACTTATCGTAAATTGTGCCAAATTCAAGCTTTCGATAAAAATTCTTTTTCAGTTGTTCGATGCATTTGTTGGTTCTATTTTAGGGTATTCATGTGAGACGTGAGGAATAAATAAATCAAAAGAAATTGAGCGAATCCATCTTACGTTTTGTAAGCGAATACTTTGTGTAAACAATAGATCATGTAATATGGCAGTTTACGGAGAACAAGGCAGATACCCATCATATATTAACAGATACGTTAAAATTGTTCTCACAGCCGGTATATTTTGTACATCAAGCTTCTCACGTCTCTCCCTCGCTTATACACACATAGACGCTTGCACACACACTCATGCACGTACATGCACGTGCACGCCTACATTCAAGTACACACGCATACTCATGCACACTATCAAGCGCACATATACGTATGCACGCAAACGCGAATGCGGGCACGCAAACGCACACGCACGATCGCTTGCACGCACTCACACATGTATTGGTCTCTGTCTGTTCTTCTGACTGGCTTTTCATCTGTCCGTTATCTTTTGTCTCTATCTCCTTTTCTCTCACTTACTAAACGAACTCATATGTATATATATGTGCTTCAATCAATTTCTATGTACATGTATTGTTTTGTTTTGTAACAGTTTGTATGTTCCAATGTATTTGTTTTGTAAAATTGTACTAATGCTCTTCAAATATTGGAGGTAATAAAGATTATATATTGGTTTAAAGTAAAAGATTCACAGAATATTTTAATAAAGAATGTATACCGAGATGCATATAAAGATACTTTAAATGGAAAGAAAAACTGGGTTTCAGACATAAAAAGCATACTTGATAATTTTGGGTTTAGTGAAATATTTTATGATCAAACCCTCTGTCAAGTTAACCATTTTATATTGCTTCTTAAAGAACGTATGATTGATTGTTTTAAACAGGAATTGTTTGCAAAAATTAATACCAGTAGTATGCTGACACTTTACAAAGAAGTTAAAACAAATTTTGAATGTGAGGAGTATTTAGATAAATTACCTGTATTAGCCCGCTCACATCTATGCAAATTGCGAATTTCAGCGCACTCACTTCAGATCCAAACAGGAAGATTTTCAAACAACAATATCCCAAGGAATGAAAGGCTTTGTCAACTTTGACAAAATGGTGAAATTGAGGACGAATTTCATTTTTCATTGGTTTGTCCAAAATACAAAACATTGAGATGGAAATATCTTGATACTTATTTTTATACAAAACCTAGCATGTATAAATTCATTTCCTTGTTGACTAGTAATAATCACAAAGTATTAGAAAAACTTGGCTGCTATCTAATATCAGCCTTTTCGCTAAGATTTAATACACTTTATAAGTAATCTAGTTACTTTTTCATGTAAACCTAATTGATTATTTTCTTTCTTATATCATCCTCCATGGATTAACTTAAAACATTCTCTTGATATATAAAGGCTCACCTTATTTTCATCTGAATAAGATAGAGAGAGGGAGAGAGAGTGAAGAGAGAGAGAGAGAGAGACAGACAGACAGAGAGACAGAGAGAGAGAGAGACAGACAGACAGAGAGAGAGACAGAGAAATAGAGAGTGAGTGCGACAGAGAGATATAAGAGAGATATAAGAGAGATGGATAGAGAGAGAGACCTTTGACTATTAAAATATGTATATTATTATTGTAAATATGACAATGTACTTTGTATACGTCAATTAAAATATTGTTCTGTTCTGTTCTGTTCCTAAACTAATTTGCGGATTTTGACGTTACTTGGCAGAAATGTTCCTTGTGTGACACTCGTCTTTAGATGTTCAAGAAATTTTGATTGATCCCCAAATATGGGCGTGGCAGGGCGGGGCTTTTTTTTTATTATCAAACCTAAATAAAATCCCCTTTGGGACCTTTGGCCCGATTTGAATGAAATTGGCATGAATAATCCTTGGGTGGTCCTCTTCAAAAGTTTTTCAGGAAATTTGGATTGACCCCTAAATAAGGGTAAAATTTTCACTATAAAATGTTCTCCTGTCACACTATTGGACTGATCAATTTTAATCGAACCTCGAAGAATAATATTCCATGGGTAAATCTCCACCTAGCAGATTTTTCCCCATATATGTATGGCGGGAGCATATTTTTACATTACTCTATAATGCATTGTTTCATTGTTAAAGAACCAGCAAGACATATCTATCTTATATTTTTTTTCTAAATTAGAATCAATACTTTTAATTTTTTTTTTCAAAACGGCTCCCATAAAAGGTTTGAATGCACTTTTCTTTCCATATTTTTGCCTCTTGATTAATTTCATTGTAATTTTCCACATCTGACTGAGTTTTTCTTCGTAAAGGTAGAAGACATATCTCCTATTTTCTGACTTATATTTTGGTATATTTCTAGATATTTCGGTATATTTCGGAGCAACAACGTTAAGGGGGTAGCTATAATTTTTTGTATGAGTTGTCTCCCTGGAGGGCCAATTTTCTTACTGGTACCCGAATTTACATTATTTAGCCATCAGTAACGGGTTGAAAAGAAAATTGGATAGCATAAAACATTTTTCAGTTAAAAACCAAAAGTAATATAAGACAGATAGATACCATACTGACAAGCCATCATAGATTTTCACACATCAATTTCGTTGCTTAAAGAATGTTCCCAAATGTACATCAAATAATCTCTGGTATCTATAACATGGTTGACAAGTTATGAGTTGAATTACTCAGGTGAGCGAACTAGGCCCATCACGGTCCTCTTATTTTATAAACACTACAAATTTTAAAACATGAATATCTGGGCACTTTAAAGTTCGGGGTTACATTTGAATATTTTTCCGACTTGATTTACCAGTTAAACACAAACCTCTTGCAAATCCAATGCAGTTAATCCTTTTCTATTAAGTAATGATACATACTAAACATACTTAACTAAACTAAATATGTTATAACATGTAAGCTGCACCATATTATGAAAAATCAATTAAGATTACGCAAAGCCATATGTTACGCCCCGCGTTTCTTGGTCATTGTATATTTGGCGCACGTGATGTAACTTTCAAGCGTTCCCTTGATATATTGACCATACCGTAAAAAACCTTCTACACATTTCTTTCAGATACACGCATGCGACGGATAACAGTTTTTTGTTGCTTTTTTTAACTTTCTTTGCCTGCCTCATACTAAATACCAAAAACATTATTTTCCCATAACCAGGAAGAACATTCTAAAAGGTCGATTATCCCATCAAGTAATTAAACAAAGGAAACATGATGGTCCTATATCGGTCACCTAATGTCTTATAAATGACCTATATATGGGATCAAACGACAAAGGAGCTACACATTCCAATAAAAGAATTAAAGTTACTGTGAATTTTTCTAGTTAAATCTTTATGAAACAATGCCAATAATTTTGGAAATTGTATGTCAAAAGGTTTAGAGTCACACCTCTTTCAGAAGTCTTTTTTTCTATCGCGTATATGTTGCGGCTATAAATGAGGCTCTACAACTGAGGGTGTATTTGGATTTCAGGGTTAAAATTATTTATTTATACATAGATCAATACCAAAGCAGATATTGTAAGTATCAGGCGTAACAGCTTGCAAGTAAGTATACATTTCATCTATAAATCCCTCTTTATACCTGTATATTAGAACCCCTCCCAACAACATAGGCAAATATTTAATCTGAAAGCACTTTACAATGTCCTGTTAGGAACCGAATGGCATTCTCAAAATTAGTGAGATGTATGCTTTGCTGTTTAGAATCAGAATATTGTTGGTGCTTCCTACTTTTTTCTGTTGTAAAAGCAAGAAAATCACAACACGGGGCTGCTTTATTTTCAAGTTGGCGGACTAAATGTTCTTATGATTATGTTTCTTGCCAAAAATACGCATTTTTTGGCTCATTGGTTTTGGTGAAGAAGACTTTTTATCTTTTTTATCCTTTCTTTCTATTTTAAATCCGGGACAGCTCAACACAGGGCTAATATTCAAGTTAAAGCAATAAGTTAAATATTTTTATAAAGAGCCTAGGATAAAATATATCATTCCAAATTCAATCAGTTAAAGCTTTTGGTTTCCGAGAAGAAGATTTTCTTAAAGATTTTGTGAACAATTTCTATAACAATACATTGCTAATATATATACTCACCGTAAGTCCATCCAGCGCTTTGAGCAATATGCCTTTTATAAAAGTTGCCCATGGTTTTTACGTAGCACTTCGTTTAAAGTGAGCAAAAAAGCTTTATCAGATAAATAGGTAAGAAGAATATTTATACATTTTATATTTGCAGTCGGGTTTGGATTTAAATGACTTAATGACAAAGGAAGCTCAATTTATTTTTAGGAAAATAAAACACAGAACTTCAGCTTTTGTCATAATCACGAAAACAATGATCATGATATTTTCCGAGGGGTTTTTTCTGGTGAAAGACCTTTTTCCCAATTGACCTGATCTGGAAACGTCCCCAAAACACAACTGTAGGATAAAATTCCTCTAGGACATAACCCCACAAGAAGAAAAATCCCACTCGGACAAAATCCCCCCTTTATTATGTACAAGTACCACCATATGACAGACTTGTTTGGAAAACACCATAGGAAAAGATTTGGAAGGCACGATGATAATCCATATGCCTATTCCGTTTCAAAGAAAAGCATTTCATTAACATCAAATCTTAAATTGGCACCGAACAACGTAAATATTTATGCCCAAAATATATGAAAAAAATAACTTCGTTTCCTCATATAAAAATCTCTAGATCTTAAATAACGGCTAAAAAATCTTTATTAGCTCCACTGGACGAAAGGCCAGCGGGCTATTGTCATGGCGAGGTGTCCGTCGTCCGTGCGTCCGTGCGTCCGTGCGTCCGTGCGTGCGTCCGTCCGTCCGTAAACTTTTACTTTAAAAATCTTCTCCTCATAAAATACTGGATGGATTCCAATCATATTTGACAGGAATGTTCCTTGGGTGACCCTCTATCAGATTCCTTCAAAGATTTTTAATCGGTTGAAAATCATGGCTGTAGTGGGCGTGAATGATACTTGAGTAACCCTTTATCAGTATAGCAAAAATTATTGTGATTGGATGAAAAATGTGTATTTTATGGGCGGAGGTCATTTTTCTATATGTTATATAGTGAAAACTTTGAAAATCATTTTCTCAGAACCTAATTGAAAGATATAAACCAAATTTTACTAGAATGATTCTTTAGTGATCCTTTATCAGTCTATTAAAAATATTGTGATCAGATCAAAAATATGTCTTTTATGGGCAGAGGTCATTTCTTCATATATAGGGTAAAACAAACTATCCTGAAAGGTTAAACAGATGGATTAGATATCATGGAAATTTTATTTCTGTGAAGTTGTATCAGTCTGCAAAAAAATATTTGATTAGATGAACAGCATATTTTTTTATTGGTAGAGGGTATTATAACATATAAAGTGAATATTTGATCACCCTTTTGGTATCTTTTCAATGATGAATTTTTCTAGACTTGTTAAATTTAATAGGTGTAATGATTATAGATTAAAAGGAACAAAACCTTTGTTGAAATTCAAATGTATAGAAACATTAGTTGAAATAAGTAGCCTGAGAATACCCACTCAGAATTGGTGAGTTTAGTTGAACGAAGGGTGAATCTGCACAGAGTGTAAAATGATGTTCTGACCTCCTGACATTCAGAGTGGGGTAGAAAGAGTTGAGTTTACTGCACTCTAAGGTATTGGGCAGAATAAAATAAATATATTGGATTGAATATTTTACTTCTTACTATCATTAGTTAGAATTTTGTTTTGATGACAAACAATTGTGAAGTAAAATCTTTTAGTAGTGTTTAATTAAAAGTGGAAAGATCTACAATCAAAATTTTGCAGACCAACACCAGTATATTGTGCAGTAACATTCTGTTAGTTTTGAAATTCTTATATTTGGATTTTAACAAAATATCACTAGACTGATCCTTGGGTGACCCATTATCAGACTGCACAAAATTATTGTGATTAAATGATAAATATTTGTGTAACAGGTAGAGGTCAATTTTGTTATTCACTGATCAAGAGTTTTTTATGCAGAAATATTTCAGCATATGACCCTTATTTACTTGAAATAAACATTCACTCATTCATTCACTTCAATTCTCATTTAAACAGCTTAATAATCCTCTAATAGTCATTATTTGGATATTCAGGCCTGTGGGGCAAATCAGGCGCTCAAGCGCCTCTAGTTTTTGAGATTGATTCGTCATTCTCGAAATTTAAGATTTTTTTAGCCGCTATTTACTGTAAAAAAATATCAATCAAAAAATAGCGTCGGTTTTTTTCCGCGCTAGTTTTTCTCACATTGTTTCCATATAACAAAATGCACAATTTTGTTGTGTGTGTGTGTATTTCCGTTTATTTATCGTCGATACCGTAGCACATGCACTTATGAGCGACGCCCCCACAGGACGGTTAGTTGTACGGGGGATAGTGCAAGGATACATGACGAAACTACTGCTGAGATCCGCCATGGTTCTTTAACGTGCTCGGTGTGAAGCACCGTCTCACGGGGCCTCGGTTTAACGTATCATCCGAAAGACAATTAGCTTTAGCAGCCCGGGAATCGAATCCACGCGGTCGAACTTCAATGGTTTTGAAGTCCGGTGCTCTAAAGCTAATCGGGCTGGTTACAATTTTGTTACAAACTCATCCGCCTTTTATACATCCGAGGTCTGTTGCAGTTTACGGAAATGGCCGAGTGACGTTCCGAATGTGCCAAACTGTATGGGATGTTTTTGAAACAGTGTCTAGGGTGACAGCTTGTTGACAGTAAGTAGTGATGTTTATCTGATGGTTTAGATGATTGCGATTTTCATACAAGTATTGATTTTATCAATAAATGTACTTCTTTGTCTAACTTTTATAGGTTTGTTTTTCTCATTTTGTTGTTAGAAATCAATACTCAATAACAGGACCAGCAAACTTCCGCATTAAAATATACAGAAATGAAAATGGCAAGGTTCGTAAACTACCAAACTTTGACGTTTTCAATGCTCTTTTTTTTCCCTGTTTTTAGCTCCACTGGCTGAAAGCCACTGGGGCTATTGTCATGGCGTTGTGTCCGTCGTGCGTCCGTCCGTCCGTCCGTCCGTCCGTGCGTGCGGTCGTAAACTTTTTCTTTAAAAATCTACTCCCCAAACACTACTGGATGAATTTCAACCAAACTTCACAGGAATGATCCTTGGGTGACCCTCTTTCAAAGTTGTTCAAGAAATTTTGATCCAATGAAAAACATGGATTTAATGGGCGTGGCTAATTTCCAAATATGGTAAAAAGTGACTTTTCTCAGATTCTTATCGATAGATACAAATTAAATTTTACATGAATAATCCTTGTGTGACCCTTTATCAGTCTACCAAAAATTATTGTGATCGGATGAAAAATATGTCTTTTATGGGCGGAGGTCATTTCTCTATATGTTATATAGTGGAAACTTTGAAAATCATTTTCTCAGAATGTAATTGATGGATATAAACCAAATTTCACTGGAATGATTCTTGGGTGACCCTTTATCAGTCCACCAAAAATTATTATGATTGGATGAAAAATATGTATTTTATGGGCGGAGGTCATTTCTCTTTATTATATATTATGGAAACTTTGAAAATCAATTTTTTCAGAATAGTATTGATGGATATCAACCAAATTTCACTGGAATGATCCTTGAGTGAACCTCTATCCGTCTACTAAAAATTATTGTGAGCAGATGAAAAATATGTATTTTATGGGCGGAGGTCATTTCTCTATATAATATATAGTGGAAACTTTTAAAATCATTTTCTCAGAATGTAATTGATGGATATCAACCAAATTTCAATGGAATGATCCTTGAGTGAACCTTAATCATGAAGCAAAAAATTAATGTCATTGGATGAAAAATATGTCTTTTATGGGCGGAGGTCATTTCTCTTTATGTTATATAGTGTAAAATTTGAAAATCATTTCCACATCAGTAAAACCCAAAATATCTTAAAATCTAGTCAAACCTTAGATTTGCTATTTCAAGAATTTCAAGCCTGTGGAGCGACTCAAGCCATTCATGGCTTTCTAGTGTTTTTTAATTATGGTATATATCCTTGAAAAGTTGTACTATATATGTAAGAATAAAAATACATCATTTATTAATAAATATTGTTTGTCCTATGAATGAGTAGATTTTTATACAGCAAAACATGAGTAATGAACCCATAAAAATAAGAAAAGGGTAGTGCATTTCATGATAAAAGAATATCTCGAATAAAACCGCATTAATATAAATTAACCACTTGTTCTTTGACTTCTTTGAGCGATACAGTGTCCATGAAAACATGTTGCTCATTTGATATCCCAGAAGAAATTTTATAGATGTATGAAATGTGTTAGCAAAGGACAGAGATTCGAGAAGCTCCCCGGGGCCATGACACCACTTCATGTCAAATGTCGTTATTGAATCGCGACCCTGAGAGCGGCGTGTATGGTACAGTTAAAAACATCGTGACATTGATACTCATTCCGTTTAAAATCATTCCTAATCATTCACTCAGCGCTCCATTCATTCATTCCAAACACTCACTCAAATCGATCAAAAACGCTTAGAAGTCATTAGAAAACATTTAGAAACCATTCAAGACTTTCAACAATAAATTCAAATCGATCTATCTATTCTACGATTTTATTTGCTAGTGTGGAATATAAATTGTCTGATTGGTTCGCGATGACGTGTAATCAGAAGAGAAACGTATATTCTTAAAGGGGGGTAATTAAGGTCGCTAATTTTGTTCTTCATGAACAAAATTAGCAATATTGGATTACTTCCCTTTTAATATCACCCAAAACTCGCTCCACACACTCATTCAATTTCATTCCAAAATCATTCCAAAATCATTCACCTTGTCCATTTCTCAATGTTCCTAACTGTAGCGGTGATAAGGAGTTGACTCTTGACTCTTGAAGGCGACCTTAAAAATGTTAGCTTTTATACCTGATCCCATAGTCGTACCTTGTATTTGGAAGAAATGCTTGTCTTTGAATTCAAAGTTGTCACACTTGAGGATGAGAGCTAACAACTCAACAAGTGTGTTGAATTTCTCTTGTGTTAAATGAGCGATGGGCTTGCTCTACTAGTTCAGTTAAAATTTCATGAAATTTCAGAGTTGAAATGCCTATCAAAGCCATTCGGAATCAACAAAAGTTACACTTAACTAGTACACAACGTGTAAAATATAGCAACACCTAGAACGATGGTGGACTATTGGAGATAGACAGGTCAAATTCAGGTAAATTTTGAAGTTAAGTAACTTAAGTTAACCTTTTGGGTCAAACAAGGTCACGAAGACTTGTCAGATCAAGTATTTGCTACATTTTACTTTGGTTGAATAACTGTGACACGAACGTCAAATCCGCTATATTTAATATAATTAAGGATAAATTTAGGCCAAAGTAACGATTTATTGCGTCACGTAGACTATTCGGGTCAATTAATTGCTACGTTTTTAAGATTATTGACCAGCGGTAGAACAAAGGTCAAAATAGCTGAAATTCAATTTGTATACAACCGTTGCAAAAGCAACACTATTTGTCGAAAGCGCTAGGGTTATGAATATCGTGAAAGCTCTATTACAAAGCTCTATTACAAACCTGGAGTTCTTATAGAACAATCGCATTTTATTAGAATGGGATTGGGCTCTTTTAGAGGCTACAACTGTTACAACTTGAAAAAGTGGCCAAAAATACTAATACCGTGTCTTTTACGACTGCAACGTGTTGATCAAAGCCAAAGGTATTCTATATATTGACTTTAATGTAGAGTAAGGTTTACAGGCCAATTGATATTGTAGGGTACAGTATTATCCATGATTAATGCCCTGGCAGGGCGGAACCTAAAAAACGTGTCGTTGCACTTAAGGTTAGGGGAAATCAGCTTTTATCTAAAATAACCTTCTTTTAAAGAGAGTCGACATAAATAACTCGAGACCGTAAACCATAGATTGGTAACCAAATCCTCGTAACTTCAGGTAAATCAAGCTTTGGTAACCAAACGATGAAATATGTTCACTCTCTCAACGCACGAGAATCCTTTAGGTTTTGGGATAGAGTTATTTGCACGCGTTAGCGATGATTACCGACTAAAATTTGGAAAGAACCCAAACTATTGAAAAGTAAACTCGCAAAATTACGTCACGGTTAAGCCCCGCCCTGCCAGTTCATTTATTACGCAGAATACACTCAGATAATCCTGGAAAAACTCCAGTCAAATCATACATTTTAATCAAAACAAAATCAAATCATTTGGTCACGAAAAATTATATTGAATCTCAGTTGACCTCATCATGACATTGATGAGGGTATAGGTTTATTAGAGGCTTCAAGTTTTCTGAAAATTAGTAAATTAACGATCGAATTTGGTGTCCGAAAAGAGGGATGTGGTTTTATTAAAGCATTGGGTTCTATTAGAACTTTTACTGTAATAATATTATATATCAACACTGTTAGAACAAGTATATTTCTCATATATATGTGTACTGAAATATTGTATGAAAAGTGACGAAATTATTTGTTTTTCTCACTCGTATTGATTTAAATGTTTGCTCATACTTTATTGATTTTTATTTGAAAAAAATGAATAAATGATTTTCTCTTTTTCAATTTATAAACATACATTTCATGGGAAATAAATTTTGCTTCAATACTTACATTTTATATATCTAACCCCAAAAAATAATCCAAACGAATAGAGGAACTGAAGAAACACAAGGAACGCTTTGCCATAAAAAGTGCACAAAAGTCAATTACGATCATATACTGAGCGACTTCGAAAACGCAACAAAGTACATTTTAAGAGCAAATAAATTTCTTTAGCCAAATTTCAAAGATGATGCTCTGTTAGGTTATGTTTATCAATTTGACACATCTGTCATTACCGACAGAGCCAATCTTATGTTTAATCTTGCCCTGCTCTGCATTAGGGATAAAAAAAAACGTGGTAAATTGGGGACTTTAATGTGATGTCTCCCTTGTTTGTTCCGTGGATTAAATTAGAGGTGCTCCAAAATCATTAGCGGTCCTTTTGGAAATGTTCTTGTTTTTTTGTTGTTTTTTTTTTTTTTTTTTTTTTTTTGGGGGGGGGGGGGGGGGTCAGGACTTTCATTTGTTTTTAATAAAAAAAAGTGTCCGATAGTATAGTAGAAAATAAAAATATATTTTAACATCCAATGTAAATCTATCTTTTAAATTGTGCAATATTTGATTTAGGATTATAAAAGGATAAAATATGTAACCCCTGAATTGGTCCCTTCCTCCTTAGGGAGTAACTAAAGGGAGATAACCAACCGATTCCCCCCCCCCCCCCCCAATGACTTGCAAATTATACCCCGCTTTGCAGTCAATAATTTGCAAATAGTTCGGCACCTTTTATTATCCTTGTTAATTAAGCTTGTTTGCTTTTTTATCTACGGTTGATTGATTTCACTAGAACCGTCTGTAAAGGGAATTTGACGGTAGTCATGTAAAACTGTTCACAAAAACTAAAACATGGTAGTCAATCAAAAATGACTATGCTCTAGATCGTAAATACCAGTGAAATTGTTCTTTTGAACCCCTTGTCATACTTGCAAATGATTCTTTTATACCAGCAAGATATGCAAATTAAATTTGAAATGAAACAAATTCGCCAAACTTTATCGTACAATAAAAGTTAAAGCTATGCTGTTATCATGCTTAAAATCTCAAGTCTGTCCAAAACGAGATTTCTGCAAATATACATAAAGAAAAAAATGCAACGTCCCATTTTTAAAAAGTGATCGGTGGTACATTTACGGATTAATGGCTTATGAAAAAAATCAGTTAACCTGAGTATTGATATCGAGCCAATATCGTCTTTTCTGCGATCCGGATCACAAAACAGTGCAATCAGTTTTCCTATTGTACCCCGCTTTGCACGTGCACTTGCGTGCAAAGCGGGACACAATTGGAAAACTGTTTGCACTATTTTGTGATCATTAACTCTGAGCAGGATTCAAAAGCGACAACAATCACGACATCTACTCTTCTTCTCCTCTTAACTTAGATTGGACGTAAGAAATGAATACATGATAATCGTTTGTCTCAGTGTAAGATCGATTTATATATAGTTCCGCAAGAAAGAGTGAGGTCCGAGAAACCGTTATCTCCTATCATTTTCAATGTAAAATTGATCTTTGATCACTCACTTGAAATTGCAGGTCTATACATCGAGCGAACACCAAATGCTATATTATCACGAGTGGTGAATTATCGAGTGAAAATATAGCTTTTGTTGTTCAGGAAATGAATTATAAATCGATCTAACTCGAAAAACAAAAGATTATTCTATTTTTTCATTGCAAAAATGAGAAAAAATGTGAAATTTCTAGGATATATTTTCGTAAAGCACGTCACTTATTTCGCCCCGCATAGATGACGTCAAATAGGATGAAATGCACAAAAGCAGGGTATTAGCTTTTGATAATTTCACTGCTTTTGCGGTGAGATTATCAAGTGATAATGTACCGTTAATTCTCGATAAACAACCGAAAAGCATTAAAAAAATTCTTAAATTACTAGTGCAACAGAGCAGACCACCAACTTTTGGATAGCAGATACTAGCTCTCGTTCTTGGCAACCAAAAAAAAAAAAAAAAACGTTTTGTTTTGGGTTCATATTCTCTCTTTGTTGAAATGTTTTTTGGATATAATTATTTTAGATATTGAAATACTTTTTTTTCTTTCTGTATATTTTTTTCGACGTGAACGATCTTTCTTTACCGACATTTGGAACGTCGCTCGGAATTTTCCATAAACAGGAAAGTACCTCGGACGTAAGTGTAGTAATTTTTTTTTTTTTTTTTTTTTTTTTTTTTTTGTAATTCGGCCCCCGGTGGTACTTCGGTTATCCAATACGCTTGAATAGAATTTTATTTATTCTTTCCGATCTTGTGGGCATATTATAATTTGATAACAAAGCGCAGTTAAACACTGTTCTTGTCATCGAATTTAAGTATGCCCTCTTTTAATTTTTCGTTGATTTTGTTTTATGCAACGTCATCCTTGGTGGGATCGTTGATGTTTGTGATGTCATATTACCAAAGTGCGAAATGAAGCGCTTTCATGACTGCGCCCGTATCATTCTAGAGGTCTATTTCGTAGATTCGCCGAGGGTTCCCAATTGTCTGTATCCAATCCGCTTTCTCGTGGACAGCGTTGAATCGGCAAGAACTACGTAACGTCTTTGGTTGTCAACTTAACGACTTATTTGTTCCATCCTTAGAGAAAACATGATGAAACGCAATTTTGATGATTTGTTTGACTCCTTGGTTCGTTCAACAGAGCTTTAACATTTTGTTCGACTTTGCTTTCTTTTCAAACAAAACTTCCTTCCTACAGTAGGGCAATGGAGAAATTTCCATTTTGATCGGTATGCGTAGCCTTGTCCTTGTAACGCAAAAACAAGGGAAAGTTTCGAAATGACAGCTTCATTATTTATTTATTTATTTATTTATTTATTTATTCATTTATTCATTTATTTATTTATTTATTTATTTATTTATTTATTTTAATTTTATTTTATTTATTTATCTAAGGCAAAAAATCTTTATTTGGTAGTCTGAGTTTGTGAGCTTATCTTTTCAATTTTTAAGAATGTTTTAGGTATTGTATTTTTTAAGTCGTTCAGTATAGCAGATACATGTGGCGTTTTATAGTAATTGAAATTCGCAATCTACAAGTACATTCGTTGGAACAGGACATGTGCTTAAGTAGTTTATTGTTCTTTGATTCGTCTTTGATCCGGGATCCGTGGCCTTTGAAAACCCTTTACAAGCAAAGAATTAAAAGTGGGGAGTTTTATTTAATTGAAAGAATGAAGTAATTTGTTGAAAGTATCAAAAATAAATGCAGAAATTCATCCATTTTAAACAGAGATGAATTAGATATGAACCCCTCAATAAATAGGGACTATCTGGATTCCTTGTAAAATAAATATTTGAAAAAGAGATTCGTTCTATTACAGGTCAGCCATAGATCGCATATGAAAGACATTCTTACCATTGTTGAAAGCCTTGAATGGTTTCTAAATGTTATTTAATTATTTCTGAGCGTTTTTGATCGATCTGAGTGAGTGTTTAGAATGAATGAATGGAGCGCTGAGTGAATGATTAAGAATGATTTTGATCGGAATGACTGTAAATTTCACGATGTTTTTAACTGTACATGTGGGTTAATTATACTCAGTAACACAAATTAAAACTATACCAATCCTTATTTTTTAGTATCCTAATTTAAATTTTACTAAAACAAGAGAGCCGGATAGTGGATAAAAAATCTAATTCGAAAACAGAACATTATTCTCACTAACTGCATAGATCTATAGTTAACCCTTTTGATAGTATAGGTTGTACTTTTGCTAGATAACATGTGTGCCATGTTTCAAGTGTATGCTATTTTTTTGTAGAACCAGAGATATCACAAAAGTTGTTCGTCATTTATCTAAAACAGAGTGCTCATGTAGTACCTTTAATGAGACTTGTACATGTGGGTTAATTATACTCAGTAGCACAATTGAAAACTATATCAATCCTTATTTTTCAGATTCAGAATTTAAGTTTTACTTTAACAAGAGAATCGGATAGTGGATAAAAAATCTAATTCGAAAACGGAGCATAATACACACTAACTGCATATATCTTTTAATATCTCTTTTGATAGTATAGGTTGTTCTTTTGATAGTTAACATGCGTGCCAAGTTTCAAGTGAATGCCTTTAGTAGAAACAGTGATGTCACAAAATGTCAAAAGGTTGTCGTACGACAACGACCACGACGACAACGACCTTTATGCTTTAACAATACCTTAGGGTTTTCTTCGAAAACATCCGCGCTAAAAAATGAAAATTTGTCAGACATTTCAAACAGTATTGATATTCTTTCCTCATAAAATTCACGTTGATGACAAGCAGTTTAAGCTAAGATCAAGCTGCAAATCAGTGCTGGCTAATTCAAATAATTATTGTCTGTTAAATATTAGCATTCTTAATGCATATGTCGTGAGCAGCTTAAAAATGGTTGATAGAAATAACAAATCTGTAAAAGGAAAAGCAGTAAGTAACATCGTAAAATTGGCATTCATCTCGATCAAAAACATTCTAAACCGCTCTCTCGTCGCTCCATTCATTCATTCATTCCAACATTCGCTCAAACCATAAAAATCCTTTCAAAATAACTTTAAAAGGTAAGGTCAAAATAATCATAGCTACAAAAATCGCTATTTCACTGAATTAATTGAAATTGTAAGCGTCTGATTTTGTTCTTGGAGAAATAAGAAGCTATTTATAGAACTTATATACATATTTTTAAGGGGAGTAATTAATATCGCTAATTTTGTTCATCCTAAACAAAAGTAGTTATATTTGATTTCCTCCCGTTAATTCACTCAAAACTCACTCATGGTACTCGTTCTATTTCAATCAAAATAATTCTAAAATCATTTACCTTGTCTATTTCAAGACGTTCTTAACCGTAAGTTAAAGGCAGTTATAAATAACTTATTGTATCAAAAACCAAAATGATTAAACACAATGTTAAATGCGTTACGATTTGCCTAATACATGTAATAATTACATCAAAAGGATGGAATCTATTAAGAAATTATATATTTCACATAACAACATTTAACGACATCGTAAGATTGACAAGTTAAATGATTTTGGAAAGAATTTCTAATGATAATAAATGCGTGTGCGGAGCGGATTTCAATGAAATTTGAGGGAGTATATCGCCAACCAACACTTAATTGTACGAAATTGGTGATATTTTATCACCAACCTTTAAAACATTCGCTACTTTCCGATGTAAGTGTCTTCACGTACCAATCAGACGTTTTGAAACAACAACAACCAAAAAAAAGATCGAGGAATAATTTCAATAATTTCAATGAAATGTCGATCATTTTGAAGTATTTCTAATATTTTTTTTTTTTTGTGAACGTTGGTTAACAATGTTCCCCAGTGTTATACAGTGAGAAAAATAAAACCTAATAAGATCTTAATACAGCTAAAATAGTAATTTCCGTTATTTTGTCTAGACACTATACCTTCATTGTTTGATTACATGTATTATTTCTCTTTTCACAATGTATAATACTCTAGAATGCCATCAGAAACTTTCACCATCAGTACTTTTGGTGCTTTGATT
Source organism: Fragum whitleyi (assembly GCA_948146395.1). NCBI lineage: Eukaryota > Metazoa > Mollusca > Bivalvia > Cardiida > Cardiidae > Fragum > Fragum whitleyi. Next base: position 15,325,115 of record OX411543.1, on the reverse strand, counting down.
TTTTTTGATTTAAGACATCGGAGCGTTTTTGGAGTAATGAGAATGAGTTTTCGGACTGAATGAAAGAAGCGCTGAGCGAGCAATTTAAAATGATTTTGATAGAAGTTCGCGTCCATTTCACGATGTTACTATAGGTATAATCCATAATTAATGCACTGGCAGGGCGGGGCCTAAGTAACGGGTCAATGCATTTAAGGTTAAGGTAAATCAGGATTTATCATAAGCAACTACAGAGTCGACAAAAATAACACGAATCCTGAAATCGTAGATTGGTTACCAAATCCTTGTAACTTCAGCTTAATCAAGCTGAAGTTACGAGGCTTTGGTAACCAAACGATGAAATGAGTTCACTCTCTCTAAGCACGTGAATCCTTTAGGTTTATTACAGTTATTTGCATGCGTTAACGATAAAGAACCCAAAGTTTTGAAAAGTAAACTCGCCAAATTACGTCACGGCTAAGCCCCGCCCTGCCAGTTCATTTATAACACAGAATAAACCATGCTATTCGAGTGTTTATAAACAGACTTTCGGCGAGTTCATATACATCAATTGGGACAAACGAATTTTTTGCTGTCACGGTCTCTAACTATACTGGAAGGCCATAGAAACGTTAAACCACTGGCATTTTTACCTTTCTTTGAATTACATCTGTAAACGTCACGTGTCAAAGCGTAAAAGTAACATGCTTTTGAAACCGACTTCATCAAGAAAATACTAAAATTGAAACGACAAAAAGCATTGAATATCGATAGGGAGAAAATTGTGTTTTTCTTGTTGAGTTTCTTCACTCTATCAGTATATAGATGATTTCATTTGTAATTAAGTACCGTTATCTCACGTTTGTTAAATTTCAGCTCAGTCCATCCCTACTCCTGGCTATACCACATTTTCCCGCGTTTTCGAATTACGTGGCTAGACTATAACTGTACACTGTAACTAATGCAGATGTATAATTATGGTATATTTATGACGCCTTGATCTGATCGATTGGTTACCAGGGTATCGATTTTTCCTGTGATCACAACATGGAAAGCAACTATAATTTTGATGAATTATGCAATAAAAACATCTGTTATGATCCTTTACAGCTGGTTTAGCTATGTAAGCGTATTTTAGTACGATTGCGATGAAAGCTTAAGTTTAAAGAATCATCCTCTCGAACTCCCAATCCAGATGTCTTCGGGCCGAATTAGAGAAATAAAGATCCTTTATTGGAATGGAACCTACTTACTGTTCAGTAATACGTTTTTGTGTCATCGTGGACGAATCTGAGGGTTCCAAATCAACGCCGACCAATTTTATCTTTGAAAAATCTGATCAACTTTCAATAATGCAGTTGTTGTGCATTTTAAACGTTTTGGATTGTTTTTTTCCCCTTTTGATTTTTTCCTTTTATTATTGTAATTCATAATTATGACCCATTACGCGAAAAGGGGCCACCTAGGTAGTTCGTAAAGTGTCGACCCTAGTGAGACTGTGCTTATTGCCATTCTAAGCGAGTTAATTCAGCGGATTTGATAGGATTGATTGTTTATTAACAAATCGCCGTCGTCAAATAAAATTCGATGCCCCAATCTTTATGAGAATTGATGGGATTGATTCAATGTTGCCTACATCAGATCATTCACTATGAAATGCAAATCAAAACGGGCTTATATAGCAGTCTTTCGTATAACAAAGGCGCATTAAACTAAATTTTGGACTGGGTAGCCCATTTGCTCAAAGACGTTGGACGTCGTCCACGGTGTTCGTACGAAGTTCAAAAATGACCATATGCGCGCTCTAAAGATCGTTTTTCAAATATATCATTTAACACAAGGAACGTTCTTGACTAGAATGAAATCATAAAATTTCAGTCTGGATTAAGAAAGGGTTATTATCTACGTTTATCTCCGATGTGGTTGAATATTATTATATTCATAAATTAACAAAAGACGTCGAAAAACGACCAACGTTACAAAACAGACTTGAAGCTTTTCAACACATCGCGCGATACAACGGGATTTTTTCTCTCAATTATGTGAACATTTGTGAGATCTATGGTCACATCGTAGACTTTGTTGAATATAAGTTGCGATTACGCCGCTGATGTAGAATCAGAGAAATAGGAAACCAAAAATGGGAAAATAGACAATCAAAGCACTGAAAGTACTGAAGGTGGACGTTTCTGTTGGCATTGTGCTTAAGATAACGCGATGAAACGAGAGGCCAAAGAGGGCCTGTATCGCTCCACTGGCTTAAAAATCTCATGATTTGAAAGAGAGATATTGAAAATAGAAGGTAATGAAAGTGAACAACATTCAGAAGGAATTCAGACTTTTTCTAGGTTGAAACTGACTTATGAAGGAATGAACTTAATTAACTTATATGTAAATTTACAAGAAAGAAAACTATTTAGATGTAGAATAAAACAAGAGGACCAGAATGGCCCTAAACCGCTCACCTGAATTTTATTGATCCAGTGGATCTCATCCAATCCAAATTTTTTGAACATCTTTAGATGAGGGTAACCCAAGGAACATTCTGGTCAAGTTTCATTAAAATTGGCCGAATGGTTCAGGAGGAGATATCATTCAAAAATTTCGGGGTCAAAATAAGCCCGGCCCTGCCACGCCCATATTTGAGGGTCAATCCAAAATTCTTGAACAACTTTAGAAGAGGGTCACCCAAGGAACATTCTGGTAAAGTTTCATTGAAACTGGCCCAATGGTTTGGGAGGAGATGTCGTTCAAAGATTTCGGGGTCAAAATAAGCCCCGCCCTGCCACGCCCATATTTGGGGGTCAATCCAAATTTCTTGAACAACTTTAGAAGAGGGTCACCCAAGGAAGATTCTGGTAAAGTTTCATTGACATTTGCCCAATGGTTTTGCAGGAGATGTTGTTCAAAGATTTCGGGGTCAAAATAAGCCCCGCCCTGCCACGCCCATATTTGGGGGTCAATCCAAATTATTTGAACATCTTTAGATGAGGGTCACCCAAGGAACATTCTGGTAAAGTTTCATTGAAATTGGCCCAATGGTTTGGGAGGAGATGTCGTTCAAAGATTTCAGGGTCAAAATAAGCCCCGCCCTGCCCGGCCCATATTTCGGGGTCAATCCAAATTTTTTGAACAACTTTAGAAGAGGGTCACCCATGGAACATTCTGGTAAAGTTTCATTGACATTGGCCCAATGGTTTGGGAGGAGATGTTGTTCAAAGATTTCGGGGTTAAAATAAGCCCCGCCCTGCCACGCCCATATTTGGGGGTCAATCCAAATTTCTTGAACAACTTTAAAAGAGGGTCACCCAAGAAACATTCTGGCCAAGTTTCGTCAAAATCCACCCATTGGTTTAGGAGGAGAAGATGTTTAAAGAAAAGTTTACGCACGCACGCACGGACGGACGCACGGACGCACGACGGACACCTCGCCATGACAATAGCTCGCTGGCCTTCGGCCAGTGGAGCTAAAAAACTATCAATGTAAATATATAATGTTTTTTATCAATGTAAATATATAATGTTTCCACCAAAGTCCTAATGTTTCCACCAAAGTCCGGCAAGCTTCAATGTTAATTGCTAACTTTAAAGTAATTAAACTCTTTTCTTGTTAATCCTATGTTTACGGTTTAATATACAAAAGGAATATGGTATTTACACCTGATTTTCTTTCTTTTTTTATTCTTTTTAAGAAATATGTGTGACCCGTCACCCAAACACGGGACCACCGAAATAGAAATTTGAAAATAGATTGGTTCCTGGACCGGTCATCCAGAGGTCGTATTTGCAAAAATCTTATCGCAATACCGAGATCATTCCTTTATGAATAGTGGGTAACATATATAATCAAGTACCCCGTCCTTCTTTTTTCGCGTGAACTTTTTGCTTCATATGTAATCTAAAACAATACTCTAAGTTTGAAAGTAGCATAGAATGTGCTTATAAGTGTAAATGATAAAATAGTAATTTTAATGCACATATCAACAAGTAGCACATAACAACAATATTAATAAGGAACAAATAAATTCCGCAAATACAGGAGCAGTTTCAAGGTTCCTGATATCATCGAAATTCTATAATTTTCAAAACGTAGTCTTATAAGCTCGCACTTGCCGTAACTTGTCTTTGCGTGAGTGACAGACAGAGAGATGTCAGCGCTATGTTACTAAAATGTCGTAACAACGAATAGCTAATTGAGCGGCATTAGATTATTCTTTATCTGAATTGAGTGTGTTGCATAAAATTTGAATTGCAAGCCACTGCTCTGCTTGTGTTAATTCTTCTCATATTTTCCATGAGGATTAGTTAAAAAAATAAATTCTGAATGGGAAAACGAATCTTCCACTCAAAAATTCAAAACTCTTTCCTTGTAGTGTCAAAAGCCATAATCTAGCGGGGTTTTTCATTTACTCTAACGAACACACCCCTGTTTATAAATTCATAGTTGGTGAAAGGACTAAGGGTATTTAGTACCACGCAAACGTGTCGCCTGGTCCTCACTCTTCTCGCAGTTTCCATTATCAATTAGATTGCAGGAATGTTTCTATACTACCCGTTGTCTGTCAGACAGTGGGATTCAATTTCAGCTACTCAGTTTTTGCCCCCCCCCCCTCCCTTACTCTACGGGAATTTCCCAATAGGCGACGAATCACAGCCTTGTCGCTGCATACAATTCTTGTGCGAAAGTTTTAAACGCGTGGTTTAGGTTTGGTGACTGATTTCGAATTCAAAAGGAGACTTTGAATAATCTACAAATTGTATAGAATTCTTTTATATTTTCTTTTTAAAAATGCACAGTTGACTGACGGAAACACGTCTTAAAGAAAAGAAATTTGAACCCAAGTTGGAACTATTTTTTTTGAAAAGCCATTAACATCTGACCAGATTTTTCTCACGCAATAACACTGGTTATCGTCCATCGTCCATCAAACATCCTGATAGGCTGTAACAAGGTGACAGTCTAGAGGAGACAGAGAATCCAATTATCATTTGAATTAACTCACCTTAAATTGATTATACAGGCAATAAAATTGGTTACTACTCAAAGTTTGCTAAGCACCAAACTTTTTTGCTGTCCTACAGGAACTAATTTTAAAAAAAAATTCGTGTTCGTGTTTTAAATTGTACAATAATGTATTGACAAGATATCTAATGTATACATTACCAAATTCGACGCGCAATTTTCTCGCGAGACTAGTGCACAATGAGGAACCCCGGTTTCTTACCTGTCCTTTCTCATTTTCTACATGTACAGGTTTCGTGTAGATGCTTAGTTTCTGTTTTTCAGTACTTTATTGACTTTTAAGACGTTACTCTTGGCTAATCCAAATGCCAGACGACAATTATTTGCCGAACAATTGTGGCGTGCTGTAGGTATGGTGGAGCAAGGGGCTTCCCGCCGTGATGTTGGCATGGTACTGCGGGTAAACCATACTTTTGTATCAGAGCTTGGGCAAGATACCAACAGTATACTACACGTGTAAGGAGACATCGTAGAGGTAGAAGGAGAGCTAACTCCGTCGCAGAAGACCGTTTTTTGGTAATTCAAGTCCGAAGGAACAGGTTTGTTACGGCAACGCAGCTACGTTCCCACCTTCAAATCGCCTCGGGAGTGCGAGTTTCGTCTCAAACTATACGAACACGGCTACATAACCTGAGGTCAAGAAGACCATGTATTCGTATTCCGCTGCCCCGAGTTCATTGTTGGCGTCGGTTAACATGGGCATGGGATCACGTTGCCTGGAGCATAAGAGGCTGGAGCATAAGACACTGGCTAATAAGACGCTGACGCCCCGTTCTATTCATGTATGAGTCCAGGTATTGCCCGGACTACACTGATATGCGGGCTAGGGTGTGGAGAAGGCCGGGGGAAAAGTTTCATACAGCAAACATTGCTGAGCACAATCGTTATGGGGGCGGGTCCATCATAGTTTTGGGTGGACTGATCTTGTCATTTTAGAAAGAGGTACACTGACAGCTCCTAGGTACATTGATGAAATCCTCAATACCAACGTATGATTTTACGCTGGTGATATTGGGGATAGATTCGTTTTAATGGATGATAATGCCCGTACACACACGGCCTGTACAGTCCAAGAGTATCGCCAAGAAGAGTGCATTCCACGTCTGGGCTGCCCGGCTCGCTCACCGGACTTATATCCGATAGAGCATGTGTGGAATAAGCTACAGGTCCGTGTTTCGTTTCGCCAGGTCCAGCCAAGGACACTTCAAAAGCTCGACCAGATCCCTAGAGAAGAATGGTCTGTTATTCCCCAAAGAGTAATCCAAAACTGAATTAGGAGTTTGCAGAGGCAATGTCAGGCTGTATTGACAGTGCCGGCTGTCATACTCTGTCACAAGACGGCTGAGCGGTTGGCTTGGATACGGGTCAGTAAAGAGTCAGGATGTGCATTTCCAAATTTTATTTACATAAACAAATACCAAATGCCAATTTATCAAAATGTAAACAAGTTAAACACACAAAAAAAATTCAATCAATAAAGTTCCCAGAGAATTACGAGAGTCCACTACCACTGTATGTTTTAGGTTGACGTCTAATGTCCCAAAATGTCCACGTTACTTCACACGACTTATGAATTAATGCAACAGAAAAATATTAAATTTCTTCCAAAACATCATCAATACCAAATTTCTAAGATTAAACTGTCGCCTGACCGCGCCTATATCACCAAGATAATGTGATTGTCCAGCCGTTTGTTATATATCACTATGTTGTTCCCCGGTCGTCACATCCCAAACGTCCTTTCCCGATAACGCTGACGCCGGCACGACATACTACACAAGACTCCTGGTCTGGACTACACGTTTAGTCTCGCCCGGTCAGGTCTCCAGCCCTCACACCACTCACGTCTATACGACATCAGTATATATTGTAGGTTGTTACAAACAACATCAATCAACAACAAGCAACGACAAGCAACCTATAGGAAGTATAACAAATATTATAGCAACTACCTAATAAGAGCTCTAACAGCTCTACTTAACATTATGTTTTACAAACCTCTCAAAACAATATAATATGATAGCATCTTTTCCCACAAAGTTTTCTGAAAACAACAATTCAAAGTACTGAACTGTGTTATGATACAATTATACAGCATTTGACATTATCCAAATATCATTTGAACAATACAACATTAGCATTTACAAAATATGAACTGCTAAGCAGACGATTAATTATAAATTATCACAATGTTTGTTTCTTTGAAAATAGTTACAAAAAAGAAATAGCTTATCTAACCATGGCTTAAATGAAAATCTTACAAAACATTCAACGTAATAGTTCTCCGATTTAACAGTGCAGGAAAATGAGAAATAAGCTATACAGCCATTTGTCATTTTCCGGCGTTGTTTGCGATAAATCAACAGACCAAAAGCTGCTCATTAAAGCCACAAAATTTCTAAAACCATTATCACAATAAAATCAATGTAAATTAAAAGTATTTACCCCAAGAAGAATCTACATCTCACACACAAATCTCAACTTCACTATCCAGCTATCATGCCAAAAATCGTCTACCCAACGAGTAATTTCAACGCAGGGTTTTTATACACTACAAGCACCCAATTCCCATGCACCACACTCAACTAGTAAAATCTACTCACCCAACCGCACGCTTAACCCAAGCATTCTGATTTACATAATGTACAATTAAAACTACTAGCCACCAGAAAATGTATTAAAGCAGCCAATTTAAACCACACGGCATATAAAAAGAGGCGTAGTCTCGCCTTAACTAAGTAATTAACCCTTACTCATAAAACTTAATGTGACATATACCTCCCCAACCAAAAGAGTACGCAGTACTTTGTTCCCACATTAAGTTTTTAGGAAGATAATACTCTGCAAAAATCACAAGCGACTCAAATAGTCAGCCCCAACATTATCACTACCTTTAATGGCAACAATTGTAAACCTGTAAGGCTGCAAACTCAAAGACCACCTAAGTAACCTGGAATTTGACCCTTTCATACTCGCCAAGTAAGTCAATGGCTGATGATCAGTCTCTTAAACAAAACTTTTCCCATACAGATACTTTCCAAACTTCTGAATAGCCCACACAATTGCCAAACACCCTTTCTCTATTGTGGAATAGTTTAATTCCCCACCTTTCAATTTCCTACTAGCATAAGCCACCGGTAACTTTCCGTCCTCATCTTCTTGTAACAAAACTGCGCCTAGTCCACCCTCTGAGGCATCAGTCTGAAGGATGAAACTCCTTGCACAATCGGGTAATTTCAATAATGGTTTCTTCATTAGTGCTTGCTTAAGTGAAGAAAAGGCTTTCTCATGCGCTTCACCCCAACCTACCTTGTTAGGCTGACCTTTCTTGGTCAAATCGGTCAGTGGTAACGCTATCAGGCTAAAATTGGGTATATATCTCCTGTAAAATCCTACTAGCCCTAAGAACGACCGCACTTGTCTTTTGGTAGTAGGTCGATCCGCTGATTGGATTGCTTCAATCTTATCCGGCGTAGGATACATACCATCAACCCCTACAATATGGCCTAAACAATCTATCTCTCTGCACGCAATAAAACACTTACTAGGTTTAGCTGTGAGGCCCGCTATACGTAAACGCTTAAGCAGTTGTCTGAGAGTGTCCATATGCTGCGAAAACGTAATGGCAAAGATCATGATATCATCAATGAAATTGTCTGTATGTTCTAATCTCTCTAGCAACATGCGCATCATGCGCGTAAAAGTGGCACCTGCTGTAACGAGACCGAAAGGCATAACTACAAACTGAAACAAACCTAATGGTGTCTGGAAAGCTGTCTTGGCTCTTGAACTTTTCTCCAACGGGATCTGCCAGTACCCTTTTGACAAGTCTAATTTCGAAAAATACTTACAACCTGCCAACTTTGCGAATATATCATCGGCGTTAGGCATTGGTTCGGCATCAAACACCGTGATATTATTCAAAGCTCGCATGTCTATACAAAATCTGTTAGAACCGTCCTTCTTTTTTATCAATAGATATGGTGAGCTGTACGGACTATCTGATGTTTCGATGAACCCTTGATCTAGCATAGACTGCACCTCATCCTCGACAATCCTTGTCATTGCGTATGGTAATGGAAAAGGTTTTAGTCTTACCGGAGTTTCCGTGCTAGTCACTATCTTGTGCTCTAACAGCTGTATTAGACCCGGAACATCTGACAATACATCTTCGTATTCACTAAGCAGGGACTTGACTTGTTCTCTTTCTACGGTATTCAGCTGGTTCGAGACATAAACATCATCTGACCACTCCTTCCTTACATTAACCGGACCTGATAATACCTGATCACCTGCGTCACTTTCTTCTTCTGATTCGATCACGGCCAACGACCCTACATTGCCTACACCTTCTACACTGTCTACTCTCCTGTCTACATATAACTTAAGCAGATTTGCATGAAACGTTTTCAGTACCCCATTCATTTCTATCCTGTAATCTACGTTTCCTAACTTCTCAACAATCTTAAATGGACCCTTCCACTGCATCAAAAGCTTATTGTTATCTGTTGGTAACAAAACTAATACTCTTTCGCCTACCTTCATCGTCCGAGTCCTCGCCTTCCTATCATAATACCTACAATACCTGTTAGCAGCCTTCCGCAAATTGTCCCTGGCTAATTGTGACGTAATCTCCAGTTTCTCGCGCAGGTCAGTCACATACTGGTAAGTAGACTTCACTTCAGGATCAACACTTTCGTTTGACCAAAGTTCCTTCAAAATAGTCATAGGCCCACGTACCTGTCTTCCATACACTAACTCAAACGGTGAGAAACCCAGTGACTCCTGCGGCACCTCCCGATAAGCAAACAAAGCCGCATTAACATACTTATCCCAATCCTTCGGTTTCTGGCTACATAATCTCTTCAGCATTTGCTTCAACGTCCCGTTAAATCTTTCTACAAGACCATTACACATGGGATGATACGGTGTGGTCGTCAACTGCCTCATAGATACTAAACGGCTCACCTCAGACATAAGACCTGACACAAACTGAGACCCCATGTCACTCAACATCTCCCGCGGAACTCCAACCCTACAAAATATATCTACTAAGGCCTCTGCCACTTGCTCTGTTTCTATTGTCGGTAATGGTACTGCCTCTAGAAAACGAGTTGCATAATCTACCAGGGTTAAAATATAACGGTTACCTTTTGACGTAACTGGATGTATCGAACCTATCAGATCCACGGCAACTCGTTGAAACGGCTCGTCTATCAAAGGCATCTTCTGCAACGGTACTTTAGCAGTCTTCCCTTTGGGAGTAGTACGCTGGCAAATGTCACAACTCTGACAGAATCGTCTCGTATCCGCCTGAACACCCGGCCAGAAAAACTCAGACAAAACTCTCATAACTGTTTTCCTAGTCCCTAAATGTCCTCCCAAACTAGACTCATGCGCTAAACGCATAACTACCTCTCTATGTGGTTTTGGCACCACCAACTGTGTAAACACTTGTCCATTAGCTATAGTCAACGACTTGAATTCTCTAAATATCATACCACTCTTCTCAAAATATCTAGCCTTACCACTCTCCGACACAACATCTTTACTCATTACTAATTCACGTATTTTTCTTAAGGTAGCATCATTTTTCTGATCCACAACCATCATTTCCCTCGTAACTTCCTTCCGAATAATTTCGGGTACCTTTAGTCCTTTATAAGGTTGTGTTCTTACCTTAGCTTGAAGTCTGGTCTCAACCGCCCCAATTTCCGTCCATTCTGGCTTATCTGGATCTAACGCTCCTGGAATATTTCCAATCATCACGTCATACAACGGGTCCTCAAAGCACCAAGCACTTACCTTTCCTGTATAATATGGGGTTTGTATCTCGACCTCTGCCATCGGTACACTAATCACCGACCCATCAGCTAATCTTATCTTCTGCAACACACCTATGAAAGCTTCTACTGGTACTAAACTTCTACGTATAACTACGCCGCTGCAACCCGTATCCCTTAACACCTTAACCACCTTACCATCTACCTTACCATTAAGTACGGGCATAGAATTTTGCACACCTGAAACAAGGTTTACCGTCACGGGCTCACCCCTGCCCAACATCATCGGTGCGGTGGACGTTGTTACTGGGTCAGTAATGATGGTACATGCTCCACAAGTAAAAGCTCCTTCCGGTGGCACTTCCGCGCCTACTTCGTTGTCGTCCTCCTCATTGCTTAGCATACTAGCCACCTTATGCCTTTTCGGACATTCCCTCGCTATATGGCCGCTCCTATTACAAACATAACATTGTGCTGGACTAGTACATTCATTAGCTAAATGACTTGTGCTGTTACACTTAAAACACCTCCTACCTTCAGCTTTTACCTTAGACTGACTCAGTGGCTGATTTGACTGATTACTTCCCGTGGCCCTATTCTCCGACTTATTCTGCACTGGCTTCTTACTTTGCTTTGTTAAACTTACTGCCGAGGTAAATCTAGCATTGCGATACCAATCTGCCATCTGAGCCATCTCGTCCGATGTCGTGCATCTCTTCTCTGCGAGAAACGTTCTCAATTCTGTGTTACACATAAATAAAAATTGGTCCCGTACCATAAAATCAAACAAATTTTCGTAGTCCTTCTCCAATTCTGCTAGTTCAATCCATCTGCTGAAATAACTACGCAAACGAGTGTTAAACTGAGCAAAACTCTCACCTGTCTCCGGCTTACTGCTCCTAAACTTACGTTTAAAGGACTCCTCCGACAAATCATATCTCTGAAGTAAAGCACTCTTCAAGTATTCAAAATCACTTGACTGTTCAACCGGCATTAAAGCATACACGTCCAAAGCCCTCCCTTTAAGCAAAGCACTTAAATACATGGCCCACTGGGATTTGTCCCAGCCCTGTGCAGTGGCATAGATCTCAAACCTTTTCAAATAGCTATCGATCTCATCATGTGCCTCGTCAAAGGGTGGAATCTTAGGTCCCCTAGGGTTTGACTGTCCCAATGAAATACCACATTTCTTAGCTACCTCCATCTTTCTAAGCTCGTGTTCACGTGCCCTCTCCTCTTGTTCTATCAAAAACTTTCTCTTTTCTAACTCTTCCTCTCTCCTTCTTACCTCCGCCTCTCGTATAAACTCCCTTTCCTGAGTTCTCTTTTCTAACTCTTCCTCTCTCGTTCTTACCTCCGCTCTTACCTCAGCCTCACGCCTTCTCTCCTCCTCCTCTCGTATAAACTCCCTTTCCTGAGCCCTTTCATCTCTCAACCTATTCTGCTCGGCCTTTACGAAAGCCCTAAGTTCCTCCCCATCATAACCCAAAGCCTTCCCAGCATCAACCAGCTTATTTATGTCAGCCATGACCAAAGGCGACACCTAAATGTAAATAAACAATACCTCCAGTATGGAAAAGGATACCTCACCAAAGTCGGTCCACAACAAAGTCACAAATGTAACCAATTCCACCAATCTCACCAAAAATTTCCTCCTGGGGTTGCTTAACAAAACACAACTGAAAAATAGTAACTAAACATTGAACAACCTTGTCAGGCTATGGGGTAGACTCCTGACAATGTTATTAACGTTTAGCTTAAAGAAATGTAAAACATGTTATAATAATGGTTTACACAGACGACAATCAAAATTCCTAGTATGTAAATTACTATAAGGTTATTAATTAATATAAACCTAGTCAATTTTAACGACCAAAAGTTAAAGTTTTATTAACCGAAAGACCTAAAGAGTATTTGTCAATTTTACTAAAGAAATAGTTCAAAATCTCAGACTAGCCAATGTATCCAAACCAAACATCCCACTTCTGACACCAAATTTCACAAGACGGCTGAGCGGTTGGCTTGGATACGGGTCAGTAAAGAGTCAGGATGTGCATTTCCAAATTTTATTTACATAAACAAATACCAAATGCCAATTTATCAAAATGTAAACAAGTTAAACACACAAAAAAAATTCAATCAATAAAGTTCCCAGAGAATTACGAGAGTCCACTACCACTGTATGTTTTAGGTTGACGTCTAATGTCCCAAAATGTCCACGTTACTTCACACGACTTATGAATTAATGCAACAGAAAAATATTAAATTTCTTCCAAAACATCATCAATACCAAATTTCTAAGATTAAACTGTCGCCTGACCGCGCCTATATCACCAAGATAATGTGATTGTCCAGCCGTTTGTTATATATCACTATGTTGTTCCCCGGTCGTCACATCCCAAACGTCCTTTCCCGATAACGCTGACGCCGGCACGACATACTACACAAGACTCCTGGTCTGGACTACACGTTTAGTCTCGCCCGGTCAGGTCTCCAGCCCTCACACCACTCACGTCTATACGACATCAGTATATATTGTAGGTTGTTACAAACAACATCAATCAACAACAAGCAACGACAAGCAACCTATAGGAAGTATAACAAATATTATAGCAACTACCTAATAAGAGCTCTAACAGCTCTACTTAACATTATGTTTTACAAACCTCTCAAAACAATAAAATATGATAGCATCTTTTCCCACAAAGTTTTCTGAAAACAACAATTCAAAGTACTGAACTGTGTTATGATACAATTATACAGCATTTGACATTATCCAAATATCATTTGAACAATACAACATTAGCATTTACAAAATATGAACTGCTAAACAGACGATTAATTATAAATTATCACAATGTTTGTTTCTTTGAAAATAGTTACAAAAAAGAAATAGCTTATTTAACCATGGCTTAAATGAAAATCTTACAAAACATTCAACGTAATAGTTCTCCGATTTAACAGTGCAGGAAAATGAGAAATAAGCTATACAGCCATTTGTCATTTTCCGGCGTTGTTTGCGATAAATCAACAGACCAAAAGCTGCTCATTAAAGCCACAAAATTTCTAAAACCATTATCACAATAAAATCAATGTAAATTAAAAGTATTTATTTCAAGAAGAATCTACATCTCACACACAAATCTCAACTTCACTATCCAGCTATCATGCCAAAAATCGTCTACCCAACGAGTAATTTCAACGCAGGGTTTTTATACACTACAAGCACCCAATTCCCATGCACCACACTCAACTAGTAAAATCTACTCACCCAACCGCACGCTTAACCCAAGCATTCTGATTTACATAATGTACAATTAAAACTACTAGCCACCAGAAAATGTATTAAAGCAGCCAATTTAAACCACACGGCATATAAAAAGAGGCGTAGTCTCGCCTTAACTAAGTAATTAACCCTTACTCATAAAACTTAATGTGACATACTCGTTATTGAACGAAACGTAATTGAAAGAACACCTTTTATGGTCAAATCGATTTTTTCAATTTTCAAGAAAACAGACCATTTTCTAGGACCTCCCTGTTTGGTCTACATTTAAAGTCTTCTTATCATTATAAAACTTTAGTTTCTTCTTAAAATTTGTTTAACTGATAACAATCGACCATTTTCCAACATTCTTATAATCAAATTTCATTTTTTCCTGAAATTATAGTATAAAAAAGTTGTGGTGCTTAGCAAACTTTGAGTAGTATAATTTTCTGTCACGTGTGATTTTTAATAAAGAAACAATAATGTCTAGCCATTTTTCCCATATTATATTTTCCTAAAAATGAGCTAATAGGTATATAATGTATGTCAACTTACCTTTGTAAAAATCAAAATTTAGATGCCTCTAAGTTTTTGGAGAAAGAAGATGTAGTTACCCGCGAATATTATAAGAAAATGATTTGATTTTGTATTGTCTAACTTTTTGGTTTTGGTTCCTAATTATTTCCTTTTGTATGATATGAATTTTATTGAAAGTGTTGAAATTAAACGCGATTCCTGGTGATACTAAGACTTTTCACGTATAACTGAAGTCGTGCGTGTTTACAATAAAATGGTCTTGCAAATCTAGAATCGTCATCAAATTGTTACTACAAGAATATGTATAGGTGTACTTTCACAACTGAGTTTCGACGTATGCGCTGAGGCCATTACCATGGGTGAGTCGGGTATAATTAAAAAGCAAACGTTAGGAATTTAACCTGATCCCTTCTCTGCAATTTTGAAAGTACATGTTTGAGTGAACCTTACGTTTTAAAACAAGCAATAGCGTTGGTTTACAAAGTAAATTTTAAAACTTTCTTAATGCGTCATTTTAACTCGTTTATCTATTTCGAACAAATGGCACGAGAATCTTACAGTAAAAAGTTGGTTTCACGGCTCACCGCGTAAAATCTACCTATACAGTTGGATTTCACCACATCGGGGGAGATTTTTAAGGACTATGGGTTTTTTTTTTTTAAGTTCAATGTATACCCGTTGGTAAAAAAATTCACTTGTGACAAAGGTTAAATCTGGGTAACCAATATGTGTATGAGTATAAAATCGAATGTCGATCTTAAAATACCTCCCGCCCCTGGTGGGACTCGAACTCGCAAGTATTAGATTGGAAAGGGGTGTCAGATACGCTTACCACAAGTCGTCCTGTCTGATTTTGAGTCAAATATTTTGGATTTCCCAATGTTCAGATAACACACTATTCACATTCTTGGCATAGTTATATGTGACCCGTCACGCGATAAACGACCATCTGGGTTGTACGTAAAGTGTCGACCCTAGTCAGACTGCGCGAATTGCGCAGACTGACTTAGGTCGAAACTTTTCGCAATGTGCTTATTTTCTAAATCTTGACTGATCAATCTACTTCCCAGGGCAAGAATCTTTGAAATGCGACCTCTGGTTGACCTGTGCTGGACCCAATCTCTTTTTCAAAATGTTCATTTTACAGAGTTCCGAGATGGCGCTGTTCGCGTGACGGGTCACATATAATAAATTAATCAAGATGTCGTTTAAAACTTTGAAAGACACTTCACAAACGATATCCCAATCTATCACATCCGCTAAATAGTTCGTCTCAGATCTTCTTAGCCTTTACTTTATTTAGATATTTGCCGACATAATGAGAAAATAGAGTATGTGTTTATTGTTCTCAAAAAATATTTAAATCTAAGATACTGAAATCCAAGCTTGTTTATGTGAGAAATTACAGATTTGATTAAATAACATGCACATCACTATGAATTTTCATTTGTGACCCGTCACGCGAAAAGGGAACATCTGTGTAGTTCGTAAAGTGTCGATCCTTGTCAGACTGCGCGGCTTGCGCAGACAGAATAGGGTCGAAACTTTTTGCACTTAACTAATTTCTTAATCTAGAATGATCAATCTACCTTTCCGAAGAATTTTTAAAATGGGACCTATGGCTGACCTGTAATAGAGCCAATCTTTTGTTTTCCAAATGTTTATTTTATAGACTTTCCAGGTGGTCCCTCTACGCGTGACGGGTCACATTTGTCAAATGTACATATGGCCTAGAGGCCAAGTTACTTAACAAAGTATTTTGATTTGTATTTTTTCTTTTTTAAATAAATTACTTAACCGCATTTAAAGTGAGTCTACTTCCCTTTATCTTAATCAAATGGTAATTGAGGTGTTTGCCTTTTTAAAAACGACTTTGAAAAAGTAGTTTGATAAAGTCTTTGGTTAAAACATTATTATCTTAAATGCTATTTCATTTCAGAATTTACGACAATAATGTTGTATTCTAAAACGAAATGATGAGTCAATTTCAATCTATGAACATTCAATTTTAAAACACTGAATACGCATTTTTAGCCGTGACACGTAGATCTGTTTTCTCATTCCCATTCCCTGTGCGTTACGTGATGTAAAATGGCGCAATGGTAAATAGCCGTTGTTATAAGTCTCTGACATTGGGTCGGATAAACGCAATGTCGGATGCAAACAACACAAACTCACGTTCACGCTAGATTACTCTCAGTGCGGTATTGCAAATGACCGTTTTTCTGTATGCAAAGCTCACACTGCACACAAAAGAAATTATACACTGAACAAGCTAGAAATACCAAAGTTATAGGCCTATTGTGCGGAATTCTGGACCATCCCTCGTATGTTCAATGTTATCAATATGTTTCGTAGAACTCAAGATTGTCATTCTTGAAACTGCTGCAGTATTTTTTGTTGGGTATTTATCAATGCGTTTAGTAGAACTTAAGATGGCCATTCTTGAAACTGCTGCAGTATTTTTGTTGTTGTTGTTTAATGATTATCAATACGTGTCGTAGAACGTAAGACGACCATCCTTGAAACTGCTGCAGTATTTATTTGTTTGATGTTTATCAATACGTGCCGTTGAACGAAAGATGGCCATCCTTGAAACTGCTGCAGTATTTATTTGTTTGATGTTAATCAATACGTGCCGTTGAACGAAAGATGGCCATTCTTGAAACTGCTGCAGTATTCTTTTTTTTTTTTTTTTTTTTTTTTGATAAATATCAAAACGTGCCGTAGAACGTTAAGATGGCCATTCTTGAAACTGCTTCAGTATGTTTTTGTTTGGTGTTTATCAATGCGTACTGTAGAAGGTAAGATGGTCATTCTTGAAACTGCTGCAGTATTTATTTGTTCAATGTTTATCAATATGTGCCGTAGAACGTAAAGATGGCCATTCTTGGAACTGCTGCAGTATTTATTTGTTTGGTGTTTATCAATACGTGCCGTAAAACGTAAGTTTGCCATTCTTTAAACTGCTGCAGTATTTTTTTATGTTTATCAATTCCTGCCGTAGAACGTAAGATGGTCATTCTTGATATTGCTGCAGTGTTTATTTGTTTGGTGTTTATCAATACGTGTAGTAGAACGTAAGATGGTTATTCGTGATGCTACTACAGTATTTATTTGTTCGATGTTTATTAACGCGTGCCGTAGAAGGCATAATGTTCATTCCTGATCAGCAAGATATGCAGAAATCAAGAAGTTCCGACCATTGGCCGCCTCCATAATCTGCACAATCGAAATAGATTTGATACGTTCCAATGTTTCAACCTTGTTCATATGTTTTCTTTTCTATTTTTCAATTCTTTTTTTTTTTTTTTCAGGAACACACTATAATTAATTCATTATTCTATGCACTAAGTCCATTTTGCATTTCATATTTTCGTCTAAAAACCAATGGTCCCATCTCTTTGCCCTTTCTATATTATTCTTGTTGCCTGAAAAATACATTAATTGCTGTCGAGCGACCAGTTCTTTTAAGCGATCACCTTTTTCCGATCTAAGTAAGTAAACTCTCTAATATTTAAGTTCATATTTCTAAACTGAAAAAAGTGTTGTTTTTTTTTAATCTCATGTTGTTTGCAACATCATATAATTAATTGAGAATCATGTGACAATCTGAGCATGCTAGCCAAATTACATACCTTATTTATCATGAAATGATGTATAAGCGACCGTGTTTGTGGTGGTCCCTTAAATGGTCACTTAACACAAATTTAACTGTATGTAATTATCTTTATCCTGCCATATTAGAATGTCTAATCAGACAAATTGCCAATTTGAACATGATTCCGAACAATAGTAAAACAGTTTCACGTATTCAGAAATAATGTCATTCAACAGAATCCTTCCATCATACCTACTATCCAATTATTATTGATGATAAGTGGATGAGATGCATTTCTGTAGGCTTCTTTCAGATTGTACCACTGCCCATCTTGGAATTCGTTCAAGGGCAAAACTTTAAGGTTCAAACCCGGCAATCTGTGAAGCATATTCGCAGATATATACTATCAAATCATTTTATAATGATTTTTTGGGGGACGTTTCTACGTCACTCAGTGTTAGAACTACGTGAGAACAATCCTGTCAGTTGTTAACAGCTTTCAAAAAAGTAGTACCAGCTTTGGTTCAATTGTCTTTTTTTAAAAGACAAGCAAGTTAGGCTTAGCTCAAGCTGCACATCAGTGCCGGCTAATCCTAGTCTATATTGTCTGTTAAGTATAAGCATTTTTAATGCATACTAGTATGTCGTGAGCATCTTGATAAAGGGTTAAAAGAAATGACAAATCTGTAAAAGAAAAAAAACAGTTAGTTACATCGTGAAATTGGCATTCATCTCGATCAAAATCACTTTAATCGCTTAACACTTCAACACTCGCTCCAACCATCCAAAACGCCCTAAAATAATTTAAAAAGATAAGATCAACAACTGCAATCAAAATAATTAAAGCTAGAAAAAATCGCGATTTCACTGAATTGGTTAGAATTGTAAGCGTCTGATTAGTTATTGGAGAAAAAAGAAGCTATTTATAGAAAGCATATACATATTATTTAAATGGATGTAATAAATATCGCTAATTTTGTTCATCCTGAACAAAATCAGCAACATTGATTTTCCTCCCATAAATTTCACTCAAAATCAAATCATCGCACTCTTTTAGTTTCAATTCAAAATAATTCCAAAATCATTTACCTTGTCAATTTTACGATGTTCTTAATTGTAAGTTAAAGGCAGTTATGAAAATGATGAAATCCATTCAGAAATTGTATAGGTAATGCTTAAAATGATTAATGCTGATTGATAATAAAATGTTTCCAAAAGAAAAAGTATTTTCTGTCTTATTTGGTATAGTACTTATATAGCAATTAGAAATAAACACGCATGTCAAATTCAACATGCGATAAACAAGAAACGATTCCGAAAAATACGGTGTAATAACGTCTAAATGGCAGAACGACGTAACAAAATATTAAGCTTTAGCGTGCGCGGCGGCTAATTTCACATAACAACATATAATTGCAATCCAGTAAAAGAATTCTGATTGGTTTAAATCGCATGCACTTTATTTCTGTATAAAATACAATAGGTCTTTCGGGAAATCCCCGACCTTCGGTCTGCAAGTCCTGTGTTGTAGGAATTAACCTAGTTCCCGATCATCAACGCAACATTGCTATTATAAAATTAAGATATTTTTAAACGAATTTACGATTACAAGCTTATAGTTCTGATTCTGAGCCGACGTAAATAAACCTAGAAAACTGCGAGTCGACGAAGAATATCAGGCATCCCTCTCAACTAAGACCGGCCCCGCCGTTTTCGTTTTCGTAAAAATATAGACTAACTTGTTTTTTTGTCATAAGTACCTCTACGGATTTTAAGGTTGTCGTTTATTTGTGTATCATTTGTTTTACTTTATGACACAGTTCACTTCGATAGCGAGATGAAAAATACATGATCTAAAAATAGATTGTGTAATCTATACGCGCAGAAAGTAGACTTGAAGCTTTAATTTTTAGCCGAGTATTTCAATAGTTTCTTCGATCTAGAGGATTGCAATTATAAGGGACGAGTGTCTTCATTGCGTTTATTGGAGTATAAAGTGCAAATGCCTAAGCACATGGCTTAAACATACGAGCGTTATTTGCCATGTGCTAAGGCAATTGCACTTTATACCCCAATAAATTTAGTGAAAAAGACACTCATCCCTATATCAACGACATCGTAAGATTGACAATTTGAATGATTTTAGAAAGAATTTTTAATGATAGTAATGCGTGTGCGGAGCGGATTTGAATAGAATCTAAGGGAGTATATCGCTAATCTACACTTAATCGGACGAAATTGACGATATGTTAATTGCATACCTTTAAAATATTCGCTACTTTCCGATGTTAGTCTTCACGTACCAATCAGACGCTTTGGAGCAACAACAACCAAAAAAAGAGCGAGGCATTTTTTTTTTTATTAGTTTCGATGAAATGTCGATCGTTTTGAACGATTTCTTATATTTTTTTGGTGAACGTTGGTTAACAATGTTCCCCAGTGTTATTTACAGTGCGAAAAATAAAACTCAATAAGATCTTGATAGAGCTTAATAGAAATTGCCGTTATTTTGTCTAGACACTATCCTTTCATTGTTTTTTACATGTATTATTTCTCTTTTCATAGCGAAATCAATAGTATTCTAGAACGCCATCAGAAACATTCACCATCAGTACTTTAGGTGCTTTGATTTTAAAGATATCAGAGCGTATTTTGAGTGATTAGTGTGAGTTTTCGGACTGAATGAAAGAAACGCTGAGCGAACAATTTAAAATGAATTTGATAGAGGTTCGTGTCAATTTCACGATGTTACTCACTGTACACTGTAACTAACAGCAGATGTATAATTATGGTATTTTTATTGACGCCTTGATCTGATCGATTGGTTACCGGGGTATCGATTTTTCCTGTGATCATAACATTGAAAGTAACTATAATCTTTATGAATTATGCAATATAAACATCTGTTATAATCCTTTACAGCTAGTTTTTAGCTCCACTGGCTGAAAGCCACTGGGGCTATTGTCATGGCGTTGTGTCCGTCGTGCGTCCGTCCGTACGTGCGTCCGTGCGTCCGTGCGTCCGATCGTAAACTTTTTCTTTAAAAATCTTCTCCTCAGAAACTACTGGATGGATTTCAACCAAACTTCACAGAAATGATCCTTGGGTGACCCTCTTTCAAAGTTGTTCAAGAAATTTTGATCCAATGAAAAACATGGATTTAATGGGCGTGGCTAATTTCCAAATATGGTAAAAAGTGACTTTTCTCAGGTTCTAACAGATGGATATCAACCAAATTTTACATGAATGATCCTTGGGTGACCCTTTATCAGTCTACCAAAAATTATTGTGATTGGATGAAAAATATGTATTTTATGAGCGGAGGTCATTTTTCTATATGTTATATAGTGGAAACTTTGAAAATCATTTTCTCAGAATCCAACTGATGGATATCAACCAAATTTTACATGAATGATACTTGGGTGACCCTTTATCAGTCTATCAAAAATTATTGTGATCGGATGAAAAATATGTTTT
This sequence comes from Fragum whitleyi, assembly GCA_948146395.1. Lineage (NCBI taxonomy): Eukaryota > Metazoa > Mollusca > Bivalvia > Cardiida > Cardiidae > Fragum > Fragum whitleyi. The sequence goes on along the minus strand of OX411543.1, from coordinate 15,303,447 downwards.
TTATAGGCGGAGGTCATTTCTCTATATGTTATATAGTGGAAACTTTGAAAATCATTTTCTCAGAATCTAAATGATAGATATCAACCAAATTTTACATGAATGATCCTTGGGTGACCCTTTATCAGTCTACCAAAAATTATTGTGATCAGATGAAAAATATGTATTTTATGGGCGGAGGTCATTTCTCTATATGTTATATAGTGGAAACTTTGAAAATCATTTTCTCAGAATCTATACGATGGATATCAATCAAACTTCATTAGTATGATCCTCGGGTGATCCATTATCATTCAGCCAAAAATTATTGTGATTTGAAGAAAAATATGTCTTTTATGGGCGGAGGTCATTTCTCTATATATGTTATAATAGTGGAAAATTTGAAAATCTTTTCAACATCAATAGAAGCCAAAATATCTAAAAATCTAGTAAAAACTTAGATTTGCTATTACAAGAAATTCAAGCCTGTGGAGCGACACAAGCCATTCACGGCTTTCTAGTGTTTATGTTAACGTTATTTTAGAACGATTGCGATGAAAGCTTAACATTAAAAATTCGCTTTCGAATTCCCAATCCAGATGTCTTCGCGCTAAATTAGAGAGATTTAGATCCTTTAATGGAAAAGAACCTACTTTCTGTTCTGTTATTAGTTTGTGTGTCTTCGAGGACGAATCCGAAGCTTCAAAAATCAATGCCGACCAATTTTATCTTTGAAAAATCTGATCGAGTTTCAATAATGTAGTTGTGGTGCATTTTGAACGTTTGATTTTTTCTTTTTGATTTTTCCTTTTATTATTGTTATTAAAAATTGTGACCCATCACGCGAAAAGGGACCATCTGGATAGTACGTAAAGTGTCGACCAAAGTCAGACTACGCTGACAGTCAGACTTGTGTCGAAACTCTCCACACTTTGCTTATTTTCTGAATCTAGAATGATCAATCTACCTTTTTGTGAAAAATGTTTTAGTTTTAAAAATTCCACCTCTGCTTGATCTATGCTGGACCCAATCGCTTTTTCAAACATTTATTTTACAGTGTTCCCAGATGGTCCCATTTTGCGTTACGGGTCACAATTTTGATTTGGCGCTGCGCGTGTTATGCATACCTTGTGTAACCATATTTCCTAAGCACGTAATAGTATCAGAGAAGGTTACCATTCTAAACGAGTAACTTGAGAGGATTTGACAAGATTGATTGTAAATTAACAAAACGCAAGTCAAAGTGGGATATCATAGCAGTCGTCGATATAACAAAGGCGCGTTAAACTAAATTTTGGACTGGGTAGCCCATTCGCTCAAGGACTTTGAACATCGCCCAAGATGTTCGTACAAATTTCAAAAATGACTATGTGATCTAAAGATCGTTTTGCAAATGTAGTATTTAACACAAGGAATGTTCTTTACTAGAATGAAATTATAAACGCTCAGTATTGATTAAGAAAGGGTTATTATTTACGTTTTCCTCCGATGTGGTTAAATATTCACCGATTTTATCAAAGAAAAAACGTCGAAAACGCAATTTCCAACGTTACAAAACAGATTTGAAGCTTTTGAACACAACACGCGAAATCATGAACATTTTTTGCTCCCAATTATGTGAACAATTATGTGAACATTTGTGAGATCTATGGTAATATCGTATACTTTGTTGAATATAAGTTGCGTTTGGAATCCGAGAAATCGGCAATCAAAAATATCCACAGTGCGAAAATAGACAAAAAATCGTAACAGGCTGTTACAAAAAGAGCTCATAGGTATAAGTTGTACGTAAACTTGCCTTTTTGAAAATCAAAATTGATAAAACTAATGCTTGTCACCTAACATCATTGATTTGAACGAACTTTCCAAAAATTATATTTCATCTATATCGGTCTTTGAGAGTCGATATAGTATCAAAGGTAAAGTGTCTTGCCATTTCGTACCACACGCTTAAAATGTGTGTGGTGGTTTTTTTTTTTTTTTTTTTTTTTTTTTTTTTTGTCTTAATTTAGCTTCTCGTAGTAAAAATGAGATTAAGAACGGACGCATGAATTATTCTAAGTAAAGCTAAGCACATTGAAATCCCTATGAAAAAGTTTTTTCGCACTTAAGTCATGGCGTTGAGATGTCAAAATTAGATGCCTATAAGTTTTGGGAAAAGCCTACATGTAATTACCCGCGAATATTATAAGAAATTGGTTTAATTTTGTATTGTCTAACTTTTTGTTCCTGATAATTTGCTTTTGCATGATATGAATTTTATTGTATGTATTGAAATTGAATGCGAGTCCCGGTGATACTAAGACTTTTTACGATTAACTGAAGTCGTGCGTATTTACAAAATTGGTCTGGCAAATCTAGAATCGTTTATAAATTGTTAGAACATGGATATGTAAAGTTGGATTTCGCCACACAATTTCAAGAAAACAGACCATTTTCTAGGACCTCCCTGTTTGGTCTACATTTAAAGTCTTCTTATCATTATAAAACTTTAGTTTCTTCTTAAAATTTGTTTAACTGATAACAATCGACCATTTTCCAACATTCTTATAATCAAATTTCATTTTTTCCTGAAATTATAGTATAAAAAAGTTGTGGTGCTTAGCAAACTTTGAGTAGTATAATTTTCTGTCACGTGTGATTTTTAATAAAGAAACAATAATGTCTAGCCATTTTTCCCATATTATATTTTCCTAAAAATGAGCTAATAGGTATATAATGTATGTCAACTTACCTTTGTAAAAATCAAAATTTAGATGCCTCTAAGTTTTTGGAGAAAGAAGATGTAGTTACCCGCGAATATTATAAGAAAATGATTTGATTTTGTATTGTCTAACTTTTTGGTTTTGGTTCCTAATTATTTCCTTTTGTATGATATGAATTTTATTGAAAGTGTTGAAATTAAACGCGATTCCTGGTGATACTAAGACTTTTTACGTATAACTGAAGTCGTGCGTGTTTACAATAAAATGGTCTTGCAAATCTAGAATCGTCATCAAATTGTTACTACAAGAATATGTATAGGTGTACTTTCACAACTGAGTTTCGACGTATGCGCTGAGGCCATTACCATGGGTGAGTCGGGTATAATTAAAAAGCAAACGTTAGGAATTTAACCTGATCCCTTCTCTGCAATTTTGAAAGTACATGTTTGAGTGAACCTTACGTTTTAAAACAAGCAATAGCGTTGGTTTACAAAGTAAATTTTAAAACTTTCTTAATGCGTCATTTTAACTCGTTTATCTATTTCGAACAAATGGCACGAGAATCTTACAGTAAAAAGTTGGTTTCACGGCTCACCGCGTAAAATCTACCTATACAGTTGGATTTCACCACATCGGGGGAGATTTTTAAGGACTATGGGTTTTTTTTTTTAAGTTCAATGTATACCCGTTGGTAAAAAAATTCACTTGTGACAAAGGTTAAATCTGGGTAACCAATATGTGTATGAGTATAAAATCGAATGTCGATCTTAAAATACCTCCCGCCCCTGGTGGGACTCGAACTCGCAAGTATTAGATTGGAAAGGGGTGTCAGATACGCTTACCACAAGTCGTCCTGTCTGATTTTGAGTCAAATATTTTGGATTTCCCAATGTTCAGATAACACACTATTCACATTCTTGGCATAGTTATATGTGACCCGTCACGCGATAAACGACCATCTGGGTTGTACGTAAAGTGTCGACCCTAGTCAGACTGCGCGAATTGCGCAGACTGACTTAGGTCGAAACTTTTCGCAATGTGCTTATTTTCTAAATCTTGACTGATCAATCTACTTCCCAGGGCAAGAATCTTTGAAATGCGACCTCTGGTTGACCTGTGCTGGACCCAATCTCTTTTTCAAAATGTTCATTTTACAGAGTTCCGAGATGGCGCTGTTCGCGTGACGGGTCACATATAATAAATTAATCAAGATGTCGTTTAAAACTTTGAAAGACACTTCACAAACGATATCCCAATCTATCACATCCGCTAAATAGTTCGTCTCAGATCTTCTTAGCCTTTACTTTATTTAGATATTTGCCGACATAATGAGAAAATAGAGTATGTGTTTATTGTTCTCAAAAAATATTTAAATCTAAGATACTGAAATCCAAGCTTGTTTATGTGAGAAATTACAGATTTGATTAAATAACATGCACATCACTATGAATTTTCATTTGTGACCCGTCACGCGAAAAGGGAACATCTGTGTAGTTCGTAAAGTGTCGATCCTTGTCAGACTGCGCGGCTTGCGCAGACAGAATAGGGTCGAAACTTTTTGCACTTAACTAATTTCTTAATCTAGAATGATCAATCTACCTTTCCGAAGAATTTTTAAAATGGGACCTATGGCTGACCTGTAATAGAGCCAATCTTTTGTTTTCCAAATGTTTATTTTATAGACTTTCCAGGTGGTCCCTCTACGCGTGACGGGTCACATTTGTCAAATGTACATATGGCCTAGAGGCCAAGTTACTTAACAAAGTATTTTGATTTGTATTTTTTCTTTTTTAAATAAATTACTTAACCGCATTTAAAGTGAGTCTACTTCCCTTTATCTTAATCAAATGGTAATTGAGGTGTTTGCCTTTTTAAAAACGACTTTGAAAAAGTAGTTTGATAAAGTCTTTGGTTAAAACATTATTATCTTAAATGCTATTTCATTTCAGAATTTACGACAATAATGTTGTATTCTAAAACGAAATGATGAGTCAATTTCAATCTATGAACATTCAATTTTAAAACACTGAATACGCATTTTTAGCCGTGACACGTAGATCTGTTTTCTCATTCCCATTCCCTGTGCGTTACGTGATGTAAAATGGCGCAATGGTAAATAGCCGTTGTTATAAGTCTCTGACATTGGGTCGGATAAACGCAATGTCGGATGCAAACAACACAAACTCACGTTCACGCTAGATTACTCTCAGTGCGGTATTGCAAATGACCGTTTTTCTGTATGCAAAGCTCACACTGCACACAAAAGAAATTATACACTGAACAAGCTAGAAATACCAAAGTTATAGGCCTATTGTGCGGAATTCTGGACCATCCCTCGTATGTTCAATGTTATCAATATGTTTCGTAGAACTCAAGATTGTCATTCTTGAAACTGCTGCAGTATTTTTTGTTGGGTATTTATCAATGCGTTTAGTAGAACTTAAGATGGCCATTCTTGAAACTGCTGCAGTATTTTTGTTGTTGTTGTTTAATGATTATCAATACGTGTCGTAGAACGTAAGACGACCATCCTTGAAACTGCTGCAGTATTTATTTGTTTGATGTTTATCAATACGTGCCGTTGAACGAAAGATGGCCATCCTTGAAACTGCTGCAGTATTTATTTGTTTGATGTTAATCAATACGTGCCGTTGAACGAAAGATGGCCATTCTTGAAACTGCTGCAGTATTCTTTTTTTTTTTTTTTTTTTTTTTTTTTTTTGATAAATATCAAAACGTGCCGTAGAACGTTAAGATGGCCATTCTTGAAACTGCTTCAGTATGTTTTTGTTTGGTGTTTATCAATGCGTACTGTAGAAGGTAAGATGGTCATTCTTGAAACTGCTGCAGTATTTATTTGTTCAATGTTTATCAATATGTGCCGTAGAACGTAAAGATGGCCATTCTTGGAACTGCTGCAGTATTTATTTGTTTGGTGTTTATCAATACGTGCCGTAAAACGTAAGTTTGCCATTCTTTAAACTGCTGCAGTATTTTTTTATGTTTATCAATTCCTGCCGTAGAACGTAAGATGGTCATTCTTGATATTGCTGCAGTGTTTATTTGTTTGGTGTTTATCAATACGTGTAGTAGAACGTAAGATGGTTATTCGTGATGCTACTGCAGTATTTATTTGTTCGATGTTTATTAACGCGTGCCGTAGAAGGCATAATGTTCATTCCTGATCAGCAAGATATGCAGAAATCAAGAAGTTCCGACCATTGGCCGCCTCCATAATCTGCACAATCGAAATAGATTTGATACGTTCCAATGTTTCAACCTTGTTCATATGTTTTCTTTTCTATTTTTCAATTCTTTTTTTTTTTTCAGGAACACACTATAATTAATTCATTATTCTATGCACTAAGTCCATTTTGCATTTCATATTTTCGTCTAAAAACCAATGGTCCCATCTCTTTGCCCTTTCTATATTATTCTTGTTGCCTGAAAAATACATTAATTGCTGTCGAGCGACCAGTTCTTTTAAGCGATCACCTTTTTCCGATCTAAGTAAGTAAACTCTCTAATATTTAAGTTCATATTTCTAAACTGAAAAAAGTGTTGTTTTTTTTTTAATCTCATGTTGTTTGCAACATCATATAATTAATTGAGAATCATGTGACAATCTGAGCATGCTAGCCAAATTACATACCTTATTTATCATGAAATGATGTATAAGCGACCGTGTTTGTGGTGGTCCCTTAAATGGTCACTTAACACAAATTTAACTGTATGTAATTATCTTTATCCTGCCATATTAGAATGTCTAATCAGACAAATTGCCAATTTGAACATGATTCCGAACAATAGTAAAACAGTTTCACGTATTCAGAAATAATGTCATTCAACAGAATCCTTCCATCATACCTACTATCCAATTATTATTGATGATAAGTGGATGAGATGCATTTCTGTAGGCTTCTTTCAGATTGTACCACTGCCCATCTTGGAATTCGTTCAAGGGCAAAACTTTAAGGTTCAAACCCGGCAATCTGTGAAGCATATTCGCAGATATATACTATCAAATCATTTTATAATGATTTTTTGGGGGACGTTTCTACGTCACTCAGTGTTAGAACTACGTGAGAACAATCCTGTCAGTTGTTAACAGCTTTCAAAAAAGTAGTACCAGCTTTGGTTCAATTGTCTTTTTTTAAAAGACAAGCAAGTTAGGCTTAGCTCAAGCTGCACATCAGTGCCGGCTAATCCTAGTCTATATTGTCTGTTAAGTATAAGCATTTTTAATGCATACTAGTATGTCGTGAGCATCTTGATAAAGGGTTAAAAGAAATGACAAATCTGTAAAAGAAAAAAAAACAGTTAGTTACATCGTGAAATTGGCATTCATCTCGATCAAAATCACTTTAATCGCTTAACACTTCAACACTCGCTCCAACCATCCAAAACGCCCTAAAATAATTTAAAAAGATAAGATCAACAACTGCAATCAAAATAATTAAAGCTAGAAAAAATCGCGATTTCACTGAATTGGTTAGAATTGTAAGCGTCTGATTAGTTATTGGAGAAAAAAGAAGCTATTTATAGAAAGCATATACATATTATTTAAATGGATGTAATAAATATCGCTAATTTTGTTCATCCTGAACAAAATCAGCAACATTGATTTTCCTCCCATAAATTTCACTCAAAATCAAATCATCGCACTCTTTTAGTTTCAATTCAAAATAATTCCAAAATCATTTACCTTGTCAATTTTACGATGTTCTTAATTGTAAGTTAAAGGCAGTTATGAAAATGATGAAATCCATTCAGAAATTGTATAGGTAATGCTTAAAATGATTAATGCTGATTGATAATAAAATGTTTCCAAAAGAAAAAGTATTTTCTGTCTTATTTGGTATAGTACTTATATAGCAATTAGAAATAAACACGCATGTCAAATTCAACATGCGATAAACAAGAAACGATTCCGAAAAATACGGTGTAATAACGTCTAAATGGCAGAACGACGTAACAAAATATTAAGCTTTAGCGTGCGCGGCGGCTAATTTCACATAACAACATATAATTGCAATCCAGTAAAAGAATTCTGATTGGTTTAAATCGCATGCACTTTATTTCTGTATAAAATACAATAGGTCTTTCGGGAAATCCCCGACCTTCGGTCTGCAAGTCCTGTGTTGTAGGAATTAACCTAGTTCCCGATCATCAACGCAACATTGCTATTATAAAATTAAGATATTTTTAAACGAATTTACGATTACAAGCTTATAGTTCTGATTCTGAGCCGACGTAAATAAACCTAGAAAACTGCGAGTCGACGAAGAATATCAGGCATCCCTCTCAACTAAGACCGGCCCCGCCGTTTTCGTTTTCGTAAAAATATAGACTAACTTGTTTTTTTGTCATAAGTACCTCTACGGATTTTAAAGTTGTCGTTTATTTGTGTATCATTTGTTTTACTTTATGACACAGTTCACTTCGATAGCGAGATGAAAAATACATGATCTAAAAATAGATTGTGTAATCTATACGCGCAGAAAGTAGACTTGAAGCTTTAATTTTTAGCCGAGTATTTCAATAGTTTCTTCGATCTAGAGGATTGCAATTATAAGGGACGAGTGTCTTCATTGCGTTTATTGGAGTATAAAGTGCAAATGCCTAAGCACATGGCTTAAACATACGAGCGTTATTTGCCATGTGCTAAGGCAATTGCACTTTATACCCCAATAAATTTAGTGAAAAAGACACTCATCCCTATATCAACGACATCGTAAGATTGACAATTTGAATGATTTTAGAAAGAATTTTTAATGATAGTAATGCGTGTGCGGAGCGGATTTGAATAGAATCTAAGGGAGTATATCGCTAATCTACACTTAATCGGACGAAATTGACGATATGTTAATTGCATACCTTTAAAATATTCGCTACTTTCCGATGTTAGTCTTCACGTACCAATCAGACGCTTTGGAGCAACAACAACCAAAAAAAGAGCGAGGCATTTTTTTTTTTATTAGTTTCGATGAAATGTCGATCGTTTTGAACGATTTCTTATATTTTTTTGGTGAACGTTGGTTAACAATGTTCCCCAGTGTTATTTACAGTGCGAAAAATAAAACTCAATAAGATCTTGATAGAGCTTAATAGAAATTGCCGTTATTTTGTCTAGACACTATCCTTTCATTGTTTTTTACATGTATTATTTCTCTTTTCATAGCGAAATCACACTGCTCCATCTAACGCCAGGAGACTGTAACATTTTGGACCACTGCTCTATTGACCATTATCTTGATTTACCAGAAAATCATAGGTGATTAACCCCAGGTAGTCCGTTACCCAAGAAGTTTTGATCATGGCATTTTGTTTACTCTGCTGGAACGAGGAGAAATCATTGGCCAGTTCTCAGAATAACTCAACTGTAACAGGCAGCATGATGCACTAAAAAGTCCCATGGAAGCAATTATCAGATAATCATGGAACCATAAAACTGTCCAGCGAATTTGGGGAAATTTTGGCCAAACTGGCGTCAGATCGTGGACTGATCAATAGTATTCTAGAACGCCATCAGAAACATTCACCATCAGTACTTTAGGTGCTTTGATTTTAAAGATATCAGAGCGTATTTTGAGTGATTAGTGTGAGTTTTCGGACTGAATGAAAGAAACGCTGAGCGAACAATTTAAAATGAATTTGATAGAGGTTCGTGTCAATTTCACGATGTTACTCACTGTACACTGTAACTAACAGCAGATGTATAATTATGGTATTTTTATTGACGCCTTGATCTGATCGATTGGTTACCGGGGTATCGATTTTTCCTGTGATCATAACATTGAAAGTAACTATAATCTTTATGAATTATGCAATATAAACATCTGTTATAATCATTTACAGCTAGTTTTTAGCTCCACTGGCTGAAAGCCACTGGGGCTATTGTCATGGCGTTGTGTCCGTCGTGCGTCCGTCCGTACGTGCGTCCGTGCGTCCGTGCGTCCGATCGTAAACTTTTTCTTTAAAAATCTTCTCCTCAGAAACTACTGGATGGATTTCAACCAAACTTCACAGAAATGATCCTTGGGTGACCCTCTTTCAAAGTTGTTCAAGAAATTTTGATCCAATGAAAAACATGGATTTAATGGGCGTGGCTAATTTCCAAATATGGTAAAAAGTGACTTTTCTCAGGTTCTAACAGATGGATATCAACCAAATTTTACATGAATGATCCTTGGGTGACCCTTTATCAGTCTACCAAAAATTATTGTGATTGGATGAAAAATATGTATTTTATGAGCGGAGGTCATTTTTCTATATGTTATAAAGTGGAAACTTTGAAAATCATTTTCTCAGAATCCAACTGATGGATATCAACCAAATTTTACATGAATGATACTTGGGTGACCCTTTATCAGTCTATCAAAAATTATTGTGATCGGATGAAAAATATGTTTTTTATAGGCGGAGGTCATTTCTCTATATGTTATATAGTGGAAACTTTGAAAATCATTTTCTCAGAATCTAAATGATAGATATCAACCAAATTTTACATGAATGATCCTTGGGTGACCCTTTATCAGTCTACCAAAAATTATTGTGATCAGATGAAAAATATGTATTTTATGGGCGGAGGTCATTTCTCTATATGTTATATAGTGGAAACTTTGAAAATCATTTTCTCAGAATCTATACGATGGATATCAATCAAACTTCATTAGTATGATCCTCGGGTGATCCATTATCATTCAGCCAAAAATTATTGTGATTTGAAGAAAAATATGTCTTTTATGGGCGGAGGTCATTTCTCTATATATGTTATAATAGTGGAAAATTTGAAAATCTTTTCAACATCAATAGAAGCCAAAATATCTAAAAATCTAGTAAAAACTTAGATTTGCTATTACAAGAAATTCAAGCCTGTGGAGCGACACAAGCCATTCATGGCTTTCTAGTGTTTATGTTAACGTTATTTTAGAACGATTGCGATGAAAGCTTAACATTAAAAATTCGCTTTCGAATTCCCAATCCAGATGTCTTCGCGCTAAATTAGAGAGATTTAGATCCTTTAATGGAAAAGAACCTACTTTCTGTTCTGTTATTAGTTTGTGTGTCTTCGAGGACGAATCCGAAGCTTCAAAAATCAATGCCGACCAATTTTATCTTTGAAAAATCTGATCGAGTTTCAATAATGTAGTTGTGGTGCATTTTGAACGTTTGATTTTTTCTTTTTGATTTTTCCTTTTATTATTGTTATTAAAAATTGTGACCCATCACGCGAAAAGGGACCATCTGGATAGTACGTAAAGTGTCGACCAAAGTCAGACTACGCTGACAGTCAGACTTGTGTCGAAACTCTCCACACTTTGCTTATTTTCTGAATCTAGAATGATCAATCTACCTTTTTGTGAAAAATGTTTTAGTTTTAAAAATTCCACCTCTGCTTGATCTATGCTGGACCCAATCGCTTTTTCAAACATTTATTTTACAGTGTTCCCAGATGGTCCCATTTTGCGTTACGGGTCACAATTTTGATTTGGCGCTGCGCGTGTTATGCATACCTTGTGTAACCATATTTCCTAAGCACGTAATAGTATCAGAGAAGGTTACCATTCTAAACGAGTAACTTGAGAGGATTTGACAAGATTGATTGTAAATTAACAAAACGCAAGTCAAAGTGGGATATCATAGCAGTCGTCGATATAACAGAGGCGCGTTAAACTAAATTTTGGACTGGGTAGCCCATTCGCTCAAGGACTTTGAACATCGCCCAAGATGTTCGTACAAATTTCAAAAATGACTATGTGATCTAAAGATCGTTTTGCAAATGTAGTATTTAACACAAGGAATGTTCTTTACTAGAATGAAATTATAAACGCTCAGTATTGATTAAGAAAGGGTTATTATTTACGTTTTCCTCCGATGTGGTTAAATATTCACCGATTTTATCAAAGAAAAAACGTCGAAAACGCAATTTCCAACGTTACAAAACAGATTTGAAGCTTTTGAACACAACACGCGAAATCATGAACATTTTTTGCTCCCAATTATGTGAACAATTATGTGAACATTTGTGAGATCTATGGTAATATCGTATACTTTGTTGAATATAAGTTGCGTTTGGAATCCGAGAAATCGGCAATCAAAAATATCCACAGTGCGAAAATAGACAAAAAATCGTAACAGGCTGTTACAAAAAGAGCTCATAGGTATAAGTTGTACGTAAACTTGCCTTTTTGAAAATCAAAATTGATAAAACTAATGCTTGTCACCTAACATCATTGATTTGAACAAACTTTCCAAAAATTATATTTCATCTATATCGGTCTTTGAGAGTCGATATAGTATCAAAGGTAAAGTGTCTTGCCATTTCGTACCACACGCTTAAAATGTGTGTGGTGTTTTTTTTTTTTTTTTTTTTTTTTTTTTTTTTTTTTTTTTTGTCTTAATTTAGCTTCTCGTAGTAAAAATGAGATTAAGAACGGACGCATGAATTATTCTAAGTAAAGCTAAGCACATTGAAATCCCTATGAAAAAGTTTTTTCGCACTTAAGTCATGGCGTTGAGATGTCAAAATTAGATGCCTATAAGTTTTGGGAAAAGCCTACATGTAATTACCCGCGAATATTATAAGAAATTGGTTTAATTTTGTTTTGTCTAACTTTTTGTTCCTGATAATTTGCTTTTGTATGATATGAATTTTATTGTATGTATTGAAATTGAATGCGAGTCCCGGTGATACTAAGACTTTTTACGATTAACTGAAGTCGTGCGTATTTACAAAATTGGTCTGGCAAATCTAGAATCGTTTATAAATTGTTAGAACATGGATATGTAAAGTTGGATTTCGCCACACAGGGGAGATTTTAAAGGACGATTTTTTTATTTATTTTTTTTTTGTAAGTTCAATGTATATCGGTGATATTTCGAAAGTCTGTCACCTGGCGATTGGGGCTTGATATTTATATTGTGTGTGGCCCTTTTTCAACCATTTATTCGGAGATTAAACACAATTGCGCAATTCTCAGATAGAATTTTAGAAAAAGTTCAAAGCAATTAAAGTACAAAAAAAACGACATATATTTGGCTAAGAAGGATTCTAACAAGACTTTAAGTGATTGTTTTCCTGCTGCCAGATCTGCAAGGGGATACCTTGAAGCAAATGAACGACGTTTTCAAGATATTGCTTGTTTCAATATTGAACGAAATTTGAAATTAACTGCAATAGAACGTTGCGACAGTAGTATTTGGCAGGTACCACCCCCCCCCACCCCCCCCCACCCCCGTTTTTAACCAACCCGTGTCTGTTTTACTACCTCTATTAGTTATCAGGGTCGAAAATTGTAAGAAAGAATAAATATAGAAAACTTACTCCTTCTACCATCATTACAAAACGCCTGCGTTGGTAAAAAAATTGTCATTTTGTGGCTAAGGTTAAATCTGGGTAACCAATATGTGTATGAGTATAAAATCGAATGTCGATCTTTAAATACATCCCTCCACTGGTGGGACTCGAACTCGCAAACATAAGATGGGGGAAGGGGGGGGGGGGTCAGATACGCTTACCACAAGTCGTCCTGTCTGATTTTGAGTCAAATATTTTGGATTTCCCAATATTCAGATAACACACTATTCACATTTTTGGCATAGTTATATGTGAACGCGATAAACGACCATCTGGGTTGTGCGTAAAGTGTCGACCCTAGTCAGACTGCGCGGATTGCGCAGACTGACTTAGGTCGAAACTTTTCGCAATGTGCTTATTTTCTGAATCTTGACTGATCAATCTACTTCCCAGGGCAAGAATCTTTGAAATGCGACCTCTGGTTGACCTGTGCTTGACCCAATCTCTTTTTCAAAATGTTCATTTTACAGAGTTCCGAGATGGCGCTGTTCGCGTGACGGGTCACATATTATAAATTAATCAAGATGTCGTTTAAAACTTTGAAAGACACTTCACAAACAATATCCCATTCGATCACATCCGCTAAATAATTCGTCTCAGATCTTCTTAGCCTTTACTTTATTTAGATGTCTGCCGACATTTTAATGAGAAGACAGAGTATATGTTTATTGTTCTCAAAAATATCTAATGAAATCCAAGCTTGTTTATGTGAGAAATTACAGATATGAGAAAATAACATTCACATCACTTTGAATTTGAATTTGTGACCCGTCACGCGAAAAGGGAACATCTGTGTAGTTCGTAAAGTCTCGACCCTTGTCAGACTGCGCGGCTTGCGCAGACAGAATAGGGTCGAAACTTTTCGCACATAACTAATTTCTTAATCTAGAATAACCAATCTACCTTACCGTGAAGGAATTTTTAAAATGGGACCTATGGCTGACCTGTACTAGGGGCAATCTATTTTTCAAATGTTTATTCAACGGTGTTCCCGGTTGGTCCCTTTACGCGTGACGAGTCACATTTGTTAAGTGTACATATGGCCTAGAGGCCAAGTTACTTAACAAGGTTTATTGAATTGTATTTTTTCTTTTTCAAATAAATTACTTAACCGCATTGAAAGTGAGTATACTTCCCTTTATCTTAATCAAATGGTAATTGAGGTGTTTGCCTTTTTAAAAACGACTTTGAAAAAGTAGTTTGATAAAGTCTTTGGTTAAAACATTATTATCTTAAATGCTATTTCATTTCAGAATTTACGACAATAATGTTGTATCCTAAAACGAAATGATGAATCAATTTCAATCTATGAACATTCAATTTTAAAACACTGAATACGCATTTTTAGCCGTGGCACGTAGATCTGTTTTCTCATTCCCATTCCCTGTGCGTTACGTGACGTAAAACGGCGCAATGGTAAATAGCCGTTGATATGTGTCTCTGACATTAGGTCGGATAAACGCAATGTCGGATGCAAACAACTGATAAGTTACGAAACAAATTCACGTTCACGCTTGATTTTATCAGTGCGGTATTGCAAATGACCGTTTTTCTGTATGCAAAGCTCACACTGCACACACAACAAATTATACACTGAACAAGCTAGAAATACCTAAGTTATAGGCATAATGTGCGAAATTCTGGACTATCCTTCGTATGTTCAATGTTTATCAATACGTGTAGAACGTAAGATAGTCATTCTTGAAACTGTTGCAGTATTTTTTTCGTTTGACGTTTATCAATACGTGCCGTTGAATATAATTTGGCCATTCTTGAAACTGTTGCAGTATTCAATTGTTTGGTATTTATCAATACGTGCCGTGGAACGTAAGATGGCCATACTTTAAACTGCTGCAGTAAAAAAAAACAACTGTTAAGGTCCGTTACTGAATACAAGAGTGACGACAAACGTCATCACCCTCATAATTAGGCGTTTCTTTTGTATTGTGCGCATGCGTGAAATATGGCGGCGGTTATTTTTCTAATTGAAAAAAAATTTGGAAAATTAACAAAATAAGTGTGGAATTAAGGTTTAAATCTAAGACATTGTGTATCGTTATACATCGTTATACTTCATAAAGTGACAGGTCATCTATAAAAGGTAAAATGACTTTTATTAACTTATTACTTTACCTTGGTGAGCAATGAACGAATAAACGTTAACAGTCGTGAACTCTAGTCAAATGAAAAAATCAAATTTCACTATCACCGAAGTCTATGGGTAAAAGGAATAGAAATAAGAGTAACCAAAAACCAGAAGCGACTCAGTTAAAGGATAAAATATGTAGCCAGTCGGTGTCGCAGTCGGTGTCGCAGTCGGTGTCGGAGGGCCTATCTCATAGTAGAAAAAGGACAAAGAGTCAATCTTCACCAAATTCTGTAAATGAGTTACCGGGCAAAATACAAATTATGAGTAATAGTTCCTCCCCAGTTCAGATGGCTAATCAGAGTCCAATTATAGCATCATCTGCTCAAGGTATGAACTATCAACTTATTCAGCCCCCAGTGTACGGCCAGCCTCAGGCTTATCCAGTGAACAATGGACAATTCTCCACCCCTATTAGTACTATGAATCATGTATCTCCATTATCACATACAGTGAATATGCAGAATGTACCAAGTCTGCCCCTTCAGCCCAATTGCCAAACCCAACTCAACAATTACCCGGCTCATCAGTACCTTCATGGGGATCAAACCCAGCTGAGTAGTGCATTGTGTCGATTAGAAATCAAAATGGAAGAAATGAACGGCAAGTTGAAGTGTTTAGACTCAATAAAACATGAAATTAGCCAATTACATTCAAAGATTGACAGTTATGGGTCACGAATTACATCAGTGGAAAAGGATTGTAAAGAAAACCGGATTAAATTAAACGAGCTTGAAGCAAGCAGAGCCTACGATTCTCAGTTTTGTAGCGATCTGGACAAGAAATATGCAGAAATTAACAAAAGTATAGACAAGGGTAAAAAGTTGAATGAAAGTTTGTCTTCTAACCTACAATCGTGTAAAAAGGAAAACAATAGGCTGAATGAAGAGTTATTGGACTTACAGACAAGGTCAATGCGTGACAACCTCCTCTTCCATGGTATTCAGGAATGCAATACTTTTGATCAGAGAAAAGAGGAGGACTGCGAGTCAAAGATCATCGAATTTTGCAAGGAAATTCTAGAAATAGACAACAGTGAAGAAATTAAAATCGACCGTGCCCACAGAATTGGAGCGTATAAACAGTCAAAAACTCGACCAATAGTTGTCAAGTTCAATTATTATAAAGATAAACTCCGAATTAAACAGGGATCGTACGAAAAATTAGCCGATACGGATTACAGAATAAGTGATCAGTATCCTAGGGAAATACAAGAAAGGCGTAAGAAACTGTATCCAGAAATGCAGAAGGTGAGAGAGCAGGGTAAACGGGCTGTATTATCCTACGACAAGTTATACGTGGATGGTGAACGAATAACGGCGTCGAGTGTAGGGTCCAGCGTTGAGAGTGATTAGGACAGTGGCAATCGGTATTTAACCGTTTTACAATGGAATGTTAACGGATTAACCAGTAAATTGAACGATAGTGATTTTTTGAACACTGTTAAGGAATATGACTTATTACTATTCACCGAAACTTGGCACTCTAGGTCACGTGATATTAAAATAAGCGGATTCCAATCGTTTTACTGTCCGCGACCAAAGTTTAATAAGAAAGCTAAGAGGCATAGTGGTGGCCTTATAATTTATTATAAAAATTGGTTGGAGAACAAATTATCTCTAGAAAAATTTGGTTTAAGTTAAAAAGACAACTATTTGGCTATGATAAAGATTTATTTCTATGTTTGGTCTACATTCCTCCAGAATTTTCGCCAGTATATAAAAATGTAGAATCTGGATTATATGAATTTGATTTCATTGAAGATCTCAGTAGCGATTTGATGTATTTCAACAATCAGGGTGAAGTGTGCTTAATGGGCGATTTTAATAGTAGAGTCGGTATAGAGCCGAATTTCACAGCAAATCTGGGTCTACACCGATTCATTGATACAACCGATACGTCGGAGTCACATGAAGTTAGCAAAAGAAATTCTTTCGATAATGTTTTGAACGGATTTGGTCGAAAGTTTTTAAGTTTTTGCAAGCAGCATGAACTTTTGATATTAAATGGCAGATTTGAAGAAGGCAGGTTTACATGCTATTCCATGAATAGGGGGATTTGTGGCAAGAGCGTCATTGATTATGTTATTACACATTATGATAATTTTACACTATTTCACAATTTTCAAGTAATGGATCTTACAGAGTTCTCGGATCATTGTCCCATCAAATATGAATATTTAATCCGTGATAATTTTACATCGCGATCAAATACGAATATCTCTCATAGTGATAAAATCACTTGGGATACGGACAAAAAAGGGCATTTGCTTGATACTTTATCGCAAAATTCGCAATTTTTAGAAAATTTAACAAACAGTTTGGAAGTAAATGAGGTTGCAATCGATCATTATATCGAGAGTTTTTCCAGCTTTATTTATGATTCTTGTACAAAAATCTTTAATAAAAGATATACATATCGAAGTCAGGACACGCGCGATTCTAGGCCGGCTTAGTTCAACGCGGATTGTCAAAAAGCAAAATCAGTTTTTCTTAAATGTAAAAAGCGATACAAGAAGGATAAAAGTAATATTAATCTAATAGATTTCTTAAACAGTAGAAAGGATTACCGAAAAACCCGTAAAAAAAGTAAGTTAAAGTATAACAACTTGCAGAAAAGTAGATTATCGCAAATGAGCCGAACGGATCCCAGAAATTTCTGGAAGACAATTAAAAAAGGTAAAACCAATTTAGATGACCATGTTTTGTCAGAAAATGATTTTCTAGAACACTTTAAAAGTCTAGCGCAGAAAATGGGCAACAATTTCATGCCGGGAGATAATGAAATGGGTCAGAATAATTCTACCCGGGTCGATGAACTTGATTGTCCATTTTCCTATGATGAGGTCATTAAAGTTATTTCATCACTTAAACGTATCAAAAGTCCCGGTATTGATAAGATACCTATCGATTTTTTCATCGATTCTAAGGAATTCATAACACCGTTTCTGGTAAGGGTTTTTAATCATATGTTTGATTCGGGCATTTACCCGGAATCTTGGTCGAAAGGCGTCATAGTTCCGATACATAAGATAAGTAGTAAGTACGACCCAGGGAACTATAGGGGTATTACACTCATCAATTCTATGTCAAAAATCGTTTCCCTTTGTCTCAGGAATCGTCTCAATAAATGGAGTGAAAATGAAAATGTATTTACGGAAGCCCAGTTAGGCTTTAGAGATAAAAGAGGGACTACAGAATGTATATATATTTTACATACTATGATTGAAAAAATACTGTCCATGAATAAAAAAATCTTTTGCGCATTTATTGATTACGAAAAATGTTTCGATACGATAAACAGAGATGCATTATGGTTAAAATTATTCTCGGTTGGCGTAAGTTCAAAAATGGTAGCTATTTTAAAAAGCATATATAATAAAGTCTCTGCATGTGTAAAAATAGCGTCGGATCAGCATATTTCGACTTTTTACGACATCATGATTGGATTAAAGCAAGGCGAGCCGTTGTCGCCGTCATTGTTTTTATTATCTATAAATGACATAAGCTTTAATATTGATTTTTACAATTTGACTGAAGACGATATTAACCACTTATTGTTACGTTTATTGATTTTTGCCGATGATATAGCGGCTTTCTCTACCGATAAAGTAACCCTGCAGTCTATGTTAAATGATATTTTTAATTATTCTATTAAATGGGGTCTTTCTATAAATGTTAAGAAAACAAAAGTATGTGTTTTTGAGAAACGAAGAAGCCAGCATAATTTTGAATGGTTTATTAATAACGAAAAAACTGGAAGTAGTTGACAGTTTTTGCTATTTGGGGTTACTATTTCATAGGTCAGGAAAGCTTTTACATGGCGTAAAAGCACTCCAAGAACAAGCTTCAAAAGCAATGTACAGCCTTCTATCACTTTTCAAAAGAATACCGATGGACATAAAAACTAAACTTTCTTTATTTGATAAAATGGTTGCTCCCATTATGACGTATGGGGCACCTTTCTGGGGTATTTATGAATATAAGGAAGTGGATGCATTGCATATGAAATTTTGCAAGATAATTCTAGGTGTAAAGAAACAATCATCAAACAATGCTGTTTTGGGCGAACTAGGAAGAATTCCTATGTCCCTTATATGTCTTGAAAAATCAATAAAATATTGGTTAAAAGTCAAGAGAAATCCTTCTAATACTATTTATAAGGTATATGCTGACTAATCTACCCATTTAGCCAATATTCGTCACCGCAGTATATTCAAAATCAATCAACTTTTAGATAAATTGGGACTTAATTTTATCTGGCGTAACTTTAACGTAGATTTTAATTACTTCCCGATAATTCAGAAGCAGTTAAGGGATCAATTTATTCAGAATTGGTTCGCGGATATTTCTAATTCACCAAAACTCGATTATTATAAGCGTTTTAAACTTTCATTCCATTTTGAACCGTATCTACAAAATGTTACTAATGACAGACTACGAAGATGTTTAACTAAATTACGAATTTCTGATCATAGGCTCGAAATTGAAACTGGTCGATATTCAAATATTGAAAGACAAGACAGGTGTTGTAAACTCTGTCAATCTAACTCCTTGGAATCTGAATTTCATTTTATTTGTTGTTTTCCAAGGTTAAGAGAAATTAGACTTAAATATCTCAATAATTTCTGCACGTTCCCTACTCTAGATACCTTTTTTAGACTGATGAAATCAAAAAATGTTAAAGTCCAAATTAACCTTTCAAAATTCATAAAAGAAGCCTGAGTTTTGAGACAGGAGTTGATATCAATCCCTGCCGTTTGATTTAATTTGTGTTTTTAAACTGAAGGCTGAGCTGAAAATATGTGATGTGATAAATCTAGAAAAATACTTAAAATACTCATGTGATGTGTTTATATGTTTTTGTTTTGTATGGTGCATGTGTACATTTGTGTAATATTTGTGTTTATGGCCATGGGTACTTTTGTGCCGATTTGCCAATATTAAAGAGTTTGAGTTTGAGTTTGAGTATTTTTTCGTTTAACGTTTATCAATACGTGAAGAAGAACGAGAGATTGTCATTCTTGAAACTGCTGCAGTATTTTTTTTTTTTTTTTTTTTTTTTTTGTTTGTTTAGTGTTTATCAATACGTACCGTAGAACGTAAGATGGACATTCTTGAAACCGTTGCAGTATTTATTTGTTTGATGTTTATCAATACGTGCAGTTGAATGTTAGATGGCTATTCTTGGATCTGCTGCAGTACTTTTTTAGCTCACCTGAGCACGAAGTGCTCAAGGTGAGCTTTTGTGGTTAGGTGGATGTCCGTCGTCCGTCGTCAGTCGTCCGTCGTGCGTCGTGCGTCGTCCGTCCTCCGTCGTCAACATTTGCCTTGTATGCACTCTAGAGGCCACATTTTTTGCCCGATCCACTTAAAATTTGGTCAGAATGATTGTCTTGATGAAATCTTGGACAAGTTCGAAATTGGGTCAACTGGGGTCAAAAACTAGGTCACAGGGTCAAATCATAGAAAAACCTTGTATGCACTCTAGAGGCCACATTTTTTGCCCAATCAACCTGGATTTTGGTCAGAATGATTGTCTTGATAAAATCTCGGACGAGTTCGAAATTGGGTCAACTGGGGTCAAAAACTAGGTCACAGGGTCAAATCATAGAAAAACCTTGTATGCACTCTAGAAGCCACATTTTTTGCCCAATCAACCTGAATTTTGGTCAGAATGATTGTCTTGATGAAATCTCGGATGAGTTTCAAATTGGGTCAACTCGGGTCAAGAACTAGGTCACGGGGTCAAATCTTAGAAAAACCATGTATGCACTCTAGAGGCCACAATTTTTGCCCAATCAGCCTGAAATTTGGTCAGAATGAATGTCTTGATGAAATCTCTGATGAGTTTGAAATTTGGTCAACTGGGGTCAAAAACTAGGTCACAGGGTCAAATCATAGAAAAACCTTGTATGCACTCTAGAGGCCACATTTTGTGCCCAATCATACCAAAATTTGGTCAGAATGATTGTCTTGATAAAATCTTGGACGAGTTCGAAATTGGGTCAACTGGGGTCAAAAACTAGGTCACAGGGTCAAATCTAAGAAAAACCGTGTAGGCACTCTAGAGGCCACATTTTTTGCCCAATCAACCTGATATTTGGTCAGAATGAATGTCTTGAAGAAATCTTTGACGAGTTCAACATTGGGTCAACTGGGGTCAAAAACTAGGTCACGGGGACAAATCAAAGAAAAACCTTGTATGCACTCTAGAGGCCACGTTTTTTGCCCAATCAACCTGAATTTTGGTCAGAATGATGGTCTTGGTAAAATCATGAATGAGTTAAAAAATTGGGTCAACTGGGGTCAAAAACTAGGTCACAGGGTCAAATCATAGAAAAACCTTGTATGCACTCTAGAGGCCACATTTTTTGCTGAATCAACCTGAATTTTGGTCAGAATGAATGTCTCGATGTAATCTCGGACTATCTCGAAATTGGGTCAACTAGGGTCAAAAACTAGGTCACATATTCAAATCTAAGAAAAACCTTGTATGCACTCTAGAGGCCACATTTTTTGCTGGATCAACCTGAAATTTGATCAGAATGATTGAATTGATGCAATTTTTGATGAGTTTGAGATTGGGTCAACTGGGGTCAAAAACTAGGTCACGGCGTCAAATAATGGAAAATCCTTGTAAGTCAATTGTACGTCAACCTGAACATTGTAAAAAAGGTATTATCAAGTTGTACAGAGGCAGAAGAATATTGAAAAAAATTAGACAGTTCATTCAGGTGAGCGATTAAGGGCCACTATGGCCCTCTTGTTTTTGTTTTGTTTTTGTTTGTTTGTTTGATGATTATCAATACGTGCCGAAGAACGTGAAGATGGCCATTCTTGGAATTGCTGCAGTATTATTATTATTATTTTTTTAATGTTTATCAATTCCTGTCGTAGAACGTTAGATGGCCATTCTCAATATTGCTGCAGTGTTCATTTGTTTGATGTTTATCAATACGTGTAGTAGAACGTAAGTTGGTTATTCGTGATGCTGCTGCAATATTTATTTGTTCAATGTTTATTAACGCGTGCCGTAGAAGGCATAATGTTCATTCCTGGTCAGCAAGATATGCAGAAATCAAGAAGTTTCCACCAATGGCCGCCTCCATAATCTGCACAATCGAAATAGATTTGATACGTTCCCACGTCTCAACCTGGTTCACATGTTTTCTTTTCTTTTTTCTTTTTTTTTTTTTTTTTTTTTTTAATTCATTTTTTTTTTTCAGGAACTCACTATAATCAATTCATTATTCTATGCACTAAGTCCATTTTGCATTTCATATTTTCATCTAAAAACCAATGGTCCCACCTCTTTGCCCTTTCTATTTTATTCTTGTTGCCTGAAATATACATTAATTGCTGTCGAGGGACCAGTTCTTTTTGGCGATCACCTTTTTTCCATGTAAGTAAGTAAAATCTCTAATATGTAAGTGCATATTTCTAAACTGTAAAAGTGTTGTTGTTTATTTTTTGATCTCAGGTTGTTTGCAACATCATATAATTCATTGGGAAACATGTGACAATCTAAACATGCTAGCCAAATTCCATACCTTATTTATCATGAAATGATGTATAAGCGACCGTGTTTTTGGTGGTCCCTTAAATAGTCACTTAACACAAATTTAACTGTATGTTATTATCATAATCCTGCTGAATTAGAATGTCTATTCAGAAAAATTGCCGATTTGAACATTATTCCGAACAATAGTAAAACAGTTTCACGTATTCTCGTATAGAAATAATGTCATTAAACAGAAACCTTCCAACATACCTACTATCCAATTATTATTGATGATAAGTGGATGAGATGCATTTCTGTAGGCTTCTTTCAGGTTGTACCACTGCCCATCTTGGAATTCGTTCAAGGGCAAAACTTTAAGGTTCAAACCAGGCAGTCTGTGAAGCATATGAGTAAATGAAATTAAATTTAATTTCACAAAAAAATGATATTCGGCTCATATTCGCAGATATATACTATCAAATGATTTTATAATGATTTTTGGGTGGACGTTTCTACGTCACCCAGTGTTAGTACTACAATCCTGTCAGTTGTTAACAGCTTTTCAAAAAGTAGTACCGGCTTTGGTTCAATTGTCTTTTTTTACAAGACTTACCTCCGGTCGACAACTGTGCATTTTGAAAATGGCACTATTCAAGAATTCTATACAATTAGAATATAAATCAGAGACATCTATTAAATGCGAAATCATCTGCCAATCCTAGACCACGCGAGTTTTTGTTTCGTACAAGAAGGCGGTGATTCGCCTATTGGGTTTTCCGTAGTGTAAGGGGGATAAAGACAAGGTGGCTGAACTGGTAGCCCGCATTTACATACTCGGACTTAAGGAAAATCTCTCTCTAATGCAGAACGTCTTGGGTCTAGATCACCTCGGTGAAAAATCCCGAACTTTTCCAGGAATTTTGCTGTTTTAGGGTTTGTGATAAGAATGTCGTACATCGCTTGTATTACTATAGCGAGTTAGGACACTTTGATCACGAACACATAAAAGTCAACTTTTGACACTCTCCGTTGTTTTAACACTTTTACTACGAAAGGAGCCTAAATATAAGTCATTTGCTCTCAGTTGAGGGGTCCTTCAATAACAAATCTGACATTTTAATATCTTTCTAGAATTAATTAAACTACGTCGTCTGCTATCGACAATGTACATGTATTCTATTTACAGCCGGTAGCCTACTTCACCTAACTAAAATTACCGTATAACCTGTGTTTACGCGGAAGGAGGCATTGGCTCTCCCATTTTTTTTTTTTTTTTTTTTTTTTTTTTTTTTTTTTTTTTGGGGGGGGGGGGGGGGGAATAAATGCTCAACGGGGGCACAAGTGCAATGTTTTCTAGGCGAATCTCTCTTTGGTGATCAATCATGTACACTTTTTAGAATGTTGCGTTTTTCAGGTTGTGCCTACAATGTCGTAACTCAGATAAAGCTGTACAGGGAGTAAGGACATTTTAATCACAAACATCTAAAATCGATTATTAACTCAGTCCGTGGTGTTTTCTTGAAGGAAAGCTAAAATTTAAGTCTTCAGGTCCACGTTGAGGGATTCTCCGCTAAGGCAACTCAAATTCTACTGAGTTAAGGCATACTTCCGCCGATCTAAATGCCGTTGTGGGGGCTGTAAGGGATATTAATTCGCACGACGTGCGGTCTCCGTTTCGCATCTTTTTGTTATTTACACTTCGGGTTTTTTTGGTTTTTTTTTTCTTTCTTTTATTGCATGGGTAACGGAAAACGATCGCATCCGCAAAAAGTCTCCTGCCGTGGATATCAAAGAGCATTACCTTCCGAGATGGTACACCCCAAGGGGAAGTACTCTGTTCCTTTCTCGGGAGGTTTTGTGCTTTACCTTGCCCGGAGACCAAATGACGTCAGATACCGTACGCGATGTATCCTTTTATAGATTTTCTTAAAGCAGATAACACCGTACTTTTAATTATGATATTATGGAGAAGCGATAAGCATTACAAAATCAGAATAAAAACCTAGATCATCCAATTATCATTTCTTTCCTTGTATACCCAATGAATCAGACAATCACTCTTTAAACTACATCCGGCATAATGCCGAAAGTTATCGAATCCTTGTAATTACAGGACTTTGGTTGACGATCCACGATATATGTTGAGAAATGTATATCTGAAGCAAGATGCGAACTTGGGTCAGATCATTTTCCTTTTATCGTAATTTTACATGTAAAATTTCTCTTTTCTCAGCAAATGGAAGAATCACTGTAGTATGCCAACAGAAACGTCAACCATCAGTACTTTCATTGCTTTGATTTTCACTGGGTTTGAGCGTTATTGAATGGTATGAGTGAGTGTTTGAAATGAATGAATGGAGCACCGGGTGAGCGATTTAGAATGTTTTTTTTAGACCAATGTCAATTTCACGATGTAACTAACAGTAGTCCGATTCTTTTTAATCAAATAATGCATCGAAACATTTTTCACACATGTCGCGTCCCTGTACTCCTTTTTACATCTTTCGGGCGTGTTCTTATAGCATTTATTTTGATGTGATTATGTTAAGGGGTTTTCAAAATTATGAGAGAGGTGATGCTGGGTTTCAATTCTTTTTATAAGTCGTTTATTGGTGCGTATTTCCCAGAATTAACTACGCTCGAATCACTCTGTCGAAATTGTAGCAAAACAGAAGCATATCAAGTGAGTGTGTTAAGGCTTATTGTTGTGCAAGGTACATTTAAAGCGTTTTGGTCAAATTTAAGGGCATTTCATTTTCATATGAAAAGAAATATGTCGTGATCAAGCCTGGAATCCGGTTGAAAATAAAATCGGCTATCACATCTTCGCTAGCTAAGTGTGATGCCCACTACGTGTTCTATTCAAGTAGTGGACATCAACCTTTGGCTAACGAAGATGGTTTAATCGTTACGAAATCGCAACCGGACAACGCCTCGCTTGATATTAGTTGTATTTTGACCATCGTGTAACAGCGTCCTTTATATACACCTATGACACACTACAGTTAAAAACCTGACACTCATTCCGATCGAAATCATTCTTAATCATTCACTCAGCGCTCCATTCATTCATTCCAATCACTCGATCAAACCACTAAAAAACGCTCAAACCCATTGAAAAATATTAAATCAACAACATCATTCAAAATAAATTTGAGTGGAGACAAATCGCGATTTCACAGACATAATTCAAATTGTTAGCGCCTCATAGGTTCTTGAAGAAATAGGTAGCTATGTATAGAACTTGTATGCATTTTTTATTAGAGGGAGGTAATCAATAACGCTAATTTTGTTCATCCTGAACAAAATTTGCTATATAGGATTACCTCCCATTAAATTCAGTCAAAACTCGCTCCACACACTCATTCAATTTCATTCCTAAATCATTCAAAAATCATTCACCTTGTCAATTTTATGATGTTGTTAACTGTCCCATTCTGTATTCTCGAAGGCTATTCGTTCATAGGATGAATTAATTTGTAAAAAAACAAGGTCTTTGATTTTCAAAAAAAGAATTTGGTGATCATCTCGAAGAAAAATGTTGTCCGCTTCAAGTAATTATTACTATCAGTTTTACTTCATCAAACATCCTTATTTTTGTATCTACATGTATTATTATGAGCGCTGTCATCAGTCCGGCCTCAAAATTTCTTGAAAGAACGAGCATCCCGGTATTAAATAACTTACCTCTTTGATATAATTTCCGAAAAAAATATTTGGTCGTTGAATCTCTGATTCACTTGTTCACCATCTTTTAACATTCCTATTCTTTGAGCTAAATCAGTCATATCCTGTGCTAGCAGCTGCCAAACCCTGATTGTCTTTTCAGTGTTAAAAATATACACAAATCCGCTAGCATATTCTCTTCTGTTGGAAACAGGGTTGAGTAACATATCGTACCCCACGTGACTTTGTAGATATGGCAATGGATTCCTTAGCCACAAACAGTCAACTTCAAAGTGAAGAAGTTCAAACCCCTCAGACAGAAGCTGGTAAATATATTGATGCCGTTTGACATTCACCTTAATATATCCGACTTGGCCGTATTCTCTATCTCCGCCGAGTTCGCTAATGTTCATACTCACAACGTTAACCTCTGGCCAGTCTCGTTTTAAGTTCACACTCGTCTGTTCGTCTGCCGTTATAAATAAAACTTTGTTATGAATTTCCATTTCTTTTGTATTACAAAGCCAACTATATGCTAATGGAACATAAGCGTCATTTATTACTCCAATCATAATTGTTTTCGAATGTTTACTAATATTCTTTGCTGCTTTAATCAGTCCCAAATGACGCTCAGGTTGATTCATATAGCCCGGAAGAAGTCCTCTGTTGACCGTGCTCATCTTAATGATGATCATCGTTACTAGGACAGTAATTACTCCAAAACTCCTATGTTTCTTTCTCATATTGTTAAAAGGTTGCCGCGAACGATCTGTAACATAAAGTAGTTGTAAGGTGGGTACAGTTAAAAACATCGTGAAATTGACAAGGTGAATGATTTTGGAATGGTTTCGGAATGAAATTGAATGAGTGTGTGGAGCGAGTTTTGAGTGAAATAAAAGGGAGGTAACCAATATTACTAATTTTGTTCATGAAGAACAAAATTGGCAATTTTAATTACCTCCCTTTAATAAAATATACGTTTTTTTCTGATTATACGTCATCGTTGACCAATCAGGCACTTTATAGTCCACACCAGCTAATAAAATGGTAGAATAGATAGATAGATTTGAATTTATTGTTGAAAGTCTTGAACGGTTTCTAACTGTTTTCTTATGGTTTCTGGGCGTTTTTGATCGATTTGAATGAGTATTTGGAATGAATGAATGGAGCGGTGAGTGAATAATTAAGAATGATTTTGATCGGAATGAGTGTCAATTTCACGATGTTTTTAACTGTACATGGGTAAGTTTACATAATGGACGTTCTTGAAGCATATCTAGTGCAACTTTAATCGTGTAAACTTATTCATATCGGCTGCATTCAACAAATTAATTTAGTCCGTTTGACTTCTATATTGACCAACATTTTGCCGAAAATCTCAGAATCGAATTGATGAAACGTATTTTTTTTTTCTTGTCATATCATTTTTTTTAACTTATTCCCTGAAAAATTGTGTTTTTCAGAATTTTTTAATGTAAAATCATGAATATGTCCGCCCGTCTAATGTTAACTCTCAGCCTGTTCATACACTTTCTTAAATAAGTCAGTATTCATGTTTTCTCCTTCCAAAGCTTTTTGATACTTAATGTTGCTTTTGGTGCTTTGTTACTTAAGTACTTAATGGCTTGAGTGAAAACACCAGATGCTCTGAAATTGATGCTAAGATATTTGTATTCCTGTACAATTTCAACCTCTGTTTGCATGTATTTGAATGAAAACCATTTACGAAATCAACCTAACTTGTTGTATATGATAACCTTTGTTTTAAAAATATCAACTGATAAATTCAATGTTAGACAAAAATCCCAACTTATTCATAGCTAACTGAAGTCCCGTTGTGCTATTAGAAATAAGTACAATGTCATCAGCATAAAGAAGGCTTGGCACTTATGTATTATCTTCAACGATAGGATCACATGATTTATCAAAAGAGCTATCTAAATCATTAAGGTATAAGGAGAATAATATGGGGCTTGATGTACAAGATTGTTTTACCCAAATTTTGATCTCAAACTTGCGCCTAGACCACTTTGAGTTTTCACAAAACATGGTAACGAGGCATACATATCCTTCAATTCTTTTAGAAGGATACCCTTAATATTGTAATTGCAGATTTTGTGAAACAGTGCGCACCTGTTAACCATGTCAAATTCTTTGCTTTGGTCAACAAAGTAAGCATGAATATTTTTGAAAGCATTTAAAAAAGGCCTTATAAATAATTGTTTTAAGGGTCAAGATATGATCGCTAGTACGACAATTTTTACGAAGCCTATTTGCTCAGGTGCAATAATTTGATTACACTCAATATAGGTATCTAAGCGATTGAACAGAACTCTTGTAAAAATATTTAGAGATACCTCTATTATAACTTAGATTATAGCCCCCGCCTTTATAAATGGGCTTGATAATGTTCATTCCAAGGGTATGAAGGGTATATACCTTTCTGCAGTATTTGGTTGAATATAAATGTATTATGTTCCAAAAATAATGGTACAGATAAATATACGTCGCCTACTGTGTAACGTTACATGTCGTCATCGCTACGTGCCATTTGTTGTAAATGCGTATATTTATCCCGCACGCTTTCTAATCTGGATAACATTTAAAATGTCAAAAGTTGAGAACACAGCCTAAAGGGTCATGTATTTTTCGAAGTTTTTTTCTGATTTTTCTTCCAAAAAAGAAGATTTTACTTTTAGTCGTTGTCAAAAATACGTCGATTCACACGTCACAAAGCAGTACCCCTCGTTTAAATCCTTGTTTCGACTTACCTCAATGACTCTTTCACTCAAAATTGTAGCAAAACAGATGGATAATCAAGTGAGTGTGCAAAGGCTAATTGTTGTTTAAGGTACATTTAAAGCGTTTTTGGCCCAATTTAAGGGCATTTCATTTTTATACGAAAAGAAGTATGTCCAGCTATATTATTAATAAAAACGAAGCTCTTGGTGATCACAAGCATTCGGGCAAAAGTAAGACAATCCTGGCTTTATCAGTATAGCCAAAACATTGTGGAAAATTGTCATTTTGAACAGAACAAGCCACTGCATGACGGCTTGATAAACTAGCTCATATTTATACAAAACATAGATTAAAGCGCTTACAAGCTACTCATACAACATTGCTATCAAACTATTGTAATTTTGAGGAATTGGACCAACCTATTAATACGTGTGAAGTCGAATGCATAATTCGTAATTTAAAAAGAAATAAGTCTTTTGGGAATGATTGTCTTCTTAATGAATATTTTATAGAAAGTTACGACATTATTGCATCTCATCTCACCGATATTTTCAATGCTATTTTTAGATCTTGGTTTTTCCCTGAGAAGTGGACCGAGAGTATCATTATTCCCTTACATAAAAAGGGAGATACCGACAATGTGAAAAATCAAAGTGCTGTCAGCACTGTAAATCGTACATCATTGAGAGGCTGGGATAGTGCAATAGTTCGCCAATCAAAAGGGCTCAAATTTGGACAATAAGAGTTGGTAAAATCTTTAAATTTGTGAGTTTTTTGTCTTAACAATCCATCTTTTCGAGGACATCGCCAGCTTGTCCAACCTCGTGGGTCCGATTTTGAAAGTTTGCTGATTCGATAGCCCTCTGCTAGTCTAAATTATTTCTTAGCAGATTTTTACGTTGTTATAATGAGCACGTGCCAAGCTAAAAGCTTGTCTGTTAATATTATTCCTCTCTCTATAGAGTTTAAAAGCCTGTTTTGCAACAAACATTTTTCATTAAACTATTTACAATTTTGATTACCAACATGTTTGTATTTCAAGCATTGGGTTTTCCCAAATACTGTAAATGCATTTTCCCTCAAGAAACACGTGAAATCGCCAACTATGCTATTTATATCTTTGGTTTCTGACCAATCGATCAAATCTAGCAGCACTCTATGATTATTCATGAGTTGTTCTAAAAAAAGATCGCTCTTACTGCTACAGTTGTACAATTTATAGTGAGGCGTCAAAGATCAATTTTACATTGAAAATGATAGGCAATAACGGTTTCTCGAAACTCACATAAAGTTGCGGAACTATATCCTATATCAGTTTATCGTATGTTTTTGTCGGTTTTTTTGTTGTTGAATAATTTTTCTTCATACTCAAATTTGAATTTAATGAAAATAGGATTGGAGCGTGATCAGAGTGCTCACTGAAATCAAATATTTCAAAATTACAAAATTAGTTCTACTTGTTAACACATGCGAAAAAAGTAAACTTCCCACGCTCCCTGTTTGAGTGCAGACGACTATTGACTAATGACAAACAAGTTAATTGACACATTTCGAGCAGACGATGTCCATCTGAATTTACACGTGGTCTGAATTTACGCGTGGGTTTTGACCGCGTGATAATCATAACAGAATTTGATTGGTTGTCAGCCCTACAACTGGTAAATGACCGTTCGAGAAAGTTCAGAGCAGTAATATTGTAAGTGCTACAAATTAATTATACAGTTAACCTATTGTACGTTTCAACTCCTTTACTCAACCGAAAATCTTGTTATAAACACTGAAAATACTAACTGGTAATTACTAAAAGCGAAAATTACATCAAATTTTGTATTAGCCTCTTCTCTATTTGTCGAAAAGTAAATAAGGTATAAACAAAGTTTGTAGATTGTGACTGAAAAGGCCGTTTCTTCGGTGTTTGAAAACACATAATTTGGTTTGAACACATTGCTCAGGAGATAATGGTAAAAATGTACTGGGTCAAACAGACTGGATTTCTGAAAAACGGTAGATATAAATCTACTGCTTCGCAGTACGATTTAATTATGGAGGTATTTCCCTCGTGAATTGTTTATCTAAGATTTTCACAGGTGTTTTGAATAGACGGTTGAGTTTATTTTGTGAAAATAACGATGTTTTATCAGATGCGCAATTTGGGTTCAAGAAAATCGCTCAACTACTGATGCATGCTTTATACTTTATTCTCTTATTAAAAAAATGTTTTCGGAAAAAAAAGCGGCTTTATGCAGCATTCATTGACCTCAAAAAGGCCTTTTATAGCGTCTACAGAAATGGGCTTAGAATAATTCGCGATATGTATTCAAAAGTAAAGGCTTATGTCAAACTGAATAACTTTTTGTCCCTCCCCTTTGAAAGTTTGAAGGTCCCGGGTTCGATCCCCGACGGCGGCACTCTTTCTTTCCGACTTTTTGTCTCTCACCAATGGGTTGATAATCGTAGACCTATGTGAGATAGCAGCTGGAGGCTAGGAAAGAATGTGATGGTTGTACTGGTGAGAGAAATACCAGGGATCCATTGTTAGGTGCTCCAGCCGCCGCGATATAAGTGAAATAATGTTGAAAGCGGCGTTAAACTCCATTCAATCAATCAATCAATTGAAAGTTTGATAGGCTTAAAACAAGGTGAGGTAATGTCGCCCCTTCTCTTTGCTCTCTTTATCGACGATATTGAGTTATTTTTGCAAGGCGATCCTTCTTGCGGATTAACAATTGAAAACATCGACATTTTACTTCTACTTTTTGCCGATGATATGGTTATTCTCAGTGATAATCCATCGGGTTTACAATTAAGTCTTAATAAATTACATGAGTATTGCATGAAATAGGGACTTGAGGTGAATACCGATAAATCAAAAATTGTAGTTTTTCAAAAAAGAGGCATCCTTAGGGGTAATGAAAATTGGACCTATAATAACGACCAAATAGAAATAGTTGACGAATTTAATTATCTTGGTACTCTGTTTAGTTATACAGGCTCTTTTAACCGTAATTCTAAATTTCTAGCTGGCAAAGGTCTGAAACTTTAAATATGCTTTGTATCAAAACACGCAAATTAAACTTTAGCACGTCTACTATTTCACAATTGTTTGACGCCTTTATCGGTTCTATTCTTTGCTTCTCATGTGAAGTCCATGGATTTTCTAAAGCTAATGATATAGAAAGAATCCATTTAAAATTTATGAAGAAGATACTCGGAGTTAAGTCTTCAACCTGTAATTATGCTGTTTACTTTGAATTAGGAAGGTACCCTCTATATATACGAATGTATGCTAGTATCATTAAATACTGGGGGAAAGTTATATCCTCAGATAATATAATAATCAATACTTTGTAACAATGTTTAATAAATCAAGATAATGAAACAAGAAATTGGTGCATGAGTGTTAAAAATATGTTATACAAATATGGATTTGGTTATGTTTGGGTTGACCCTTATTGTGTAAACCATAAATCTTTTTATAAGATGTTTAAAAATAGAGTCATTGACGAATTTCAATAAAATATGTACGCATATATTAGTTCAAGCACTGTTTTAACTACTTACAAGTATTTAAAAACCAGTACCGGAATAGAGAATTATTTGAACGTTTTACCCTTTAAATGGTTTAGCTACATTTCAAGGATAAGGCTTTCATCTCACGCTTTAAGAATTGAGACTGGCAGATACGGCAACAGTATAATTGAGAGAAATCTGCGTTATGGGAAATGTGTAATACAAACGATATAGAGGATGAGTTTCATTTCCTCCTTACCTGCAATAAATACTCTGATATAAGACGTATTTACATAGATACATTCTTTTACTTACGCCCAAATGTATTTAAGTTGTCTATACTCCTTAAGAGCAAGAATTAAAAGACTCTATTAAATCTTTCTAAGTTTATTAAAGAAGCTTTTGCACGACGATCAAGTTTGATAAATAACGTACTAAATGAGTAATGACTGTAATGTAAGATAAGATATTGAACAGTTCAGTCATTATTTGTATTTAGAACTTGCTTCTCTTCCAATTGATCTATTATGATACTTTATATTTTTTGTCTTTTGATAACGTAATCTAGTTTTTGATGGATCCAGAAATGTCGTGAATTCTTATACTTTGCTAATGTGACTAATTATTTGTGGTTTTGTTAAAACATATTATGACGAGAAACTGTAAAGTCTAAGTCAATAAAATATTGTCTTGTCTTGTCTTGCTATAGAACTAGGATCCAAATCGGAGTTATGCAAGTAATCTACTTTGGATCAATTTATGTCATTGTATTTTATTCTAATTTGATAAGTGTGGATCTATGTAAGGCGTGATGTGTTATCACAACATAATTGAACATGGATAGTTTTATACCTGTAAGGTTTTTAAGCAATATATCTCGTTCTATTTCACAAAATGATGATAAATAAATAATTCTATTTTATAGTTCGTTGACTTCAAATATATATATATAAATATATATATATACAATTTGAAATAAAGCGCAGACAATATGTTTCAATCATGGTAAGATGTTGCAACATACTTAACATCTATTTTAAAAACGGACCAAAACCAGTTTGAGATGTATAATAAAAAAGGAAATTGGCTGCCTGCAAAAGAGCCTTTTGAGTCTGAGTTTTATATCGATTGTTGTAGTAACATAACTGAGTGAACAGAAAGAGCTATATTTCATGAGTTGCGATGTCACTGATGAAAGTAAAGCTTTTATTGTTCAAGAAATGATATATTTATCGATCTTCCTCGAAAAACATACGAGTTTTTATTTTTTATGCAAAGATGAGTCAAAATTCATAATTTTTTGGACAAATATTCTGAAAGCGCGTGATTTTGCATGTTGTTGTTATGCAACTTCATAATGTCACTTATTTAGTTGGCTCCGCTTGTGCAAAAGTCATAAAAAATCGGCGACGTTATCACTCCATCGATACCTATCCTTTTACTATTTATCCTGTCACTAGCTACAAATATTGCCCGATTGAAGGGGGTATGATAAACTTGCTGATATCATGTCACTTGATCACGTGACAGCTTTATCATGTCACTTGGTCACGTGATCTGTTGGATCTTCTTTTGTGGCTGTTAGGTCTGAAAAAGAGTCCTCCGTTACACATTTTTTTTCTATTGAATTTGAGTTTCGATTTCTGGCAAATGAATTTCACTCGATTCTCTTATTTCCAATTATCAAATCGTGACAACATCGATGACGTAGTTTACATGACTGATGACGTAATCTATAAAGATTTGTGACGAAACTTGACTTGTGCGTTTACATTCAACTTCGAAAACTGTCATGAATTTTAAACATTTATCTGGATGGATCCAACTCAGATTTTATTCGACCGGAAGGATTTCATAGATAGTAGCTTTGCGCCTGATCTCAATCTATGTCCATCCTCTGATTAAGAGCAAGGAAGGCATTGAATTGAGTTTTGCTTTTAGCTGCATGACAACAAAACTTGAAAATGAAATAGGCGGTTGAGATGGCGGTTGAATGTAAAATCACCCGTAATGAATATTCTTTATCATTGAGGTAAGTAAGTGTTGCTTAACTGTTCTTTTGTTAAATATATCATTATATTAGCATCAGAAATTCTTACAAATATTGAGTTCTTTGATCGTCAACGACTACTACATCGCACCCACCCATTCACCCCAATGATGAACAATCAGTGTGGTAAATCGGGATTAGATAATTTTTCAGAAAATATATATCGATTAGACGTTAAAAAAGATTGTAATAGGATAAATAGAATAGATATTAGGTGACTTGAGATGGAAAAGTTTATCGGGCTCGGCTGCGGAATTTATCAGGTTCGCCTCCGGCTCACCAGATAAATTCCTACGCCTTGCCCGAAAAACTTTTCCACCTCAAGTCACCAACCATCTATTCTCTATAAATTGGCCGTTCAGTAAAATAGAATAGACCGGGCATCGTCGATACCAGGACAACATATTACTTTCAGGAACATTAAACCGCCGATGTGACGATGTCTTCTTTCTATGCGAGCAATGGGGCAGACATTGAATGATCTAATGAACTTAACGTGCTATCTATACGCTTGTAGAATGTCGTTGAATATTCGCTGATAAACCGGCGAGTCGTCAGCGACGATCCGCTGATTTCAAACGAACGTGAAAAGGTCAGGAGAAGACCAAAAAATACGTCTTCGATATCTATCAAATTGGCCATTGGTTGATAAGCGTAGACCTAGCAGCTGAAGGCTAGGAAAGGATGTGATGGTTGTACTGGTGAGAGAAATACCAAAACCATTGTAAGGTGCTCCAGCCGCCCCGATATAACTGAAAAAATATTGAAAGCAGCGTAAAATTCCAATCAATTAATCAATCTACAAAATTGGTCGGCTCAACGTCATGTCATTATTTTTTTTATTTTTTTTTTTTTTTTTTTTTTTTATTTATTCATTTTGCTCCTCTTAGAAAACGCCAACTTGGATGAAAAGAACGTAAGCTGTTTATATCATTTCAATGGTTTGGCGGAGAGATAAACAAGTAATTATCAATCATTGTGAATCTGTAAAAGCATGAAAGAAGGGCGAAAATACGTACGTTGAGAAGTTGTTATTGTTTCACAATTGTTTAGTTCAATTAACTCGACAGACACAATCGCGTTTGTTTATTTGAACCTCATAAATTCCAATATGTTGTCCATTTAAATCACATACATGTACATGTATACTTTTCAGAGAAATCTATCTCTGTAGTTAACAGCAGATGTATAATTATTGTTTTAATTGACGAATAGTAAACCGTGTGTTAAGCTACTACTTAGGGGACCACCGAAAAGTGGTCGCTTATTGGAATGGTCGCTTAATGCAACATTTCATGATGAATAACACGTGTAATTTTGATAGTATTTGTGAATTTTCGCATAATTCATAGGGTTTTATTGGCATTCGAATTAGTGTTCAAATGCGTTCCAACATCATAATATTCAATGATAAGCAATTGTTTGGTTAAGAATGTCCACGTTCACACAGATTTTGACATTGTCAATGTTTCATTGAAAGGACTTTTAAAAATGGTCGCTCATCGAAGTGGTCGCTTTATAGATGTGGTCGCTATAAAAATATCAACTGTATTTGAACAACTGAATACAGCTAGTACGCACATTGTGAATGTGACAATCACTCCGGTCAAAACCATTCTAAATCACCAACAAAGAACGTTTCGAAACGTTCCAAAATAACTCAAAAGACTAAACGGCCTCACTCCAATCACAAAAAAAATCAACGATTTTGCACACTAACTTGCTTGATTTCAGAAACGTCTGAATAGTTTGTGATGACATGAGAATCTGTTAAAAGAAACGGTATAATTCATTAAAC
This sequence comes from Fragum whitleyi, assembly GCA_948146395.1. Classification (NCBI taxonomy): domain Eukaryota; kingdom Metazoa; phylum Mollusca; class Bivalvia; order Cardiida; family Cardiidae; genus Fragum; species Fragum whitleyi. The sequence continues at coordinate 15,266,991 of OX411543.1, read as the reverse complement.
TGATATTTTGATTCATCTTGAACGATATTAAGACATTGTGTAGTCCCCATACAACCCCACCCCTCCACTATCCACCCATCCCTAAGATTTCATTAAAACTCGTAAATACCACTCATTCAGCTTCAGTCCAAATTCATTCCAAAACCATTTACCTTGTCAGCTTCATGAAGTTCTAAACTGTACCACGATATCGATTTTCTCGGGACACAAATAACTTTGAATTTGATGAATTATGAAGCACACATCTGTAAGATCTACAATATTTTACAAATAAACAAAAACGGGAAAACTACAACCAAATATAAATGATCTTAGAATAATTTATGAATGAAATTGAACGAATGAATTAAAAGAAAGAAGTTAAATGGATGAAATATGATGTTTTTTCCCTTTCAAAATGCAATTAGCGATAGATCTAGATTAATACCTCTTCTCACGAAGCTTATCTTTGTCTTCCATAACGAATAGCCATCAGAGATATCCTTGTCTTACACATGTGTTAGATCCATTCGGAACATTACTCGGCTATTTCCGTAAACTGCAATGTCAGACCTCGGATGTACGTAAGGCGTATTTGTTAGGCGGAAATAGTGTAAGAAAAACTAGCACTGTATATTTATATATTTTACAGCAAATAACGGCTGAAAAATCTTAATTTTAAAATTAAGATTTTTCAGCGATTATTTTAAGAATCTAAAGATGTTTATATTAGGATACGATGGTTTTACGTCAGTGACTTAAACGAGTAGCCTTGGCGACGTCGGATGTTTTCACTTAAAGTTTTGAGGGCTAATGCCATTTAAACTGACGTCATCGAGTTTTTCAAGGTTTTCCCGTATTTTTTAAACATAGTCCGTCTATGTACATCCGGGGTTGATCGTGAGATTGACCGATGGTGTTCCGAATGGTGTTAGATCACATTTTTATTGACGTCATTACGGCGTCGACGAACTCACGTTTTCGCCGTGTTTCCCGTTTCAAACGGTTTCAAAACTTCTTTTTTAAGGTGCAATATGTTGCAAGATTGAGAAGAATCTGTTTCTCGATTTTATTGGAGACAAGCTGATATAAACCGAGTCTACATTAGAAATGTAGTTAAGCTCGCGAAGACTCGCCTAATTACATTTCTATTCTGGAACCTGTTTCTCGATTTTATTGGAGACAAGCTGATCTAAACCGACGTCGACGAAGTCACGTTTTCGCCGTATTTCCCGTTTCAAACGGTTTCAAAACTTCTTTTTTAAGGTGCAATATGTTGCAAGATTGAGAAGAATCTGTTTCTCGATTTTATTGGAGACAAGCTGATATAAACCGAGTCTACATTAGAAATATAGTTAAGCTCGCCAAGACTCGCCTAATAACATTTCTATACTGGACTCTGTTTCTCGATTTTAATTTTATTGGAGATAAGCTGATCTAAACCGACTCTACATTAGAAATGTAGTTCAGCTCGCCAAGACTCGCCTTATAACATTTCTATTCTGGACTCTGTTTCTCGATTTTATTGGAGACAAGCTGATCTTAAATGAGTCTACATTAGAAATGTAGTTAAGCTCGCCAAGACTCGCCTAATAACATATCTATTCTAGCCTCTGTTTTTCGATTTTATTGGAGATAAGCTGATCTAAACCGAGTCTACATTAGAAATGTAGTTAAGCTCGCCAAGACTCGCCTAATTATATTTCTATTCTAGACTCGGTTAAGATCAGCTTGTCTCAAATGAAATCTAATGGCAGTTCCTACATATCTGAGTTGTTTGTTTTAACAATAGCCAGATTTACTGGTGTGTCTTTGCCGGCCAATCAGACGTTTCAAAAAAAAATCACAACGGCCAATTATATCGTGGAAAGATCTGACCGACTGTAATAAGGTTGTGGATCACTTTGAACGATATTTTTTCTTCTTTTATAGATAAATGAGCCTGTGCGTGACATTCCCGACAATTTCAGATGTGCGTGATGGGCAGACATCGGGCCTTCTGAACAACCACACAGTGCCATTAAAATACTCTACTACTGTGAACAGAGAGAAAATGTCCCCGGCTACCAATTCAGTGCGCAGTGAAGACTCTGATCAGTCTGTGCGACTGCACAGGCTGATAGGAGTCTTTGCCTTACGCACATGCGTAATTGTTGGAAATGTCACGCACATGCTCAAATTCTGAACGCTTTCAACAATTTGTGCGAATGTTTTGATTCGTTTGAATGAATAGCTGAGCGAGTGACTTAGTGAGGTATGGACTGATCCTTACGATTAATATTTTCAAGGTGTGATTGATTGTACGTGGTCAAAAAACTTTCCTTTGTCCAGGTTCTGTTAAAATAAGCCCTTTTCACCCCCAGCTATCCACGAACCTGTTTCCTATAAGTGTTTTAATATTTGGTTTCGGAGTAAGAATTTTTGCGTTTCAGGGCACAAAACTGTTGTCTATAAATGTGAGAAAGAAATTTGTGACAAGTCACGCGAAAAAAATCAATATGGGATCTACATAAACAAGTTTTTGAATAGAAATTTGATTCAGCAGATGTCAACAATGGATCTAATTTCAAAGCTAACCATATGGGGATGTATGATAGCTATCCTAGATTCGGAAAAAAATAAGGTGTTTTGGATGTGGATCTCATTGCATTCGGGACATTGCTCTGACTTATCCGTAAACTGGAAAGTGTCTCTTAAATGTTTTTTCGATCGTACAAGGAGATCTTTTTGATATATAATAATTTGATGACATCAGTTTTAAAATACTGCATTTTTACTGAATTATAATTTAGCCACTTTTGATCTTTCGTTGGTTGTTTCTTTATGAAATGTAAGCCCATTTGCTTAACTACGCGCTTTTGTTGCTGCGCATATATTAATTTTTATTTTTGAGGTTATTCCGTAGAGAGCTTTCGATCGTTCTGACTCCATTTATTGTAACGGGTACTCATTAATAGCCCTTTTTTTTAATGCGGCGGTCAACCTTAATTATACTGGTACAACATCTTGAAAAATATTTTTGCTTCTGGATTCAATAATTAGCCATGCTAAATGTGTTGCACATTTGTTTTCCCACATTAGCTCTTACTCTCCTGCAAAACATATTCCCTGCGTTCGGGATGATAAACGGTACAAACCGTTTGCAAATTATACCCCACTTTGCACGCAAGTGCAAAGCAGAGTATAATTTGCCACCGGTATGGATTGTTTTATCATCCCGAACGCTATTTTTTCTCGCCAGTACCTCACTTTGTTTTCAACTTAGGCATTGAAATTACTCGATTAACAGTTATTAATTGTATATGCAAATTGATATTGCTCGAGCGACCACGTCTACCAAGCGACCAATTCAAAAAGTCCCTTCACCGTAAGAAAAATATTTGAAGAAAAGGACATTCTCTACGAAAGATTAGTTATTTTTTAGCTCGGCTGTTTTCGGGAAAAAAACGAGGTCTTATAGCCTTCGTGTCGTCGTTGTCGTCGTCGTCGTCGTGCGAAAACTTTGACATTTTGTGATATCTCTGGTTCTACACAAAGCATTTACTTGAAACTCGGCACACATGTTCACCATCAAAGGAGCAACTTATACTATCAAGGGGAATAACTCTAGATGAATTTGGAACAAATAATGCCCCTTTTTCGACTTGGATTTATTTCCCACCATCCAGCACTCAACAGCCGAGCGTAGGCACCCGTAGGCGGTGCTCTTGTTTAATCTTATGTTGATGTAGGCCATTAGAATCGTCTTATGGACACTATTCTAATTGGTTCGAACATCATAGGATTCAGCACGACTTGACCGACAAAATGAACTTTCACATTTATTATGATATTTTGTTTTATGCGACGATTTCCATAAACCACCGGTTTTTGTTGGTCCCCTAACTGGTCGCTTAACACAAGTGTTATATATTTGACCCGTCACGCGATAAGGGACCATCTGGAAACTCTGTGAAACTAATATTTGAAAAAGAGATTGGGTCCAGCATAGGTGAACCAGAGGTCGCATGTCGAAAATTCTTTGACTGGAAGGTAGACTGATAATTCTAGATCCCGAAATTAAGCACAATGCGAAAAGTATCGATCCTAGTCAGTCTGCGCAATCCGCGCAGTCTGACTAGGGTGGACACTTTACGCACTGCCCTGATGGGGCCTATTCGCGTGACGGGTCACTTATATTCTCAGAGGAGGTGCAGTGAGTGCCCCTCATGTGATATTTGCCAAACTCGGACACTATTATAAGCCGACATCGTCTACAAGAGTAGCCCTTTGTTGTTATTGAAAGGTCGTTTTAGACTAATATTTGGATATAACTTGTCCGTCATATCATGTTCTGTACCTTAGATTTTGTACAGGACTAGCTGGGTCTAACCAAGAGTTCGCGTGTTTATACCCCCCCCCCCTCACCCCCTCGATGCACGTAACACTTTCAAAAAATCCATTTATGTATCACAAGGAAAATCAATGGAATCGCAGCAACTTTTATGTGTGCACAATGACGTCTGATGATGACATTTTCGCCGTCAATAAGACAGCCATAGGATTATTATTATGTAGGCCTACATGTTACCATAAATTCGACAATACATACTTTGTATATTGATTAACAATTTAGTAATAGATATTTTAGCAATTTATAAGTCAAGTTTGGGTCAAATAAAGTTATATATAAAAGTAAACTGATAATTCGGAATCAAATACGGGATGCAATATACATGTTTAACCCTCAAAATATATGAAAAGGTTACTTCCCTTTGTAAGAAACTTTTGAAATAAATACACTTCAGTTTGCTTTTTTTTTTTTTTTTTTTTTCGAAAATTCGATACAATCCAAAGTGTTGCTAAACTTTAGTATATATCATTGTCACATTGCAAGAGTAATAGTTATCTTCGAGACCAATTAAGATGCACGTGTATATCTCTTTGAAATTAAAACTGCATAAACGAAATATTTAAGACGTATTTCAGTCTTTAATAATGGGCCTGTATAGCGCAAGTTTGTTGACCCGAATCTGACTCCTGCTATTCACGAGATGAATAAAAATCTGATTATTCCTACTCAGCTTTCATTGGAATGAATAACAAACGGTATTGAATGTAATGTATATACTACTCAAAGTTTGCTAAGCACCAAAACTTTATGCTATAATTTCAGGAAAAAATGAAATTTGATAATAGGTATGTTGGAAAAAGGTCGATTGTTATCAGTTTATCAAATTCTAAGAAGAAAATAAAGCTTATAATAATAAGAAGACTTTAAATAAAGACCAAACAGGGAGACCCTAGAAATTTGTCTGTTTTCTTGAAAATTGAAGACATCGAGTTTGACCAATTGCATTTTGTTCAGTGATAGCGCCTCTGCATACTCCTGATTAAGTTCTGGATTACTCTTTGGGGAATAACAGACCATTCTTCTCTAAGGATCTGGCCGAGCTCCTGGATTGTCCTTGGCTGGACATGGCGAGCCAAAACTCGGATATGTAGCTCATATGCTCTATCGGATTAAGTCCGGTGAGCGAGCCGGCCAGCCCAGACGTGGAATGCCCTCGTCTTGGCGATACTCTTGGACTATTAGGGCCGTATGTAGACGGGCATTATCATCCATTAAATGAATCCATACCCAATAGCACCAGCGTAAAACTTTACATGGGTATTGAGGATTTCATCAATATACCTACGAGCTGAAAGATTACCTCTTTCTAAAATAATAAGATCAGTCTGCTCATCCAAGCTGATGCCACCCAAAACCATGATGGTCCCGCCCCATAACGATCGTGCTCAGCAATGTTTGCTGCATGAAACCTTTCCCCCGTTTGGATTAGCCATGAGTAACGACTTAAAAGTCAATTAAGTACTAAAAAACAGAAACTAGGCATCTACACGAAACCTGTACATGAAGAGAATGAGAAAGGACAGGTAAGAAACCGGGCTTCCAGATTTTGCACGAGTCTCGCGAAAAAATTGCGTGTCAAATTTGGTAATGTATAGATTAGATATCTTGTCAATACATTATTTTACACGAACACGAATTTCTTTATTTTTCATTTTTTTTTTTTTTTTTTTTTCAAATCAGCTCCTGTAGGACAGCTCAAAAGTTTGGTGCTTAGCAAACTTTGAGGAGTATATTTTGTTAACGTTGCTAATTGTTATAGTGCGGTTTTATTGCCCGAATCTGACCCCTGCTATTTCGATGAATAAAAATCTGATTATTCCTCCTCGGCTGTGCACGTGCTTTCGTAGGAATAATAACAAACGGTATTGAATGTAATATAAATTTGGTAATTGATAAAATATGTCGGTACTGTTAAAAACATCGTGAAATTGACAGTCATTCCGATCAAAATCATTCTTAATCATTCACTCAGCGCTCCATTCATTCATTCCAAACACGCACTCAAATCGATCAAAAACGCTCAGAAATAATTAAAAAAACATTTAGAAACCATTCAAGGCTTTCAACAATAAATTCAAATCTATCTTTCTATTTTACGATTTTATTAGCTGGTGTGGACTATAAAGTGTCTGATTGGTTAACGATGACGTATAATCAGAAAAAAAAACGTATATTTTGTTAAAGGGAGGTAATTGATATCGCTAATTTTGTTCATGATGAACAAATTTAGCAACATGGTTACATCCCTTTAATTTCACTCAAAACACGCTCCACACACTCATTCAATTTCATTCCGAAACCATTCCAAAATCATTCACCTTGTCAATTTCACAATGTTCTTAACTGTAATTGTTACTTAAGCTTTTATGCCACAGTAGTCATATTCGTGTCAAATGAAATATAGTATATTAAAGCATTTCTTCCACAGGAGTCAAATTCGGGTAAAATAAATCAAGGATTAAGTATAAATCTTAGCAAGCTTCTTTAAATAATTTTCGGACTTTTGACCCACTTCGATTTTAAAATGGACCTGCTTTTTACGAAAGTGCACAATTGCCTAACAATTTACAAAAGCGCGCATAATGGCACATCAAAATAAGACACAATTTTCTTTTCTATTGAAAAAAAAACTCGCATATATACACCTTTAAAATTAATTTAAGATCTTCATAGCTGAAAATACTAGGAGGTAATCATTCAAATTTCACAGGAATGACAATTTAGGCATGCACTTACAGATTTCTTCGTAGAATAAGTCTCGGAAAGTATTGGCCAGAAGTCGACCAATCTTTACAAGAATGATCTTGATCTTGAGGTCATGAGGTTATGAGCGTTCAGATTGTTACCGTTGTATTAGTTTAAGATCATTCTTGGAAAGATTTATTGACTTCTGACCAATAGTTTAGAGATTTGTTTTTATATTTCATCATACGGGCCATTTGCTGGGCGACTCGGCATCCTGTAACAGCCATTAAGTATCAGAAGACCTCAACAGACGTAGAGGATACCCGAAGGATCATTTTTGATTTTTGATAGGTTGATGAGTATGGGCCCTGATGGGGCGTATAGGATGGATGCTATGGGCGGCCGAGTTGCCCATAAATAGTCCCATTTTATTAAATATAAAGAAATCCTCTTATCTTAGACTATTGATTAGAATTAAACAAAGATTCACTTGAACAATTCTGTCTCGTTTCTTTGTTGAATCCGGATTGAACTGATAAATTGGATTCTATGGGCAGTCTCCTTATCCTAAAATGGACCCATGTGGTGAAATTTGAAAAAAAAATCTCTGAAAATATTGGTTGGAAGCCAACCAAACTACACAATGATGATCTTGAGGATATTAGTGCGATGCCTTTTGTATTATATGCTCTTTCGGATTTTTGAAGTTTTTACACAGAGTGTTAATCAATATACGATCATGCTTGTATAGTCCGTTTGACTTCTATATGGACCAACATTTCGCCGAAAATCTCAGAATCGAATTAATGAGTCGTATTTTTTTTCTTGTCATATCATATTTTCCATCTAATACCATGAAGAATTTTGTTTTTCAGAATTTTTGAGGGTGTAATAATGATTTTGTCCGTCCGTCTACATGTTATCTTTCTACCTTTCATACATATTCGTGTCTGTAATAAACGGAACAGCGAATTGTCTTTCGACAAATAGCTCTGATTTGCAAAGGGTCCGAGTCAAAAGTGTCTTAATTTTGGAAAGTCGTTTTACTGTAAAGTCGAGTATTTTGTAAAATTAATTTTGTAGATTTTTTTACCTCCTTAGGATATCTAATCGAAGTGTACTCTGTATTTGTTAAAAAACTGTTTGACAAGATAATTAATAAAAATAAAATCCATTCTGAGATGAGCCCCATATTCCCTTATTTAGACCAATCAAAAGAGTTTTTTTACGAAGTCGCTGGGATTTTCACGAGGAAAACTAGATAAACAGGCGAGTAATAACGGTACAAATCACGGGATATTTAAGTTTAATAAGACCTGACCATCGATATGCTAATTAGCTTTTCCAAATATGGAATAATGGATATTTCTTCTGTCAAATGTTTAGTATAAAACCACGTGTTTTTACTATTTGTCTATATATTCCTACAACTAAACAGCCTTCACCACCCCTCGTGTTTAAGAGCAGAAAATGCGAAAATATTATCATTAACTAGATGGACAAAATCATTATTTTTTAAAATCATTTTGTTTCCAAAAAATATATTTTGGAATGGTATCAAGCTGTAATTAATATTTTACCACATAGAAATCATTCTTTCAAACGCAAATTTATGTAATTGATGAAAAGGTCGGTCCATATAGAAGTCAAGTGGACTATATTATAGCTGAATTTTGATATAACATCGTTTCATGGAAAAGAGCCCTTTACTATGTAAAATTTCACGTTATTATTATTATCCAGGATTATTGCCCTTGCAGGGCGGAGTCTAAATAACGGGTCTTTGCAATAAATGTTTAGGAAAAGCAGATTTTATTTACAATTACTCACTTCAATAGATAGACGACATAAATAACTTAAAAGTTATACGGCTTGAAACCGCGGGAAAATGTGGTATAGTCAGGAGTAGGGATGGACTGAAGTGAAATCTAAAAGTCGTGAGATAACGGTATTGCAATCACCTGTATACTGAAGCCCATCACGCAAACCACTTTCTTCTCCCTATTGATATTCATTGCTTTTTGTCGTAATAATGTTGGTTTCTTCATGATGAATTCGTTTTCAAAAGCTGATTACTTTTACGCGATGAAACAAAACGTTTTCTTGTGAATAGTAAATGGATGGTTAAAATGGAACATTGAGTTTAACATTTCTTTGCTTTTTTTTCAGTAAGTCAGAGAACGTGACAACCAGAATTTCGTTGACCCAAATTTGTCTAAAGTCTGTTTAAAAAACATTCAAATTACGTGGTTTACCTATAGACCTTTCAAAGTCGTAGGTTGGTTACCAAACTATCGATGCTTCAGCTGGAGTTAAGAGGCTTTGGGTACCCACCAATGAAATGTGTTCGCTTTGTCTAAGCTCGTGAATCAGTTTGGTTTTAAGATAAATGTATAGTTATTCGAATGCGTTAGCGATAATTGCGAACTAACTTGTGAGTGAAACCAAAGTATCAAGAAGTAAACCCGCCAAATTACGTCACGACTAAGCCACACCCTGCCAGTTGAATAATTACGCTGAATACAGCTCCTACAGTGATGACTTACTCAAACTTTCACAGAGTGACCCCCTTACAGTTAAGAACATCGTGAAATTGACAAGGTGAATGATATTGGAATGATTTCGGAATTAAATTAAATGAGTGTGTGGAGCGGGTTTTGAGTGAAATTAAAGGGAGGTAATCCAATATTGCTAATCTTGTTCATAATGAACAAAATTAGCAATATTAATTACCCCCCCCCCCTTTAATGAAATATACGTTTTTTTCTGATTAAACGTCATCGTGGACTAATCAGACACTTTATAGTTCACACCAGCTAATAAAATCGCAGAATAGATCGATCGATTTGAATTTATTGTTGAAAGTTTTGAACGGTTTTTTAATGTTTTCTAATGATTTCTGAGCGTTTTTGATCGATTTGAGTGAGTGTTTTGAATGAATGAACGGAGCGCTGAGTGAATGACTTAAAATGTTTTTGATCGGAATGAGTGTCGATTTCACGATGTTTTCAACTGTAGCTTATATTGAAGCCTTTCCTCTTCAACTTTCATTTTAGACTTTGACAAGAATCTACATAGAAAATAATCATATCATAGATTTTATCTTCTAAAGAAATCTTATCTTCATTGGTGGTAAATTTGCGAACAGAGGTGCCAATGGAGCGATACTGGTCCGAAAAGAACTCAAAACATCACGTCTAGGTACGACAGCGTTGTAACCATATGTTCGAACCATCTGACCGGACTTCGACATCTGTTTCAAAAATGCGAATAGCCAACGAAAATTGTATTAATTAAGTGGCTATGTTTGTATGTATTGGACGGTAGGGGTTTGTGAACCTCCTTTGCAGAAATAACCCTTAGGATGTTTAATTTTTCGGCTGCGGATCCATGGTTGGAAATGATCCATTGTAGATCATTTTTTATTTGGTATTATTCTTGTCTTGAATTGTGGTACAGTAAAGAAAATATACGAGTAGAAATTTAGATTGTGCGTTTTCATTGCGTGTGAGTATAAAAATTGTATATGCTTGGTCATCTGAAAGGTATTTAAAAAATAATTAAGGTTTAGATTGGATAATTATTTGAAATTGAGAGCAAAATATTTGTTATCATTCCTAAAGTGTTTTAACTATAACTGGCTATTATCGTATTCTATTTCACTTTAATTCAAGTAAAGATAGAACTGAAAGTCAACCCATCATATCGTTGACAGGATTTTGTTTGGTTGAATGGGGTTTTACAAATTTCCCATTCATATCGCGGAGGCTAGAGCACCTAACAATGGCTTTTCTAGTATTTCTAGCAACTATACGACCATTTTTGTCCTTTCCATACCACCATGTGTTATCCTACATAAGTCTATCGACTCATTGGTGGGAGAAAAATAATCGGAAAGTGAGTGCCGCTGTCGAGGTTCGAACCATGTGGCTTGTTTTACTTGTTTAATCATCTTACGATCTTTTTATGCGTGAGTAAAAAAAACTAAAGTTTCTTCTACAGTAGTAACTAAATATGAAATTCTGCCATGCATCATATCATTGGAATCGTCTTGTTAAGACGATTCAAATGAGATATTGCAAGGCAGAACCTACTATGACTGAGAACACTAGGCACGATTTGTGATTTTGAATTACGATTATCTTTTTCGTAAGAAGTTTAGTAAAACGGGTCCCTGAACCATACGTTTGACAGTCCGATGCGCTACTTACTGTGCTATGACGCTATGCGCTATGACGATCGTCGATAGGAGGCCTAGATCTAGTACATGTAACTACTATCCCTTCTACCCCTTTTATTTTTAGTTGAATCTTGCTCGTGGGCAGGAAAATGTTGAGTTATCCAGATTGCATATCATCGAAAGCGGACGTGAACAACGTAACGCAAGTGACGGTACACCTATGCCAAGTAAAAAAAAAGAGAGCAAAATCGGCCTCCGTTTCATTGCGATGCACGACATTTCGGGGTTTTTTTTGTGTGTGTTTTTTTTAACCCAAGGATAACACGATAAAGGGTAGTATGACTCTTATTTCCAGATCTTTTTCTTCACATAGAGAGAGAGGCAATGGTTTCTAACCACTGCTACCCACTTTTACAGCTAGGTGGACTGGGGCCCTGTCTGTAAAATGTCCTGCCCAAATACACTACCCGCCTCCGGTGGGGCTCGAACCCGCAACCACCAGGTTACGAGTCGAGCGTGCTAACTACTCGGCCAACGAGCCAGACGTCGTTGAAAGACCATTCGTCGAATACGACACTTCGTCGAATACGACAATTGGTCGAAACGACATATGGTTGAGTCGGACGTTTCGTCGAAATTATTTTAGTCGAAAGTTCGTCGAATTTTTGTCGAACTGTAAATGAAACGGTTGAAACTTTTCAAACAACTTTATTTGAACTGAACTTTAGGATGTATACGTTTCATTAATAACACGATACTGAAAGAGCATGTCCTAGGCATCATTCCTATAAAAGTTTTTGAATTCGGATCAATATTTACAGAGAACAAGCGTTGCTTTTTATTATCATTTCATCATATGTGACCGTTTTTCGGTGACGCGACAGATCGCAGCACCCATGTTATTAGCCCGATTAGCATTGAACGAAGAAATCTGAGCGAGAATGTCCAAAATCATCATTCAGCCTAATCAACATTTAACGAAGAAATCTGAGCGAGAATGTCCAGAAGATCATTTGGTGAAATTTGGTTGAGAGAATAAGAAAAAGTTAACAGACACACAGACGCACTCACGACAGACACCAGGCCCATTCGGAACATCACTCGGCCATTTCCGTAAACTACAACATACCTCGGATGTATGTAGGCGGATGGGTATGTAACAAAATCGTGCATTTTGTTAGGCCCCCTCTTTCCAAATATAGAGTTGTTGAAATATGCACTTAAGGTACCTAGACACCATTTGGTACTTGTTCAAATCTTTATTAAAAATATATTTCGTAGAGTTTACCTTTACGAGAATTTAACCAAAAATCAGCAAATCTTTCTTTCCTTTTTTCGGAGAAAACGGTGATTTTTGAAAATACCAGTTTTTCTTGCGATATGCCAAGAAACGGACGATAAGACAGCTGAATGGTGACCTTCAATGATAGTGAGCTGGTATACATGATACATTGAATACAAGGAATTGTAAACTATTGGAAAAGTAACATTTACTAGACGAAAATGCAGGAAAAACTTTCCCGAAAAAAAAACTCTGATATCCAAACGTAGTAAAAATCTTCGACGGACTCAATTTAATAAAACAACTCGATTTTATACTTAAACAACTCGCTTAAAATCTTACACTTTTGATTCGGCCCCAATGCAAATCATTACTATTTTTCGTTATGTAAGTTAACACGTAGACGGACGGACAAAGTCATTATTTTTCAATCAAAAGTTCTGAAAAACAAGATTCTTCATGGCATTAGTTGGAAAATATGATATTACAAGAAAAACATACGCTTCATTAATACATTTCTGAGATTTTCGGCGAAATGTTGGTCCACATAGAAGTCAAACGGACTATACTCATGTTTGAAAATAGCTATTGGACCGGGAAAATAGTTTAAAATCTTTAAATTTTCGATTGTTTTTCAACAACAGATTATTATCGGTGAAAAAAATATTCAAGGTTTTAGGGGGACGTTTCTACGTCACCCAGTGTTAATACTACGTGAGAACAATCCTGTCGGTTGTTAATAAGTTTTGAAGGTAGTAGGGGGGGGGTGGGGGGGAGAAACGCTAAACGGAGGCACAAGTCCAATGTTTTCTAGGGGAATCCTCTTCGGTGATCAATCCTTTACGCTTTTCAGAAATTTTGCGTTTTTTAAGGTTTTCGCTAGAATGTCATAACTCAGAAAAAGCTATGCAGGGGGTTAGGACATTTTAATCACAAACATCTAAAACCGATTATTAACTCAGTCTGCGGTGTTTTCTTAAAAATAACTTAAGGAAAGCTAAAATTAAAGTCTTCAGGTCCACGTTGAGGGGTTCTCCGCTTATATTTCGGGTAGACAATACACTCCTCAAAACTCCTAAGCGGCCACTTGCCTTTTTGGTCATTTGTTATAAATGCCGCATGGTATCATCCCGTTTTTGATTGAATAATTTAGCCAAATCATTTATGAAGTCAACAAGAGAAAAAGCAGATAAGTAATGCAACAAGAACTGCTTTGAAATTAATCAAAAGTAGGAGTACCCTCGTTTTCAAAGTTAACATTGGTGGGTGGGGTATTTTTGACATTTCTTGTTAGTACAGTTAGTTACATCGTGAAATTGACATTCACCTCAATCAAAACCATTCTAAATCGTTCACCCAGCGCTCCAAGCATTCATTCCAAACACTCACTCATACCATTCAAAAACGCTCAAACCCATTGAAAAATATAGAATCAACAAGGTAATTCAAAGAAAATTTTGATAGATAAAAATCGCGATTTCAGAGACATTATTCAAATTACAACCATCTCATAGGTTCTTGAAGAAATAGGAAGCTATGTATAAAACTTGTTTGTATTTTTTTATTAAAGGGAGGTAATCATTATCGCAAATTTTGTTCATCCCGAACAAAATTTTCGATATAGAATTACCTCCCATTAAATTCACTCAAAACTCGCTCCACACAATCAATCAATTTCATTCCTTAATCATTCCAAAATCATTCACCTTGTCAATTTCACGAGGTTGTTAACTGTATAAGGATTGTGTTGAAAGTTTGGCATTTCTTATTAATTTTAGAAGTCCACAGGCGTTGTACCACCGATATTAGTACAAAAGATTGATAGGCTTTGCGTTTTTCAAGTATCGAAAATTTCAAATTTCTCTTAAAAGTGTCAATTTTGTGACTTTTGAATTTGAGGGTACATGCATTTAATGCCATCTTTAGGACTTACTGATGCATGATTTTACAAAACAATTGAATAGGATGATGACTGAATGGCCACTCATTCAAAAGACAGAGTTCACATTTCAAAATAAAAGCGGAAAATGTGTGAAAAATGGAGAAAGGTAAGGTGGCCGCTTAAAACTTTTGAGTAGTGTATGTCTTGTTTTGTTAACTTATATATCTTTACGTCGTCTAATACAGACAATTGTCTAATCGTATATTTAGGCAACTCAAATACTACTGAATTAAGGCATATTTCCGCCGATTTAAATGCCGTTGTGGGGACTGTGAGAGATATTAATTCGCACGACGCGCGGTCTACGTTTCGCAAAAAAGTCTCCCACCGTGGATATTAAAGCGCAATACCTTCCGAGATGGTACACCCTTAGGGGAAATACTCAGTGCCTTTCTCGGGAGGTTTTGCGCTTTACCGGACCCGGAGACCAAATGACGTCAGATACCATGCGTGATGTACGGAGTTACGACATTGATTCTCCGGACAACTACAAACATTCAAGAGCCTTTTTTTTGGACATGCATACATTGTCTGCATCTAAAGATTTGATTTATTTACCATAGCATTAGACCTGCCTATAGCGGTCCCGGGAATAGCGGATTTCTAATCAACCGTTCAACCCAATTTTAAAATATTTAGAACACGGGCACTATGCCTATTAACCCTATATTTTTTGACAATCTCCGGGTCTCTTATTCATTTTTTCTCTCCCAAATATTGATAGGTATAGCGGAAATATTCGTTTTCCCTAAATGATTTATGGTGTTTTTAACCAAGCTTCGTGAAAATTATGAGGAGAATCAACAGAAGCAAAACAGTGTCTTCCAATTCATATTTTATCGAATACACTACATTTAGATAAAAAATTGTAGGCCTATGTTTTGAGACATAGAATTTCAATGATATCATTAACCTTGAAGCCGCAGCTGTATTTGCAAGATTTCATTTTTTCCTTATCAATATAGTCGTTTGGTGCTATTTGTGGATATGCACATTAAAGCTACAAATCTATCACGAATTCTAATAGCAGACTCTTAGTTACTTTTAAATTTTGAGTCAATTTTATATTAAATGTTAAGTAAACAGCTCATGCGGATTGAAGAGGGTTGGATGCCCCTGATTATAATGTGGCCCGCCATTCAAAAATGGACGATCTGGGTATTGCGTACAATATATACATTTAGTTGAAAATGCGACCTCTGGTTGACCGCTACTGGAACCTATCTTTTTTTTTTCAAATTCTTTTTCGGGTGCTCCTTTTTTGCGTGACGGGTCGCACATATTTCATAAACAAAATAAACCTAAGGTGTTGATATCATATTCCATTCGTATTTTGAACCGTAAACATTGGCTTAACAAAAAGAAGTAAAAAAAAAATGCATTAACATTGAAACTTGCCGATCTTGGGTCGAAACATTTTACATTTATCAAATTTTAACATGGATAATTTCTTTTTGTCTCGTTTTATTTTCACCACAATGCCACCAGAAACGTCCACCTCCAGCGCTTTCAGTGCTTTGATTATTATATTTGTTTTTATTTATATATGGTGTTTAGAAATATCGGAAAATAAGAAAAAATCATGTCGTAATTTCTTCCAAAAATGGTGTGTGTTTTTTTTTGGGGGGGGGGCATTTTTGTCGCGTTAAAATGACCAAAATAGTGCATTTTTAACTTTTGAAGGCACGTTATGCAAATGCAAATGATCGAAGAAATATTTCCTTGGCAACAGCCATTGTGTACATGTATACGGTTTTTCACCATGAATGGGTTTTATAGCCATGAGCTGGTACTGATTTTATACTAGACCTAAAACGAATATAAACGTTTTACTAAAAATGGCCAGTACCACTCAAGGGCAGATAACTCTAGCATGAAAACGAGCATGGAAAGGCACCTTCAAATTTTGATATTAAGACTATACAATGTTAATCTACAACATATGTGAACAATGAAAAATTCATTGGGCGCAAAAAAATGACGTCGTGTGCCCATTGCTACCTTAAATGCATTTTCATCCTCTTAAATCCACAATACGCACCACCCGGATAGATATTTGAAACCACCCCTGTGTTCAGGATGTAAAAACGTTTCGCGAGCGCTTTGAGATGATACCCCGCTTTGCACGTGCACATACGTGCAAAGTGAGGTATCATTTCGGAAACGCTTCTCTGGCGCTTTCATCCTGAACACAGGAATGGTCCTTTGTCTTTAGATTTACTTTTTATATATTTGTAAGTAACTTGCGATTTCTAACAAAATAAACATCACCCGGCCAATCTATAAAAGCATTTTTCTTTTCTAAAATTTCTCCTCCGGTCGGCTGTCTGTGAGGCAAGAAACCATATTTTTCAAAAAGTTCAATCACTTCCCACTTTGTATCCGGTTCGGCAAGCTCTATCTGCACCACCCGAACATCGACTTTCCTGAAGAAATCCCCAGCTCCAAGTAAAACAAACAATTCGTGGGACTCGACGTCCATTTTCATGTAAATTGGCCTGTATCTAAATCCAGTAAAATCTTGAAGGTCATTTAACGTAATAGCATCGACTTTCATATTCACCTCAAGGTCCGTATGCCACTTCTTTAAATCTGCTATTCGAGACATCCCTACGTTTCCTTTTGCAATATGAAATGATAAACGTTGATGATCATTTGATACAGCATTCCAAATTAAAGTAGCTCTTTCTGTAAGTCCACCGAGTTGTAACGAGCTCGTGATTTTTCGGATATTTTCGTAATTTGCGTCAAGACATGCGACAGCTCTGTTTGAAACTGCAGCTGATATGCAATAAACTCCTATATTAGAGCCCACGTCAAAAAGCATCATTTCCGGTGTATCGTTTAATGTTTTTAACATGATATCAACTAGTTCTTTCTCCCAAACTCCGTAATTGTGAAGATAACCCGAAATGAGGTCTAAGCCAGGATCGTAGGTACATATTGGCGTGTCTTTTCTTGTGTGTAACGTAGTACACCATTCTGATTTGACAGTGTTTGTGTGCTCGAACACTATCTTTGATCTCACACACGTTACATTAGCAACCGATTTTGTTGAGACGCTATTTCCACTTAGGCAAGGAAACTCTTCAAAGTCGTTTATTGGAGATTTACTCGAGATAAATTTCTTTCCAATTCTTAGGTTAAGAATATTAAACGAGGAGTATTCCAAAATGAGCAAAATCGTCGCAATAGTTATAAATAAAATTGGTAGATGTCTTTGTTTAATCATGTTGATCACCGTCGGAATTCTAACCTGTTTAAAAAAAGTAAAAGAAATATAAAATAAGAGTTTGCCGTAGGAACTTATAATTATTTCTGTAATTAAAAAAATAAGACAAAATGGTAAAAAAAAAAATTAAAAAATCTGTCAAAATGCGAAATTCCAAATTTTGCCAATCGGAAAGCACAAACACAATACAACACCATTTAAACATCCGTCATCCGTCAAAAGAAATCTTGGCCTTAATGTCGGAATGTCGGAATCTAGAATGATCATTCTACCTTCCTGTGAAAGAAGTTTTGAAATGCGACCTCTGGTTGACCTTTGCTGGACCCAATCTCTTTTTCAAATATTCAATTTACAGAGTTCCCAGATTGACCCTTTTCGCGTGACGGGTCACAATTATCTGTCTGAGCATCCACGCGGTCTAATCATAGTTCGCTATACGCTTATTAAACAAATACAGACATACAGTCTAGATGCATGCTCAGAGAAGCTGAATAAGTTTAAATAATTGTTTGGCAGTCCGTCAGTGTTTGTCCATCACACGTAGGTGAATTTGTTACAAATGACAAGCACGTGCGGATTTAATCAGCTGGGTCCCGTTTTACTTAACCTTTTACGAAAAAAATAATCGTTAGTCAAAATCACGAATCGTACCTGGTGTTTTCTTTTATTGTTAGATTCTGCCTTGCAATCTCTGATTGGAATCCTCTTTAGAATACGATTCCAATGAGATGATGCATGGCAGAGTTCCATAATTTTTTACCACAAAGGCAACTTTAATTTTTGATTTACGGAAAAAATGATCATAAGATGTTTAGTTTAACAGGCCCCTGACCTTTTATTGATAATGATGCACAAGATTTGAATGAGCGATCAAAGATCAATATTGTCTAAACAGGTATATACAGACAAAATCCTTAATCAGACCACACTTGAAGCGAATTAGCCAATCAGAGACCAGTATTTCAAAAATATATATCACAGGGTAAGTTCATATCGGACTCGGTTTCGACCCGAGTTAACCGGGTTTCCATCAGAACGGCCTCGGTTTCGACACTAGTGATGTCATTGTAACCTTTCAACCTCGACGCTTCTGATCCTGCGTCAGGCCGGTGTTACTTGGGTTCCAAAATGGCGTCGAGAATAGTGCACAACAATTCGATTACAAAAAAATAAATATTCTCTATTACTTTAAATAACAAATACTTTTTTCTTATTTTATATAGTATTTTGCACGAGTTTATCACATTTCTTAAAGGGATTACGATATTTCATGGTAAATTAATTATTGTAGCGGTAAATGAGAAGTTTGTTTACTACCACCAGTGGGTAACTCCGTTCACATGAATGTCTTTTCTGCGCATGCATATTACAGTCAATTTTAGATTATTACATCATCTCACGCGTCTCTCGGGCTGCCATTTGAATTTCCCCACAGATACAACTCCGAGCGTTGTATTTACAGATATACGGTGGAAATGTGCCTTGCACGTGAATCTCGACAAGTTTCTGGGCCGAGTCATTTCAAAAACATGACGAGCAATTTATCCAGTTTTTTTCTTTCCAAAAGACTTTCGACAGTCGCAAAAGTGCAAAAACATCTGAAAATGGTAACGGAAATAGATTCATAAGTAATCTCAGCATATTCAAACTTGATGAGAGTAATATCACAGCGAGATTTACTCTTTTTTATTATTTAGAGGTTCGAGTAAAAAATACAGATAATGGTTAGAAAAGCGTGGTCTAAGTCAGATAGAAAATCTCATGCCGCGGTATATGGAAAATAGACACTCGCTAACGCTCGTGTCTATTTCCCATATACCACGGCACTCGTTTTCTATCCTATGCATAATCACTCACTATACATTGTATATCTATAGCGGCGATCGACAAAAAAAGTGTCTGATAACACAAAATTTTACCTACACTCTGGTTACAAGTAATCCAAGATGTATCACAATGCCATGAGCTCACTCATATTCGCCTCTTTTAAACACTAGCGTCGACCAAACTTGCTTTCTATTATTCAATTCCCCCTGTCTCTCTCACCTTTTTTTTTTAAAAAAATCAATTCAAAATAAAGCGACTGTCGAAAACGCAATTGGATCTTCAGAACAAATAGTATGTCCTATTTGAATAGACTCTTTTGAACCGTCTATGTCTCTATTTGCCTTCGAGTTTTTTAATGTGAAAAAAGACTCGGATTTATCAACGATCTTTTGACATGTCGTTAATATAACTCGGACTTCAGTATTGATTTTAGTTCATGTTTCATCTAGGTTCGGACATGCTTGTATCTGTAAAGTAAAAAAAATACGCCGATTCAAAATTAAACGTAATTATTTAATGCATAGCCGAATTTTACACAAACGGGTAGAGCGGTGTCGGGTATTCTCGGATAGTCGCGTGTTTCTCCTATGCATTGGCAAGGTACATGGATCTTTTGGGCTTTATTTTGTTCTTCAATATATTTGATTCACTTTACATATCTTCATATGACATAAAATGAAGTATGAAGGAGAGAGATAACATTTATTACATAAGACATTGTGGGAAAAGCTTTCAATTTAAGATAGCTGCTAATATTTTGTCTAGCTTCATCTTTTTCTTTCATCACTTATTATGGGATGTAGAAGAGAAACTTTTCTCATAAGGAGATATTTACTGCCCAAAACGCACATCTTTTTAAGATGAGATGGCACTGTAGTTGAACATGATTTGAGTATCCGAATAAGACCTACAAAAATGTTGCTTTCGGGTCTTCCGAATGCCTCCGAACTACCCAATATTTGTGCATTCTTCTTCTTGTAACAGGCGCATTCTAACTTTTCAAAAAAATAATCATTCGTCGAAAATATTGTCAAACGACGAACTCTAACAATATTTTTGCCACAAAAATAGTATAAGATCTGTTAGATTATTTGAAGAAAGATATGAATGCCGTTTTTCCATCGTAAATCCCAAAACTACAAAAAAATCAAAATGATTTTTGGTGTTTTCATTTGAAATGATTATCATATTGATTGAAGAAAATCTGAAATGAACGTACCTTTCTACTTTTATGGGTCAGAACTAAACGATCTCAGTCCATGGTTCAACACATATCCATCTATATTGTATGCGAAATCTTGAAATCATTTGGATATGTACGGTCAGATTATTAATAATTACACGTATGTTTGAAGCTGGTGATTTTCTCCAGTAAGTTCCTATTCAGAAAAAGTACAAAAACAATAGTTGAAGCATACTCATTGATTTTGTATAAAATGTGGACCCTAGTATCTCATAACTCTTCTTAACACTCATTAAGACGGGGTTGATTATTATTATCTTTTATTTCCGCCATGTAGGCGAGCAATATTACAAAAAACACACAAGATGAAAAACATAAATGTGAAGAAAAAGCAATAAACATGTAACAACACAATGAAAAAAGTGACATTAAAGTACAAAGTGACAACAACGAAATATAGAACCCTTTTTCATACGTTCATTGATTTCATGAAAAATTAAATTGTGTATTAAGTGGTGAAAATTAATGAAAGAAATTGCTAGAAATGACTCACTTGAATTTAGGGATTGGACTAGAATGTCGTCTGAGAAAGGGTTTAATATTT
This sequence comes from Fragum whitleyi, assembly GCA_948146395.1. Lineage (NCBI taxonomy): Eukaryota > Metazoa > Mollusca > Bivalvia > Cardiida > Cardiidae > Fragum > Fragum whitleyi. Next base: position 15,245,684 of record OX411543.1, on the reverse strand, counting down.
CTTATCTCCATAGATGCTTGTTGTATTTAAGGCGAAATCAAATAGAAATACAAAACAAGAATCAAATGAAAACATGAAAATACAAATCAAAGTTTGAAAAAAAAATGAGAGAATACCCTTATTAAACCGAAAGCGAAAAACAAGAGGACTCTCGTTTGGTAAACAGTTACAAGAGAATAGAATACAAATTTAAAGAGCGCACACGCGCGGACACACGCGCGAACACACACACACACACGTGGACACACACACACGCTCACGCGCCCGTGGACACACACGCTCGCAGGTATACAAATACAGACACACACACACATATTCATGTACTCACTCGCGCACGCACAAACACATATATATGTGAGTTTACGATTACAAAGAGAGATAACCATAAAAAGGTCTTAATTTACTTGATATGCAATTCTTTTGGCAATACAGGATTGAAAAATTGATCCCTTATGCTTGTTAAAATCTTATTGTAGAAATCATTGCAGTCTTTATCGCTTTTCAGCTATCGGTACACAACCATAACCTAACAAACAAAACCGTAGTTATAATTAACAACAACATTAATGCTAAGATGTATGCATTAATTATGTAATAGATGAGTTATAGATATACCAAAGTTTACTTAAAATGGGGAGAACAAAAAATAATAAATTTTCAGACTGCAAATCATTCACTTCTGCAACATTTTTAAACCCTGATACCAGGGCAATTATTTTCAAGGGCCCAGAAAGATCTGAAAACCTACTGAAAACTGTCACACCTAAATTAAAGTGTATAAAATTAAATAAGTAACTTCTTATATTGGCTGTAATATCACATTCAAAAGTGATATGTTCACACAGTGGTATATTTATCATTTTAGTACATTTTGCGCAATTATTCGAAAAATGATCACTAAAACATTTGGCAATTATTTTAACCCCGTTGAAACAGTGCTTTGAAAAGGAAGGAACTTGACGACTTATCTTCCAAAGGTTTGATGCGTTACTTAATTTTGGTTTAAGGTATAGAAAATCTTTAATAGATTGATCTTGTTCCAATCTACTTTTCCATGAGGTAAAAGCTAAATTATCGACTGCATTACGTGAAAGGGATTTCCAGTGATTTTTTGATGGAAAATGTCCAGAATTAATATAATCAATGAGGTAATTTTCCAAAGAATATTTTCTAAGGATTTGAACAATGTTTGGAATAAAACCAGATTGCACAGTGCCTTTTCCAGCGTAAAAGGATACCAGTCTATAATTAAATAGGAGCTTAGATAAGTGACCGGTGACTAGTCTACATAATTGTCCAAGAAATAACAACTTATAATATTCTATTTCGAAAATAATGGGCTTAGCGCCAATAAGGCTTAAACAAATGTCAGTGCGGGTATAAGTTGGAAGATTTTGAATATATTTAATGCAAAATCTATGTGCTTTTTCTAAATTCAAAATTTGAGAATTATTCAAATCTAATAAAAACTCACAGCCATAAAGAGCTCTAGGAAGGACTATGGATTTATAAATTTTGAATGAAGTTAACGGATGCAAACCATTCTCATGCAATCCTATGTTTAGAAGACTAAGTAAATTACCTCGAAGTTTATTGCAGATTTCATCTACATGGAAGTTACTTTTCATGGATTTGTAAACATTAATACCAAGATGGGTATAACATTCAGTTTCATTTATTTCGCTATCACCGAGAAACCACGATCTATTAATCACATTATTTTTAGGTTCATTAAGCACCATTACTGCACACTTTGAAGCATTATACAAATATCTCCATTTACACGAATATTCATAGCAAATATTAAGCATACTTTGGAGACCATTTTGAGTAAATGAAAGTAAAACCATGTCGTCTGCAACGCTAAGTGAACTGCAGTCCGACCCTGCTATACATAACCCATACCCAGATTCAGATAATTGTTTAATGAGACCATTTATATAGACTAGGTACAAGTACGGACTTGTTTTCCCCCCTTGTCTGGTCCCCTGCAAAACTGGAAAAGTTTCATTTGAAATAAATCCCTTATAACGTACGACGCTTTGTAGATCAGCATAAATACTCAACAAACATCTTAAAGTTTCATCATCGATACCATATTCAGAAAGTTTATAAAAAAGACCGTTTAGCCAAACACGATCAAATGCTTGCTTACAGTCAAGAAAGCATAAAAACAATTTACTTTTATTTTCCTTGGCAAAGTATATACACTCGCGAAGACAAAACGATGACATCATACAACCAAGCCCACTTTGAAAACCACCCTGTAGATTATGAACTTTCAATGAATTAGTAGCTTGCAGTCTCTGCAATAATGGAATAAGATCAATGTATTTCGGAATAGATCTAGATTCTAAGTGTCTCTGCGTCGCTGTCAGTTGCTTGAAAGATCATTGACTCTGAAATCTTCCCAAAGACAAATCTAAATGCTGTATATATAAATACATTTCATTTGTTAAAATTATTTTATGTATTTAGAGATTAATAAAATACGCCTCAAAGATGTTTTAATCCAATTCAGATATAAATTTATTTCACTTATTATTCCAAGATCAGGTGTCTCAACATGGGTTTCTTTTATCTGTTTAGAACAAATTATTGTTTTACTAGAGTAATTTTTAATTATTTAATCCTGTCAATAATAGATAGCATCCGTCAATAAACGCCCCAAGATCAAAAGTACAATTAGCAATCTGCATCTTTTTATACGAAATGTCTTGGGTATCCGGAAATACCCGACACCGCTCTAAATAAGATCCTTTTAGAAAAAAACTGAGATCGAAATACAGTCGATGGTATACAACAGAAATTTTGAAATTTTGGTTACTGTTCATTTATTATTTCCATGTAGACAGTGAAGTTAACAACATCGTGAAATTGACAAGGTGAATTATTTGGAATGATTTTAGAATGAAATTAAATGAGAGTGCGGAGCGAATTTTGAACGAATGTAATGGGAGGTAATCCTATATCGCAAATTTTGTTCAGGATGAACAAAATAAGCGATATTGATTACCTCCCTTTAATAAAATATGTATACAAGTTCTATAGATGGCTTCCTATTTCTTCAATAACCTATAAGCCGATTACAATTTGAATTATGACAGTGAAATCGCAATTTTTCTTTATCCAACTTTATTTTGAATGACGTTGTTGATTCTATATCTTTCAATGGATTTGAGCGTTTTTGAATGGTTTGAGTGAGTGTTTGGAATGAATGGATAGAGCGCTGAGTGAGCGATTTAGAATGGTTTTGTTTGAGAGGAATGTCAATTTCACGATGTAACTAACTATAGCACATGTTATTAGTCTTCAAGTAATCTATCCCTTTTTCCCTTTTTACTTTTAAAAACGTAATAAGAAATACCTGGAAATTGTTTCATAATCCAATACTTCACATATGTTACAACGTTTAATAAGAGGACCATGATGGTCCTTAATATCTCACCTGAACCTAAATAGCATGAAAATCACAATGCTGTAAAGTACAAGGGCACATGAATTAAGGTACGAGATTACGATCCGGCTGAAAATTGCATGAATGGTCAATATTTGTATCTGTTAGAGTGAAAACTAAGTCGAAGAAAACAATAATTTTGTCAAAGTCAAAGGCACATAACTCAAAACCTGAAGTTCTGATCAAGCTGTAGTCATCAAAATGTCCAAGTTTTGTTTTGATTGGTCAAATTTGTGTCTGTTAGAGTGAAAACAAAGTCGATAACGACAAATTTATCAATGCCAAGGGAATATAACTTGGATATAGTAACTGGCTTGAAATTATGTTATGCTAAGTGCCAGACTCCTGTCTGTTTTGGTCTTGTTAAACATATAGTAAAAATGGCATTTTTTGCGGTTTAAAAAAACACAATACTTCATTGTGCACAATTACACTCGAAATCCTTTTGGTACAAAAGTTTGTGATGACTTATATCAAAGCTCTGGTCTAGAGAATAAATGTTTCTACTTTAATTAATCTAATCCTGTGTGTGATATGTAGCAGTTGTCTGGCACTTAGCATAACATAATTTCAAGCCAGTTACTCTTATTCAAGCATTAAAACAATGCGACAAAAGGAGCATATCACTTTTTCTAACCGAACTATTTTGGGACAACCGAAGTAGGTCCTTTAAATTCAAATAGGTGCAGTCTTAGTACTAGTTTGAATAACAGCTATTGAATGATAACTTGAATCTTTTGCCTCGTGTTCTGATTTCAGAATTGTTTGTGCTATCTTTCTTTATGCTCATTTCTTCGGATAACTCATACATCAGCATGAAGGTTGAGTGAATATATTATTCTAACAAGAGCACCGCCTATGGTTGCAACCCTTGGCTGTGCTTGGCTGCAGGTGCTGGATAATACAAAAAGCTGAGTGGAAAAAGGGACTCGTACAAAAACCCTTTTTCAGAGTTATCCCCCTTGATTGTCTAGATAGCTTTTGAGATAGTGAACATACATGCTAAATTTTATGAAGATATCTTCAATAACAACAGGTCAACAACAACAATTCCAATGCCGCTAAAATGATCTCCACACCTCAAGTTTTCTTAGAAAACAGACAAGCTAAAAAAGGCAATCACTTTACCATCATGTGTAATTCATTGTGCCTATGTTGAAATAAAGTACTCCTTGGTGTATTTAAGCCGGGTGTGCATGTTAATGTAGGGCCATAATTGTTGTTAAAATCTTTAAAATCTAGATAGGTATTGTTTGCAAAAAAATATTTTCATAAAAAAATACATTATTCATTGATGATAACCAAATAATTTGCGGCCTACTTTGGATGCATTGCAACAAAATTTTGTCTTGTTATAATTTTAGTTGAGTTGATTGGTTTGCTACTACTCAGTCAATTTATCCATTCGATCATTCAATCTAACAATCGTAGTAGTGCTGTTTTTCTAGGGGCACAAGCTCGTCGGCTCTTTCTTTTATATTGAATTGAATTCCATAAAGAGGTTTTATTTTACTGTGGGAACACAAGAAATTGATAGGGCCAATTTCTCCCTTTCTCACAATATGCTCCACCCTTAACTCATACCCCATTATTTTTTTTTATTTCTACCCTAGATATATATCAAATTACACTCATGTTGATTTATTGTCTGCAACCTGTTCCAAGTTGGCCCAGTCTAAAATTGTGTCGTCTGTTTTACGGGTTTTAGGATGGGACAAGGCTAATCACGAATCACGATTAATCCATTACAAGAGAACAAATGTTTAGATAGGTCCAAATTGTAAAGGGTTGCAGATTACATACAATTTGTGGACAAATTAGTAAAATATATACCAGAAGGGGTAGATAATATTAATGAGAAAGTGTTAGTTAGCAGCATTTGCCTTTTTTTCTTTATTAGAAAGGTCATCCGTCAAGATCAAATATAAAAGCTATGTATCTTTAACACAGCAGTGATTCTGGCAGTGGCAAGTAAGAAAATATCTGGTATATATGATAAGGACAAGGTGAATAATAAAGGCTATTTTCCAGAAATTTGACCGCGTGTGTTGTTTCGTCTATTCAGTTCCCTCGTCTTCAGTACTATCAGTACTTTGATTTTAGCACAGCGTAGTGATATGCAAGCACTGTATTGACACACAAAGCACTTCGTATCGCACAAAAGTTGATGACGTATACTAGACCCATTTTTGGCGCGCATGGGCAGAAAAAAGCTACGTAGTACACATGTTGTTCAGTTTTTGACTCAATTATCTGTTCCCTAGGCAATTTCCAGGATACAGGGTTGTTTCCTATGGCCTGCTAAACCCGGACAAAAACCACCTTTAAATGCTCGGCCTGAGGGCCATGCAATAACCAGGTAAATAAGCTAACATGGCATATGCAAACGATATCATGCTACCGTTAAATGACTCCATGATGGAAGTGATGCAATCGGGAACCCCTTGGCGATTCTACTGAATAGACTTCGGGAATAATACGGGTGCAGACATGAAAACGCGTCATTTCGCACGTGAGTTTATATGACGTCACAAAAATCAACGATCCCACTAAGCATGACTTCGCATAAAACAAAATCAAAGGATAAATGTTGGCATATTTTAATTTGAAAACAAAACGCATTGCGTTTTGCTTTAAAATCTTAATATGCCTAAAAGTTTTCTACAGGCGATCGGAAAGAATAAAAAAAAATATGATTTTCTTCAAGCGTATTAGATGACCAAAGTACCACCAGAAGCCGAATTACATGTACCTAAATATGACCAAAAATTACTACTCTTACGTCCGAGGTACTTTCCACTTTACGGACAAGTCCGGGCGATGGTCCGAATGGTATGTGATGATGTCATTTTAAGAACGGCGTTATATTACGAGGAAAATTTTATCAGAAAATATCAAAATCATGTCACATTTAGTTTCCCCCCCCCCCCCCCCCCTCCATACTATTCTTAAAGCCTATGGTATATAGAATAATTTGTGACATGTTGGCACTCCGGTGGAGTTGTGAGATACATTACTTTAAAGTAGCGCACCCTCCAGAATCTTGAATATATATTTTTGAGTACCTTAGAAGTGAAAGTCTAAAATATAAAAGGTTATATTCTAATACATATGGTTGTTTTGCTGAATAATGGTAGGACATATTCTTTGCATTTTTCTTTTTTTTAATTCTTTTCATCTAAAAAGGTGTGATATTGCAGTAATATACGTTACCCTTAAAATTTCAAGAAAATTATGAAATAGAAATTAATTTGACATCCCTGCCTCGCTGGAAATTATTGAAACATTGCCTGTTTGAAAGCCCATTGTATATTGACATTTTGAGGATTCTTAGCACTCTGACCAGAAGGGCGTTTGCAAGATATTTTGCTTTAAAGTTATTTTCCACCAAAATTTCGAAACACATTTAAGGTTTGTACAGTAAAAAGGAAGTGTCGGAATGACCAAAAGTTACCTCTAAGTACAAAACTTTGAGCTGCTTAATGTATGTAGAGCCAATCCATAGTAATACTTTGAAAATATATGTCTATCCAAGGCATGATATAGAAGTAAAATACGTTACTTTTGCAATTTAAAAGAAATAGGTACACAGTTAGAAATAATTTTTCCATTTTTGTCCCACTGGGAAACATTGTTAGGTGTTTTTCTAAAAGCCTTTGAAATATTGAAGACTTTAAGACTAGTAAACACTCTGGTCAGTGGGGCAAATGCGGTATACGTACCTTTAAAGAAACAAATTTTCATATACCGACTTTTGTGGTTTGTCTAGTTATAATAACTCATTAAAATTGATTGATAGTGTGTTTAGTTAGTGATATTTGCGATGTTAAAGGCATTTGAAGTCAATTTTTATCATGACTTGAAAAATAAAGCTTTCAAAAGAAGAAGAAAATTTGTTACGTTTAAGTTCCAATCGAATGTGTGCGAAGGCTTTATTATATTGATCACTGTCCAACTTAAAATTTTGTCCACTGTGATTTTTTAAAAGCCTGTGTTCTTAGAATAGTTGTGAGTTTTGTTAGTCCTCTGTCCATTGAGCCGTTTGCACAAAAAAAACTTACTTTAAAGTAAGCAATTTACTCATCAACTACTAAAAGCTGGTTTACATGTCATCTAATTGCAATTGTTATTAAATCCCGCATTGTTTTAAATAACTAGTAATAATTACTGTTAAAAGTGTTCCTAAGGCATAAATTTCAATGTTAAATCATTTCAAGACTCATTGTGGTTTTAAAAGTCTGCAGTTACTACATATTTTGTGGTATACTTACGATTGAGCCAATATCATTGTTTAAAGAAAATGTCTCAAACACCATACTGAGGCAGCTTATTGTTACTCCAATGGTTTGAGACTTTTCCCCTCCTTTTAGAAAGGGTGGAAGATAAATGACATGATGTGTATGGTATGAGAACGGCCAGGAATCAATGGCTACGGTTAAGAACATCGTGAAATTGACAAGGTGAATGATTTTGGAATAATTTCGGAACGAAATTGAATGAGTGTGTGGAGCAAGTTTTGAGTGAAATTAAAGGGAGGTAATCCAACATCGCTAATTTTGTTCATCTTGAACAAAATAAGCAATATTAATTAACTCCCTTTAAAAAATTGTGTGGTTTTTTTCTGATTATACGTCATCGTGGACAAGTCAGACACTTTGTGGTCCACACCAGCTATAAAATCGTAGAATAGATAGATCGATTTGAATTTATTGTTGAAAAAGTATTGAATGGTTTCTAAATGTTTTCTATTGATTTCTGAGCGTTTTTGATCGATTTGAGTGAGTGTTTCGAATGAATGAATGGAACGCTGAGTGTATGATTAAGAAGGATTTTGATCGGAATGAGTGTCAATTTCACAATGTTTTTAAATGTAGGAGTATGTGCATCAATCACATTGATATGAGTGTAATATTGTCAAAATGGTCTGAAATTCCCTGGAAACAAATCAAAGCCGTCTATTGGTTCCAATATATGTGAATCACATGAATCAAAAAGCAGACAATCCAAGTTTGCCTAGATATTTAAATTTTGAAACTGCGCAATTCAAATCATTCGTAAAAATCCACCAGATTATGCCCATTGCATGTTTAAACGTGTAGAACAATACATAAAAAATGGTTTTGCTATTACACACTATAATAGTATAATATATGTTACATTCAAAAGTTTTTTTCTAAAAAAATCCAACTTAATATCTGCTTTAAAAGGATGATAAGAATATCATCAATTGTAATTTTCCTGAAAGAAATATAAAAACATTCGATTCTTACAAAAATAATGGTTTTAGTAATACAGAGATACTTACAAAATGTAAAGATACGTTGTCTTCAACTGGTTACATACTACGAGTACTTTCTATGCAAAAGAAATTAATCTTCAGGCTTGGTCACATTTACGCATATATCATATGTCGTGTCATGTCTAAACAGGAACAGAAACAATGCTAGCATCTGGATTTTGCTATGTGGCGATGTTCATCCTTGTCCTGGTCCTACCCGCTCTACTGACCCACAATTTAATAGCTCTACTGGGACAAAAGTTGATTTTCATAAAAATCGTGGTTTACATTTTATACGTCTGAATATCCGTAGTTTAATACCTAAGCTAGATAAAGTCCGCCTACTATCCAGAAATTACAACCCTGCTGGTATATTTTTGTCCGAGACTTGGCTTGACTCTTCTGTGCCTGATAAGGAAATTAACATTCCAAACTAGACTGTACATCGTCGAGACAGGAAAAATGGTCGTGGGGGCGGAGTTTGTGCTTTTATTCGCAGTGACTTATCTTTTAACCCTCGATTTGACATCGAACATCCTGAATTGGAGGCCTGTTGGTTAGACATTCTTCTTCCGAAATCAAAACCAATACTTTGTGGAGTTATTTATAGACCGCCTTCTCAAACTAACTTTTACAGCATATTAGAAACCTTGTGTCAATCTTTAGATGATTTCTTTGTAAAGGAAATTAATACTTTTGGAGATTTTAATACCAATGTCTTAGGTGATAAATGTGCCCTCTTATCTAATTTTAGGTCTTTTTGTGAACTGTTTCATTTGTCACAGCTAATCAACTGTCCTACTAGAACAACTGAAGTTTCTTCTACTGCGATTGATCTAATTCTTGTTTCAGATGGCGGAGTTATTGATATTTCTATAAGTGACCACTCTTTAATTTTTTTGTACTCGTAAGATATGTAGACAATCTATCAATAAATATAAAATTGTCAAATTAAGATCTCTGAAAGACTGTTCTAAAGAGGACTTTCAAAATTGTTTACTTAATGCTGATTGGAGTTCTGTTATACTAAGTGACAATGTCAATGATGCCTGATTGAATTTCAAACACATCTTTCTTTCAGTTTTGAATAAATGTTCCCCTTTTAAAAATTTAAGAATTAAGCAGAGAACCGAACCCTTGATGAATGACGTAGTTTTACAGAGTATTCATGCACGAAATATAGCTTTTAAGAAGTAAAAAGAAACGAAACTTTCTTCTTTCTATGACAGCTCAATCTTTTATTCACAAGGCGAAGACAGAATACTTTCATAGTGTCTTGGATCATAATAAGCATGACTCCAAATCACTAGACCTAGTAAAACGACCATGAACTTGTCTCAGGGGAATAAAATAAGTAATCAGGAGCGATACCATTATGAATTTTGTGAGCATGACAAAGAGTTAATTGTTCAACACGCCTGTTGACAGGTAACCAATTTAGCGATTTGAATTGCTCGGCTCCTACATGAGACCTACTACTCAAGTCCAAGACAAAACGAACTAATTTGTTCTGGGTAGTCTGAAGCCTATCTTTCCAGTACTGGCTTAAGCTTGGATACCAGAAGGAACAAACATAATCAAAATGACACTTGCCTACGGTAAAATGGATCACGACTTACTACGATTATTGCCGTAATTGTGACCACAGCTTTAGATAGAATAAGCGCTTTTTGTTCATCTTACATTCTGCAACGATAAATGAATTGTGATAAACACTATGTATAACCGTACAGTTGCCTAAACCGGAAGTTTAGTCAGTTATCCTCGCTTAAAAGATAAAAGTGAAATTCCAGATCAAAATATCTAAAAATCGGTACAACATGTTGAGATCCGATTTTTGCTCATGTAAAGTGGAACTAATGGTTATTTCTCTGCATAATTGCCAAAGGTAAGGCTTGTCTACTTCTGCCTTAAATATGCATTTTTATACGCAGATCATCCGACTGAGCTGAATTTTGCTACAAGACGCGGGCGATTTTCTTTGTTAAAACATATTTCGACACAATTAAGATGGAATTCCAATTGTTAAAATCATTCTTTATCTAATTTTCTTTAAATTATTGGAACCCCTTTGCCAAAAGATGCTATAATCTTTGAATAATCGCGTTCAGAAAACACCCACCCTCAGAAACTAACTGTACGGGATAGTGCCTTATGTTGATTTTTTCAATGTACGAATAGTTCATTATAATGATTCACTTGAAGAATTTTATTTACAAACCTAACACAGCCAAGTACCTTTTATATCAAATTATTATCTGTTGAAATTTCTAATTTACGACCATTACGGAATTCTTTTTTTTTTTTTTTTTTTTTTTTTTTTTTTTTTTCATTTATCTGTTAACTCAGCTTATAAGAAAAAGCAGTCCACGGTGTAGATGTTTGAGCGGGTGTTGCTGGTGCGGCAAGCTTATGTCCTGTCCATAACTTTGTTTCTACTAAAGACATTGAAAGTTGGCATGATTGTTCAGTGTCACAAAAGGAGTTAGATGGATACATACATGTATTTGTGTGTTTTGCATGTGCATTACGTGCAACGTAATTTTTTCTCAAAATTTATATTCTATCTGCTGCGACCTCCCTATACCATAGATCTACATAAAACACAATCGTAGATGAAATTACAATTAACTCGGTGAGCAATATGAAACCTTATAAATCAAAAACTTCAGAAACAATGTTAAACCGATTAACCTTCCAATTAACCTCGAACTTAATTACTTGGTTGAACTTTTGTAAGCAATACAATATGTTGGAAAAAATCATGGCATCGTTGGACGAGAAGTTACTTGTCTAGCAGCAGCACAACGAACTGACGTTGACGCACAAGTACGTCCGCTTCGTCTCTCTGCTACAATGGGTTACTTAAACGAATTATTCAGCGTAAAAGGGTCATAGGAGCATCGACCGGACTTTTGCGTTAACTGGAAAATTAGAAAAATGGCCGTGGGTTTTCGATTGATAAAAGGTATGTCAGACATGTCTGTGATTGTTTTACTTACGAATGCTTAAGAAAGGTTTGCGACGCCACCGTTTTTTATAGGTTATTTTCAGAGTTGTTGTAGGACATTTTTTGACGAATTTTTTGCGAGCTAGTTATATACAGATGTTCACGAAAGCTTTAAAATGTAAACGAATCAGGAAACCGAAAAGATTCGTAAATTTTATATTGGTTTGAACCTAAATATATATAACACCTAATTCCACTTTGGGTATCACTGAATAAAAACTGTTAGTCATTGGTTAGCGTGCCAAATTATTAAAATATTGTGAGTGTTAGATTAAAAGATCTGATAAAACAATTTAGGTCATTCAGGACGGCTCACTTTCTGAAAAGAATAAAGACTCTTCTTGAACGCGGCAATGTCCGGTTACTACACGAACCCGGTAGTAGAATTCATAACGCTTACTTAAAACGGTATGTTACGCAAAGTTTAGGATTTTGACTAGTGACCGTTTACAATCACTTTACGGGTTACGTACATACACTTTATTACAATATTACGTGGAAAACATGATTCACTTTACATATATCCTATCACAATCATCTGTCAATATGGAATGTAGATCTAAAGAATCGTAAAAGCGATATATAGTGCGGTTTTATTAACTTGAATCTGACCCCTGCTATTTAGATGAATAAAAATATGATTATTCCTACTTGTCTTTGCACGTGCTTTCATGGAAACGATTAACAAACGGTACTGAATGTATTATGTATTTTGTTCATTGATAAATTATGTCGGCAATTGCTATTTAGAAAATTTTTCCACAGAGGTCAGATTCGGGTCAAATTAACCAAGGTATACCTGTAGATTAAATGATGTTGTAGCCTAACCCTTCTTTCATTACAGTAATATGATCGAGAGCGACCCAGATCTAGATGCGCGCATACTAACAAGATAATCTTCTCTGAGTGATGCAGAAAACAATTTCTTTGAAGCTCATGGGTGCTTTTCTGCTAGAAAATAGTCCTCTGGTCAAGATAAAAAAGAAATAAATACAACCGTTTCAAAATGAGTCGTTGCTATTTATTAATGTGCAAATACAAAGCACGGTATAGCCTGGTTAATTTGACCCGAATTTGACCTCTGTAGAAAAAAATGCTTAAATAACAATTACCGACATATTTTATCAATTAACAAAATATATAATACATTGAATATCGTTTGTTATTCATTCCTACGAAAGCACGCGCAAAGCCGAGTAGGAATTATCGGATTTTTATTCATCTAAATAGCAGGGGTCAGATTCAAGTCAATAAAACCGCACTATAGAACTGCTTCAACGGTTCGCTTATATACTAGCCGCCGTCATAGCGCAGTTGGTAGCGCGTCGGACTGTCAATCTAGAGTTCGCGGGTTCGATCCCCGACGGCGGCACTCATTCTTTCCGACTATTTGTCTCTCACCAATGGGTTGATAATCGTAGACCTATGTGAGATAGCGGCTGGAGGCTAGGAAAGAATGTGGTGGTTGTACTGGTGAGAGAAATACCAGGAATCCATTGTTAGGTGCTCCAGCCGCCGCGATATAACTGAAATAATGTTGAAAGCGGCGTTAAACTTCAATCAATCAATCAATCAATCGCTTATATACTACTCAAAGTTTGCTAAGCACCAAACTTTTTCGCTGACCTACAATAACTCATTAAAAATCATGTTCGTGTTTAAAATTGTACAAAAATGTATTAACAAGATATCTTATGTACACATTACCAAATTTTGACACGCAATTTTCTCGCGAGACTCGTGCAAATAAGGAACCCCCGTTTCTTACCTGTCCTTTCTCATTTTCTACATGTACCGATTTCATGTAGATGCTTAGTTTCTGTTTTTCAGTACTTTATTGAATTCAAGGTTGTTACTCATGGCCAATCCATGTCAGACGACATTTATCTGTCAAACAATTGTAGCGTGCTGTAGGTATGGTGGAGCAATGGGCTTCCCGCCGTGATGTTGGCATGCTACTGTGGGTACGCCATACTGTTGTAACTAGAGCTTGGGCACGATACCAACAGTATGGTACACCTGTAAGAAGACATGGTGGAGGTAGGTGTAGAGCTACCTCCGTCGCAGGAGAACGTTTTTGGTAATTCAAGCCCGTAGGAACAGGCTTGCTACAACAACGCACCTACATTCCGACCTTCAAAACGCTACGGGAGTGCGAGTTTTGACCCAGACCATACGGACACGACTGCATGAGCATAACCTGAGTTCAAGAAGTTCATGTATTCGTATTCCGCTGTCCCGAGTTCATTGTCGGCGTCGGTTGACATTGGCATTAGACCACGTTGGCTGACGCACTTGCTATTCACGGATGAGTCCAGGTTTTGCCTGTACTACACTGATAGGCAGAATAGGGTGTGGAGAAGGCGAGTGGAAAGGTTTCATGCAGCAAAGATTGATGAGCACGATCGTTATGGGGGTGGGTTCACCATGGTTTGGGGTGGCATCAGCTGGGATGGGCGGGCTGATCTTGTTATTTTAGAAAGAGGTACTCTGACAGCTCGTAGGTACATTGATAAAATCCTCAATACCCACGCATGAAAGAATTACGCTGGCGCTATAGGGGATGGATTCATTTTAAAATAATGCATGATAATGCCCGTCCACACACGGCCCGTATCTTTCCAAGAGTAACGCCAAGTAGAGGGTATTCCGCGTCTGGACTGGCCGGCTCGCTCACCGGACTTAAATCCGATAGAGCATATATGGAATGAGCTACAGGTTCAAATTTCGGCTCGCCAGGTCCAGCCAAAGTCACTCCAGGAGCTCGGCCAGATCCTTAGAGAAAAATGGTCCGTTATTCCCCAAAGAGTAATCCAAAACTTAATCAGGAGTATGCAGAGGCGCTGTCAGTCTGTTATTGGCAGTGTCGGCTCTCATACTCGTTATTGAACGAAATGCAATTGAAAGAATACCTTTTTGGTCAAATTCGATTTTTTCAATTTTCAAGAAAACAGACCAATTTCTAGGGTCTCCCTGTTTTATCATCATTTAAAGTCTTCTTATCATTATAAAGCTTTATTTTCTTCTTAAAATTTGATAAACTGATAACAATTTCAAACATTCGACCATTTTCCAACATTCTTATAATCAATTTTCTTTTTTCCCGAAATTATAGTATAAAAAGAATTGGTGCTTAGCAAAGTTTGAGTAATATATTTCTTTTTTGAACGCAGATTGCACTTTTTATGGGCCAATGAACATTAAAAATGTTGCGAACAGGAAACGTGTATTCGTGTCGGCCTATCAACCTCGGGTGGTCGGTCTCGTAATTGAACTAGTACTATTTGGAAACGAGAGTCGTAAATATTCATACATAAATCATATAACATAAGTATCCAAAATGTAGTAATAATCCGCACTGTAATTGTTAAAGGAAGGTTCCCACCTACGAAAGTTTCTAATCATTTCATACGGTTTCGTATTTTCAGTAAAACATGGCGGATCCTCATATATCTAACGCACGTTTTACAATTCATTTGCGTGCATTCACGATTAATTGCGGGTTGTTACGATATATTTACGGTAAAATTCCACGGTTCTTTCCAAGTTCTTTTGGCCGATTCTGGAAAATGCAAACTTTCAAGGGTTATTTATACATCATTTCGGGTTGTACGATAACTATTTTTCGTCAGTTTACGTGTAAATTTCAATTTCTTAACGATCATTTGTGAATTCTTACGATAAAGTTGAGACTTTATTCTAGTCTTTTGTTTTATATTTATCAATGATTATAATCATTTTATTATCAAAATTGTTGCAGAAAAGGACTGCATAGATTTAAAAGTGTTTCTGCGTTTCGTCTTTCCGGGACCGCATACTCGTACCTACAGTTTGAATAACATTGAAATGTGAGCTTTTGTTGACCCCTTGTTCCTTAAATACATGTTTCCGTTAGATGCACATCAGGCAGCATTTAGACAGGCATTCTACATTTTCCGCTGACTCGGTGGCTGTGATTGAGCTTTCTGTTATTGCTGATGACACCCCCTTTATGATATTTTCCATATTTACATTTATAATATAATATATACTACTCAACTTTTGCCAAGGATTACATTGAAAGTTCGTGTAGTTTCCAATCTGGCTTTGGACGACATCAGTTCAATAATGTGCCAATGAAAAGGCACACATGTAATAATGCAAATACTGATATGGGAAGCGAACTATTCGTACATTAACTTTACTTGTGTTGATAGCTATTGATACCGTACGGTTGTAACTATCACGTACAGTAAAAAAAGGTCTGCACTTCAAAGACCAATTCTAGGATAGTTCAGTGTTAAATTGAAATTATTTGATACAGGTTATCAAGAAAAAAGCTTTTCTAACCTTCTGAAGGTAATAATAAAAAATAATGTTTTTCATTTATGCATTACAATGTTGGTAAAGTCAAATCTGCGAATAGGATCGGTCTCAACTCAATGATTGGCATGAAAATTAAGGGGGAAGTATGCACTGCATAATCAAACAACACGCATATACGTAACAAAGGTCGAACAGCCTTTACGACACTGTAAAACACTTTTGAATAGAGAACTAGGATTTTACATTATTGCTTTGAATTACCGATTTGCTTCAATATTTGTGGTGTCACCCCTGATAATTTATGAAGATAGTAGATATCACTTCCGGTTTACTCTCCTGTACGGTTATACACTGTGATAAATGTAAAACAGAATGATTTCATTTGAACCAAGCTCTTAATCCAATTCAACCCAAGACACAATGAATACAAATAGATAAAGTGCATGATAACCACGTGCTTATAAGGGCTTTGAAGTTGTTTAAGGGTAAATGTCTGGTGATTTCACATTCAGTTTACATTTCTGTTTGACATTGCTTGTCGACTTTCAATTAATATGTACATGCAGTTTGTGTTTACCATGGAAAGGGTATTTTACAAGGCCCAATTTATTGTTTTTACACGTGATTGTTGGGCATGATTTTTAAATTTCATAAGGTGCACAAGTACTAGACTATCCTTCTTACAGTTTAGTTCAACCACTTGACCTACAAGCTCGACAAACAACCGGTAAAACGTTCCCGGCGTAAACACCAGAAGAATTGTTTGTTTGTTTGAATGGGTTTTACGCCGCTTTCAACCATTTCGCGGCGGTCGGAGCACCTAACAATGGATTCCTGGTATTTCTTTCACCTGTACTACCATTTCACCCTTTCCTAGCCTCCGACTGCTATCTCACATAGGTTTTCGAATATCTACCCATTGCTGAGAGACTAACGTCGGAAAGGATATTTGCCGCCACCGGGGATCGAACCCACGACTTCCAGATTGGAAGTCTTATGCCTAACCAACTGCGCTATGGAGGCCACCAAACACCAGAAGAAACTAGTATAACAATGTCGAAGTGCACCATGAAAGGCAGATACTGCCTACCTCCGATGTCTAGGACGGTAGAAAATGGTAAGTAAAAATTGCAGTAAAAACCACAATGATCATCTTACACAAAATGTAACAATGATTTTAACTTCAAGAACATCAGCATTGCACCGAAATGCATTGAAAAAGATATTAACTTATCTTATACAAATTGTAACATACGTTACTATATTATGACCGGCTGTATTCTGTTTCAAAACGTTAAAAGATAATGGATAAAGCAAGCACGAACTTAGAGATAGATTATGATATACATGCTTAAATTTTGATATACATGTTTAAGTAACTACTGGTAAGTAATTTTGAAAGAAATTCAAATTACTTGAATTATGTTGGTTGTCATGATGCACGGTGTGTTAGATTTTTTTCCAATCGCGAAACAATCGTTATGATACTACACAAAGTACGTGTACAAAGCTATCAAAAAGACAGTATTTTACTTAGCTATTCTAAGGTATATGTTTTTTTTACTCTGAACCTATTATCAAGATCTGCTGATTTAGACGGATGAAAGGATTTCACCTTAACAAACACATGTATACCAGGGTCGGAGTGCTAACGGTATAGAGGCATTGAGTTCTAAAATTAACATTATCGTGTCAAAATTCCCCAGTGTTAAGTTATTCTTAGCTGGAGATTTTAATGCTAGATTGAAAAACTTTACAGATTATATAATTCAAGATGACATTTCTTTCATAATAGGGGATAATAATTCATATCCGTCTGATGATTTTACGATTCCCAGAAATTCCAAAGATACAAGATATAACCAATATGGATTATCTCTGATTGAGTTATGCTGTTCTTTTAGCGTACATACTTTAAACGGGCGTCTTTTCGGTGATTCTGACGGGAATTTCACATGTACAGCAAATAATGGGGCCAGCGTAGTTGACTACAATATTTGTTCGTCGGAGTTGTTTCCCTTTGTTACCGACTTCAAAGTTCTTGATAACGATTTATCTGTACATTTTCCCCTACATTGCTCTCTCAGCTTTAAATACGGTTCTGATGCGATTGTTACACCCGAAAATGCAGGCAACCAGGATCTTTCAAATTGGCAAAAGTATAAATGGAATAATGATCTGAAGGATGATTTCGTTGAAAAATTCAACAATAATTATTCCAAGTTCAAAGATCAAATCTCGAAAACTCAATCTGGATATATATCAATGCTCGATGATTTCTTACATGTCTTACGTTCTTCAGCCAATTCAATGCTATGTAAAAATGAAACGCCTAAATTGTCGTGTCAAAAATGGTGGGACAAAGAATGTCAAAGGGCCAAATATGAGAAATCATTGTCACTGCGTAAATTTCGTCGCACGAATAAATCTTGTGATCTTATTAGATATAAGTTCAAAAGAAACAATTTCAAATCAGTATGCAAACGTAAAAAAACGATTTTGCAGACCAATAAAAGGATGCAACTTATTTCGTCCAGAAATGATCCAAAACTATTTTGGAATATTCTTAAAACGAACCAGCCTAAATATATGTCCACGTGCAATATTACGTGCGACAGTTGGGTAACACATTTTTCGCGTTTACTTACTATTAAACCTACACATATTCTGAGTAATGAAAGTGATGTTGACCAGATATTGAACAATTTGCAGTTACGCAATAATTGTGAAATTTTAAATACACCTATAAATGACGATGAAATTATTAAAAGTATAAACTCTTTGAAAAACGATAAATCGCCCGGACCGGACGGCATTTGTGCAGAAATCTATAAAAATACATTGCACCAAATACTGCCATATCTTAATCGAGTATTTAATGAAATCTTTGAGAATTGTTCAATTCCAAAAGAATGGTGTTATAGTATTAAATTGCTTACGGAACGCCTTACTGAATGGTGTAAGGATTTCAATATTATTCACGAAGAACAAGCGGGATTTAGAAAAAAATATTCTACAACAGATAATTGTTTTATCCTTATGTCTTTGGCGCAAAAATATCTCTCTAAGAAAAAAGGCAGATTTTATTGCATTTTTATCGATTTTGAGAAAGCCTTTGATAACGTTAATCACGAAAAACTATGGAGTGCTTTAATTAGAAGGGGTATCAGCGGAAAGTTTTTAAAAGTAATGCAATCTTTATATGGCCAACTTAAATCATGTGTGAAAACAGGTAATGCTTTAACACATTATTTCGACTGTAACGTTGGTACGCGTCAAGGCTGTACCGGAAGTCCCACAATATTTAGTATTTTTATAAATGATTTAGTTGATTACTTTAATCAATCTATTAACAAAGGAATTTTTGTTACAAATGGTATGAGGGAATTGAATTTGCTTCTTTTTGCAGATGATGTTTCCTCCTTTTCTGATACTGTTGTTCAGCTGCAAAAACAAATCGACAGTATCTCCAAATTTTCAAGTTCAGTTGGCATGAATATTAATATAGATAAAAGCAAAATTATGGTGTTTAGAAACGGAGGCGTCATTAAGAAAAGTGAAAAATGGTTCTATAATCAGAATAAGATCGAAATTGTATCCTTTTACAAATATCTTGGTCTTTACTTTACGTCTAAACTTTCATGGAACAAGACTCACGATATGCTATCACTTCAAGCACAAAAGGCAGTCAATTATATATTTTCGTTGAGGAAACAATTTTGATTTTTTGAATTGAAAGATCTTTTCAAGATATTCGACTCAATTGTTAAACCAATCCTTTGCTATGGATCTCACATATGGGGATATTATGTAATATCTAAGATCGAAAAGGTTCAAATAAAATTTTGTAAAAAGCTTTGCAATCTTTCCGAAAACAGCTGCGATGCGTTTGCCCTCGGTGAGTGTGGAAGAATGCCTTTATGTGTCTCTTACATGACGATATGTCTAAAATATTGGATTAAGATAATTAGAATGGAAGACTCTAGGTACCCTAAACAGTGTTACAAAATGTTGAAAGATCTTGACTCAGCCGGTAGATTTACTTGGGCCACAAATATAAAAAATATGCTCTTTCTTTATGGATTTGGAAATGTGTGGATTTCGCAGGATATAGGAAACGACTCAAACTTCGTCAAAACCTTCACAACGCGATTAGTTGATTGTTTCACACAACAATGGCTCTCGGATATTAATACATCCCCAAAAGCATTGACTTACAAACACTTCAAATCAACATTAAACCCGGAAAAATATCTAAGATTAAATATACCATTCTGTTATAAGAAAATATTGTCCAAATTTAGATGTAGTAATCATGACCTGATCATTGAAAAAGGTTGACATCTTAATATAGATAGAAACCTAAGATATTGCCCGTTCTGTAAATCACTAGATATTTCAGTCGTAGAGGATGAATTTCATCTGTTCTTTGAATGCCATAATTACGAATATCTAAGGTTAAAGTACTTCAAAACACCTTGGTTACGATGTAGGACTAAGCAAATGTTTAACAGTATACTTGAATTGCAAGATATTCAGACAATCAAGATTGTTGCAAAATTCTTGATAGATGCCTTTGAATTAAGAAAAGAATACCAAGAACATTGACACGAAAAACCCTGTAAATAGCTGTTGTTAAACTTTTGTTGTTCACTCATTAATGAATTACCTTACACTTATTATTATTATTCTCTATTATTATAATTATTGTTTTTGTTCTCACCATTTGTTCAATTAATTCACCGGTGTACCGGTATGCTGAGTACTCGACTGATTAGTAATTCTATTTTTCGTTTTAGTGAATGTATTAGTTAATTGAAAAGATTGTTAGATCGTTCATTCGTTCTGTTGGTGCGTTCGTCCGTTCATTCTTTCGTTCGTTCATGAATTGAATGATTGATTGATCAGTTAATTGAGGGATTGGTTGGTTGCCTAGTTGACTACTCTGTTAATTGACTGATTGATTAATTGTTTACTTAAGTTAGATTCATTCATTTGATCATTGACTCATTGTTTCGAAACTTTCTTATACACAGGGTGCTGGGTTTTCGTTGTTGTTGTTGTTGTTGTTGATTTCTTCTCCTTCTTCTAAGTTCTTAATCCCAACGCCAATATTATTTATACGATCACAATAATAGCATAAAAATAGTTAAAGATTTATCTGTCCTTTATTTCGTTTTTGAAGGACAGATATTCTTCTCGAAAATATCGTTCAGGAAGTCTGCTCTCATTTGGCTGCGCCACCTTCTCTACTTTATTTCGGAGAAGGAAGCAAACAGATGAGGGGGGAATTTGGATGAATTATTTGGTCTTTGTTTTATTGTTTAATAAATAAACCGCTTTCAGGATGAATATCCACAATTAAACCAAGAGCTATCAACTCCAATGTGAATTAAAAATCCAGTGTATGTAAATAAGCATCGAATTGTCACTCGTATATATGTTTGTAATGTTTATTGTATTTATGTATTTGGGCCGGAGGCCAAAGTACTGAATAAAATATTTTGACTTGACTTGACTTGTATATATATTTATGATTAGGGTTGTTTCTAAATTATGATCTCAAATCTTCTTATCAATACTTTAAGTTTGAATTATCAATTTGTGTAATATATCATTTATCACGAAGAAACGATATGTAAAAACTACCCTTCTGTTAGAATTTCAGCCTTGGTCATTCAAAGATATAGCAGTGACTACTCAATCAAGGTTTAATTTTACTACTATAATTGCCAGAGGATCTTTAATTTTTTTATTGCTTATGCATTTTACTTCAGTACTGGTACATTTTAGGAAACCCCATATTGATGCAAAATAAACAACTTAAAACAGATTTGGGTAAAATATTTTAGGTAACGTATGTTAAAACTTTCCTTCATAAAGTAGTTGTTGTAATAATGATATCTCTTATTCATGATTTTCTTTTTAATTTTGCCAGATATGTATAGAATAAGTATTATGCAGGCCAAATTATCATGTCTGTCTAAATAGGAATTCATCATATTATGTTGTAAGATTTGCCAACAAGTGTTGACTTCCAATATTTCTCGCCAGTGTGCTAAAATATCTTAGACAGTGCTTATGCCTGTACCTTTCAGAAAATTAAAGTGTACAAAATGCACCCCCTGGAGGGGAAGGGGACAAGGTTCCAGTAGCCCATAGTATATTATTTAAAGAATATCCAATCTGTGTCTATAAAATACCAAGTGTATTAAACCCGTCAACCAAAAACAAAAACCCGGCAAAGTCCCGTTTTGATTTGGTTGTAGATGACTTGTTCAATAAATTTAGTATATTATTTCCTCCCCTCCAATATATTTCTAGCTGGTTAGATGACACCGTGATACACACTACCCTGCGTCGCACTTTTTGAGCAGACTCCAACTAAGGTGGCGGAGAATGACGAATCGTGAGCTTTTCACTTGCAAATATACGGATTATTGTCACTGATTGTGTTTATTTACAGACTCTGTAAACAACAATTCAATTTTAGAAATTTTACCATTATGATCACATGATACTAGCTGTAGAGTTAAGATTAACCCTTTCCTGTTTTACAAAATTTTGGACCTGTCAAAATTCAAAGGTTTTGCAGACGAAAATTAAAAGTGGATTTAATTTGAAAAATAATCATTCAGTAGAGTAGAAATAAGTGTGGAAAAAGAAGAAATTGCTTGTCAGGAGCAATTTCTTCTTTTTTCACAATGTTTTCTAAATCATAAAATTTCAGGCAAGTAAGAAGCAGGGATTAAACAGCAAAGGGTTAAAACTTTTTTGTGAGTTGTTCTGCTGCCAAGACGAGGCAGCTCGGCGGTTACCTAGACGAAACAACGGATGGACAAATAGATAACGGCAAAGTGAAAAAAAAACAATCTTTCGATTCCAGAGCATAAGACTTCCTTATCATTGAGAGTCTGTCATTCTTCTGATAATCGCTAGCATACCATCGGTTTAAATTCGACTCTGAGGCGCTCTGTCGTTCTCAAGAGTTGTGTTCTTTGCTTTCGATCTCAAATTGCATTATCGAGAGATCTCAACAAGCTGTTAACGGTAGACTATATATTTTTCATTGCCAAATGCTTGTCTCTAAAAAGTGCCGCACTTTAAATGTGAATGTGCTCTTTTTCTTAGGGTCAGTATATTAATAAAAGAATTTTTTAAATACAAAACATCGCATGGTTTCACAAATGATTTATTAATTCATAATGTTCGTTTTTTTTATTTTTGCTTTTGTTTTTGATTTTGTTTTTTCCTTTAAAACGTTAGATAAAGATTAAGATTTGATTGTTTAAATGGGCAAGTATTATGGAAAAAAATACATTTTCAATTTAGAGACTTGGGGCCCGTTTTACTAAACATCTTACGATCATTTTTTGCGTAAGTCAAAAATTTAAGATGCTTCTACAGTTGTAATTAGATATCAAATTCTGCCATGAAACATCTCATTGGAATCGTCTTCTAAAGACGATTTCAATGAGATATTGCAAGGCGGAATCCATCAATGAATGAAAACAATACAATACAATACAATACAAAACATTTTATTTGCTATATAATATACAATTTGCACACATAGCAAAATAACAAAAACATGAAAAACATTTGCCATCATGATGTAGGAGAAAATAGTGAAGAAGCATAGATACTACATATTAATTCTACCAAGTTCTTGTTCCCGTGATTGATTTGCCTCGTAAATAAACTTTGCCAAATTAAAACTAATTTTCGGGCTGTCAGATGACATCAAACATTCAAATTTAAAGATATTAGGCCATCTACAAAAGTAAGGTTTAAAATATTTGATACGGATGTCACGGTAGAAGGGGCAAACGAGCAAAAAGTGGAAATCTGTTTCAGGTAATTTTTGATTACAAAGCTTGCAAATCCTTTCTGAATGAGGGATATTATGATGTCTGCCCTTTTCTATTTCTAAATTATGTGATGAAGTTCTGAAACGAGAAAGCGCGCATCTGTATTTATTATTTGAAATGAGGTTAAGATAACGTTCTTGTCTGAAGGAATGTTTAAAGATACAGTAATAGGTTAATCGTGATGAATTGTTTATTTCTGAATACCATGATTGATAATATTGATCATATATGCGTTGTTTTATTATCTCAAAATTGATTAGTTCACTTGATTGATTTAACCAAAAGTCGTTAAGACCAAGTGACTCTAAAAGTCGTTTGAGATGATATGCCCAGTTTAATTGATTGTAGGTTTGGTCATTATTTGCATCATCTTTTTGCAACAAGTAAACCTGTTTGACTAAACTATTTGTTGGTAAATTAAGGATTTTTTTCCAATAACGTATCATGTTACATTTGCGAATTATGAAAAGTGGTACTCTACCAAGTTCTCCATAAATGCTAGATAAATTTGTAGACTTTCTCACTGATAGAATATTTCGAAGAAACTTTGTTTGAACTTGCTCAACATCTGTGCCTGTATTGTAAGACCAAATTTCTGAAGCATAGTGCATTACTGGTAAAACTAATGAATCGAACAATTCGCATTTCTTTTTTACACTAAAATCAAATGTATTAAATGTGGATAACAGTCCGTATAAAGATTTAGCTCCGTTTTCAGCTAGTTTTTGCTGTGATCTTTGCCAATTTCCATTCTTAAATAAATTAACTCCTAGGTATTTAAAACTAGAGACAATATCAAGCTTGCGACCATATAAGTAGATATCGTATGTTGTTGGTATTCTGCTTTTTTCAAATATCATGATTTTTGTTTTATCAGTATTTATTTTCAATTGCCATTTATTACAGTATGTTTCAATGTCTTTGAGCAAAGATTGAAGTTTAAATGGCGACGTTGAAAAAAGAGCCTGATCATCTGCAAATAAAAGTAGGAAGAGTTGTAATTGACCAATGGTGAAAATATCATCGACTTTATTATCTACATTAACGTTTTGTATTACGTCATTTACGAACATGATAAAAAGTAAGCTGGAGTTCGAGTCTCCCTGTTTGACACCACAAAATGAGTCGATGGGAGAAGATATTTGATCATTGAGTTTTACAGCGCACTTTACGCATGCATACATTGCTTTAAGAGCATTGACTAATTTAGAGCTTATGCTCTGACATAGTAGCTTTTGCCATAGTAAAGCGCGATTTATTTTGTCGAAACATTTTTCATAGCCTATGAAAACAGTATAGAGTTTTTTATTAGAGCTTATTGTTTTTGCAATTATTGAATGAAGTATGTAAATACAGTCAATAGTGCTTTTACTTTTTTGATAACCAAACTGGTTGTCAGATATGTTATTGTGTTTTTCATTCCACTTCATTAATCGATTATATAACAATTGTCAATAAACTTTAGACAGAATACTGTTCAGTGTTATACCTCTATAATTCTTGGGATTAGACGAGTCACCTCCCTTGTGTATCGGTACAATATAGCCTATTGCCCAATTTTCTGGATAGATTGAATTTTCATACAATTTATTAAAAATCTCTAAAAACACATTTTTAAGAATTTTGTAAGATGATTTGATTATTTCTGCCGAGATGTTATCAGGACCACATGCTTTTCCATTATTTTGACTGAAAATTGCTGCCTCTATCTCCTCTGCTGTAAAAGGGGCATCCAGATCTTGATCGACAATGAACGGATCGTTATTTTGGTTCTCTGAGGTGGGGTTTGTTATATTCAAATCTGAGAGTAAGTTTTTAAAGTGCTCATAGAAAACATCTATATTTATATCATCTACAGTGGTGTTTGAGAATGGTTTATGAATTTTGTGAAGATTTTTCCAAAAATTTCGTGGCTCTGATTTTGCAATTTGTTCCAATTGAAGCGCTTCCTTTTTTAAGTATTTCTTTTTTTCTCGCTTTTTCGTATCATTATATTTATTTTTTGCTTTTATATATGAACGACTGTTTGATTCTGTATTTTCCTTTTCAAACTGAACTTTTTTGTCTTTGAAATTAAGTTTTGCTGTTTTACATGCTTCATTGAACCATTTTGCATGTATAGTTGTATATTTAGAAGCGTTTCTTGAAAATTGTTTTTCAAAAATTGCTTTAGAATTTTTAGATAAAAAAGATGTTATGACATTAATTTTATCTTCCCCACTTTCAGAACTTGATAAGTCTGTGTTAAGCTGGTCAAGATTCTCGATTAACAATTCATGAAATGACGGTATTTTACTTTCATCAAATACTATCTTTTTGACAAATTTATTTTCTTTACATTTTATGTAAAGCAAAATATATACTACGATGATCTGAAAACTCACTCCATTCTAATACATTGAAATATTTTAAAACATTTATATCATTTTGATTGAGCAAAAGGTAGTCCAATACACTCATGCCGCGCTCGCAGCAGAAGGTATATTTCCCAATTACGTCATCGTGGCATCTACCATTAGCGATGATGTGATTGGTTGATTTACACAATGACAGCAGACGACGCCCATTACTATCTACAATAGAATCCATGCTCGCACGTGATTTGTTGAATGTATTGTTGTCATCAGAAAATGTTCCGCTGGCCTATACCACCCAAGGGCAGATAACTCTAGCATGAAAAAGAGCATGGAAAGGTACCTTCAAATTTTGATATAATGACTACACAATGTTAATCTACAACATATGTGAGCAAGAAAAAAATCCATTGGGCGGAAAAAAATGACGCCATGTGTCCATTGCTACCTTAAGTATCTGTTTTTTTCCGTTGTCTTTAGTCTTTCTGACATCAACCAGAAAGCTGACAATGTAAGCTAAGATTGAAACGCACGTCTGTACAGGCTTGCCGTAGTCTATATTTTCTGGCAAGAGTTTTTTGTACAGTAGTATGTTGTGAGCAGCATGAGAAGTGTTATTCGACCCTGAGTTCAGGATGACAAAACGCTGCAGACAGTTTTCCAATTATACCCCGCTTTGCACGAGCGCTTGCGTGCAAAGCGGAGAATAATTGGAAAAATGCCTGCATCGTTTTGTGATCCTGAACGCAGGGCAGGTGTAGCACTATGTTATCCTTGCTAAATGCACACTCCCAAACCCTTCTGAGACGTTTCTATCTTTTCAAAGATTCCTTCTACCGAGTGTACTAAAGATATAAACTATGTCATCAAAGATGGCCGACTTACTCAAAACACCATATTTAACTAAGCTGTAGCCCTACGTGGTCCTAACAAAATACACATCCCCCGGCCAGTCTAAAAATGCGTTTTTCTTGTCTAAAAGTTCACCTCCTATCGGATGTCTTCGAGGCAAGAAACCATATTTTTCAAACAGTTCTATCACCTCCCACTTTGTATCCGATTCTAGAAGCTCTATCTGCACCACCCGAATATCGACTTTCTGGAAGAACTCCCTGGACCCAAGTAGAACAAACAATTCGTGGGACTCTACGTCCATTTTTATGTAAATAGACCTATTTTTGAATCCAGCGTAATTTTGAAGATCGTTCAAAGTGATGGCATCGACTACCATATTCATCTCAAGGTCCGTATGCCACCTCTTTAAATCTGCTATTCGAGACATCCCTACGTTACCTTTGGCAATATGAAATGATAAACGTTGATGATCATTTGATACAGCATTCCAAATCAAAGATATAAACTATGTCATCAAAGATGGCCGACTTACTCAAAACACCATATTTAACTAAGCTGTAGCCCTACGTGGTCCTAACAAAATACACATCCCCCGGCCAGTCTAAAAATGCGTTTTTCTTGTCTAAAAGTTCACCTCCTATCGGATGTCTTCGAGGCAAGAAACCATATTTTTCAAACAGTTCTATCACCTCCCACTTTGTATCCGATTCTAGAAGCTCTATCTGCACCACCCGAACATCGACTTTCTGGAAGAACTCCCTGGACCCAAGTAGAACAAACAATTCGTGGGACTCTACGTCCATTTTTATGTAAATAGACCTATTTTTGAATCCAGCGTAATTTTGAAGATCGTTCAAAGTGATGGCATCGACTACCATATTCATCTCAAGGTCCGTGTGCCACCTCTTTAAATCTGCTATTCGAGACATCCCTACGTTACCTTTGGCAATATGAAATGATAAACGTTGATGATCATTTGATACAGCATTCCAAATCAAAGTAGCTCTTTCTGTAAGTCCACCGAGTTGTAACGAGCTTGTAATTTTCCGGATATTTTCGTAATTCGCGTCAAGACATGCGACGTCTTTGTTTGACACGGCAGCAGATATACAGTAAACTCCTATATTAGATCCAACGTCAAACAACATCATGTTCGGTGTTTTTTCTAATGTATCTAGCATGATATCTACTAATGCTTTCTCCCATTCTCCGTAATTATGAAGATATCCCGATACCAAGTCTAATCTTGGATTGTAGGTACATATAGGAGTCTCTTTACTGGCGCGTAAAGGAGCACACCATTGTTTACTAGGTTTAGGATCTTTCGTCAATTTCTTCGTCCTAATACAGTTGACTCTGGCTGTCCAGTCTGATGCATCTTTAAGTCCATCTAGGCACGGGAATTCAGTAAAGTCATCAATCGGCGATTTTCCTGTAATGGCACTTCTGTTGAATCCAAATGTAAATGTGAGGATGAATACCATCAACATGAAGGCTGCCAGTAAATAAACTGACTTCCTGTTCCTTGTCGTCATGGCTTCAGTTGAGTCCTTATTTCACCTAAAAATAGGAATAATTATTTATCCACAAGAGGGCAAAATAAAATTAACACATTACAGTAACGATCTAAGGTATTTCACCCATAATGAAAACATTGGTGTGGGGCAGTGTCTAGATTCGTTTTAATATTTCACCAAGCATTCTTCTGAAGGACAATTACTACAGTTTGTCAAAACATTCAGAATTTTCGTAAGGAACCTTTTTATTTTTAATTATTCGCTTTGTGCCATAAAAAAGAATTGAGGTCTCTGAATTAAGGAACAAGAGGCCAAAGCTGGCCTGTATCGATCCACTGGCATTAATATATCCATCAAAGGGAATCTCAGTTTAATATGGAGGTTTACAAGGGCAAGAGACCAAAATATGGTTAGAAAAGCTTCCAGTGAGGGATCAACCTTAAATGGAAAACCTCATTTCATAATACCATATTAGCACTGTTCTACATAGGAAAAGTTTGTCTAGTTATTACAGAGAAAAGTCTAAATGAATCTTTAAAATGAACAATAATTACATAGCATGACAGAATTACATTTTTCAAAATTTTGATGGCAAATCAAAAATCTGTGGACAATTAAGGGGATTAACCCAAGAAACAATCCTGCTAGATTTGGTTTAAATTGGCCCGATGGTTTGGAATGAAAAAGTTTATAAAGTGTAAATAAGCAACGCCTTCCCACGCCCATAGTTCAGGATCAATCAAAATTTATTTGACAAATCAAGAAGAGGGTCACCTAATGAACATTCATGACAAGTTTAATTTAAATCGACTCAATGTTTTGAGAGGAGATGATTTTTTTTAAAAGATTTAAAAGTTGAAATAAGCCCCGTCCTGTCATGCCCATGGTTGGGGGTTAAATAAAATTTCTTGAACAAATTTAGATTAAGGTTCATACAAGGATTTATTTATTGTATGGGTTTAACAATCTTTAAGTCATATTGCGGCGGTTGGAGCACCCAACAATGGATTCCTGGTATTTCTCACACCAGTACTACCATTTCATCCTTTCCTAGCCTCCACCTGCTATCCCACATATGCCTGCGATTATCAACCTTTTAGTGGGAGACAAATAATTAGAAAGAATGAGTGCCGCCTTCGGGGATAAAATCCGGGACCTTTTGAATGATAGTCCGTGCACTACCAAGTACACTATGAAGGCGGTTTTCTTAAATAAGGGACTTTCATGCCAGATTTTGTTTAAATTAACTAATAGGTTTGGAAGAAAATTACTAAAGATTTTGGAGTGAACATAAGCCCCGTCCTGCTATGCCCATATTTGGGGATCAATCATAATTTCTTATACAATTTACTAGAAAGTTAACCGAAGAACATTCATACCAGCTTTCGTTGACATTGTTTGAGAGAGGGAGGTTTTGAAGTAAAATAAGCTCCGCCCTGCCTCGCCTATATTTGAAGGTCAATCAAAATATCTTGAACAACAAGGTCACCAAAGGAACATCCATGCGAAGTTGTTTTGATGGTACCAAATGGTACGTGGGGAGAATAGTCATTAGATTATATTCATGAAATTTTATAGTGAAAAAATCCCCTACCAAACCAATTTTGGGCATCAATAAAAGTGTCTTGAATAATTTTGGGTAAAATGTTACCAAAGGAACATACATGCCAAGTTTCGTTGAAATAGGCCTATTGGTTTGGAAGGAGATTATTTAAGAGTAAAAAGATGCCCCGCCCATACTTTTGAAGGGTGGTAGTAAACCCAAATTTATTGAATACATTAAAAAGATGGTCATCCGACTCTGAGGAACGTATCTGCCAAATTTCGTTAAAATCAGCCTATTGGTTTAGGCGGGGAAGACTATTTAATAGAAAAAAACGTTTTACGGAAGGACACGTTGCCGTGGCAATAGCTCGCTCGTCTTGGGCTAGTGGAGCTTAAATATGAATATCTTTTCAAGTGCAACCAATGTTTATTGTGGCCATGATAATATTGCACTTTTGAAAAGAGGGCAGAAGAGAAATGATAACAATCATCTTAAAAAGAATAAGATGGGAATTTATATCCATGAAGCGGTACAGTTGTGAATAAATATTACTCGTCATTAGTTATTATATCTTAGTGTATTGTTGGGGAATTTGTAAAAGTAGATGGGGAGAAATAGGAAGAGCAAAAAGTTGTCACCCACGAACGATGAACGTAAAAAGAGGCGTGCCGTGGATAAAACGGACTACAAATCGAAGGATATGAAACATTGAAAAAAAAACAAGAATAAATCTAGTGACACTATAAATGATAGTGTAAGCAACGGTGGGAAAATAATGGTGTAATTAGAAAAAGAAATTGAATGATGCGTAAAAGGATAAATTACCAAGTAAGAGGCTCTACACACCTGTTATTAAAATGTGTAGGCTTAAGAATTTGACCCAACAGTAGAAATAGCTGGATGGCGCATATATGCAGCATTTGCAGCGATTTCAACCGGCTTCAAAATCAGTACATTCAAATTCCTTACCCAGGTAATTTAAGATGGTCCTACACTAATCAGCAGATAAATGGTCGCAATGCCAACCAACCCACACTTGCAACCAAAGTACCCCTTCTTAAAACTTACCATCACCCCAAACACCGAAGATTAAACAAACTATGACAACTAACAAAGTTTAAGGTAGTAAACCCGTAATAGTTTTGCAACATTTCGGACTTTATGCGCTTTGACAATGATAACCGAGGTTTCCTAATGAATATCATTGGGAAACCTCAGTTAACACTGTTAAAATGATTACTTCCGAAACGTTTCGGAACTATAACGGGTACACTACCTTAATTGATGATGGAGCAATTGAAAAAAATACAAAAACCATCAGCTTGGCCTACTAGACTCTATAGTTCTTAAATTGAATGATGTTAACGTACATCTAGACAAACCTAGACAATCAGATTTCTTGATATATAACTCAAATCTATCAAAGAAAGCTTAAAGAGGTCAAACAAATGCAAAACGACAATAGACATTTTTTTTCTAAATAAGATAAAAATTCTTGAAATGAAACAGAATGGCCTAAATGAACAACTTAAAGAAGGCATCATAGACTTTAAGAAGTTTGTCACTATCAGGGTATCAGAAAACATTCGCAAAACGGTCCGACTATCACGCACACAATTAAATAATTGCCGCAGACTGACAGTGGGTATTTATCATTTATCTTTAATGACCTTGAACTCATTGAATATTCCTATTGACCCCTTTTGATAGTCGGAAATTTTCTTCTTAATATAAACTTAAACCCGCGAAACTTAAATCCAGTATAATTATGATACGCATGTCAACACAAAAGGAAATTTAGCCATAAAGGGGGGATGTAGATTCGTGAACAAAAGGATATGAGTTCGACCCCGCTCATGGTCATTTTTTTAATTTGATTTTTAATTGCATCATCTTTAAGTACTCTATTTATGAACGTGTTTTTTTTAAAATAAGTTAAAAGTAATGCGATTAACACTTTACATTGCCTTTCATTATGACTAGAAAACGGTCATGTCATATAGAAAAGACATACAGGTAAAAAGACAAAATGGTTGTCGCTAAGATGGCAGAGAATTTTTTTAGAAAAAAAAAGGATCAATCGTACATCCTTACAACTGGATTTAGCGGGTGTATTTGACGAGTGTGTTCGGAATATAGAAAGAATTGAGATTTGGTTCAAAACGTTTAAGGCTAATGTTTCCTTTGCTTCCGTTTCTTAACGACTTAGCATAAATCTAATATTTTCTTGTCCAATCTTGTGAAAATTTGAATTAACATAATTACAGAGAAAGAAAAAGATAATCACAAAATAATTACAGAAAATTCTCACAAAACAAATACATAGTTAATGAATAAACAGAAAAACAATAGAAAACAAGAGAAACAAAAACAAACAAAAACAAAAAAACGAAAGAAAAAACACGAATGAAGAAAAAATCTCACACATAAGCCATACAATCCTAATATAATTATGAAAATAGAAAATAAAAACAGTATAGATATTTGCTATTGAAAACAAAATTAATGTGTATGTAAGCCTATCCGTTCTAGTAATGAACTCGGTCCGCAATATTCCTGGCGGCCTTACCAATGTACTATGGGTAGATTTTGCACGGTGAGCCGTGAAATCTACTTTTAAAGGTTAATTCCCGTGCTATTCTTTCAAAATAGATAAAACAGGTTTGAACAATACCTAAACATGATACAAATTACCTTTCAAATTAAACGTATTGCTTGTCATTTCTTATACCCGAACTTGTCTAGAATCGTAAGGTTTACTCATTCGCGTATCTTCAAAGTTGAAAATGAGGTATCCTATCATATGCTTTTTATAAATATATCCGATATAATGGACTCAACGCCTACGTCAGAGCTCAATTTTGAAAATACACTTTTACGTTCACGTTCCATTTGACTACGCGGAAAATAAACAAACTATCTACAAAACGTACCCCACCTCTATGTAGAAATTCATGCAATAAATCGCTCCAACATAAACGCTTTAAATGTTTAAAGATGTCAACGCGTATCACACTGTTATCAAATGGTTTTTTTTAAAAGCCCACTTTTATTCTTTTGTCGATTTCGTTTAATGCAACGGAATGGAATATTATGTAAGTCTTATGCCCGTATTTTGGATCACACGAAAGATGGAAATCACGAAAGAAAAAGGTCAGTAGCGTCAGATTGCTAAAAAAACGTCGTTTTTTCAACAGTCATTTTTTTTTCAAATCGCATTCATTCACTTTTCCTAAATAATTCAATAAAATTTTTATTTGAAATACATCTGAACCCATTTATTCAAATATATTATTGCTCAAAATCGGCTTGATCTAATGAGGTTACTATTCTCTTGATTTAGTCTTAAAATTACCCAGTCTTTGGCGAAAGCGTCATAAAATATCGGTGATGTTTTTTCGTTGTATTTTTTTGGTACATATTATCAATATAATTTATTCTTGACTTCAAATTCAAAATACATCTGGAACTTATTCCGCCAAAATAAATGCATTTATCAATATTTCCTTAACTAAAGGAGATATGCATAGTAATGTTGATCTTAAAATTGTCCCACTGACGCGTTCTTTCGACGTTTGATCTTCAGGTCAATTAATAAGTATTTCTAAAATATTTCTCGATCAAAAATAACTGACAAAATCTTGTATAAAAGTTAAATTTTAATACATTCGACCTAAATAAGTTTATACGCCGTTGTTTGAAATGGGAAATTCTTTGGGGTTTTTAAATTCGACTCGGATAAAATTTCGCTTCGGTTCGGATTTTACTTTCAGTAATTTCCGTATTGTTGCTATCGCAAATTGAAAGAGATATAAATCATATTTTCTGTAACTTGTTAACATTTTACTTAAAGTGGATTGCATGTTATTGTATATTTTACATATGAGTGACGGAATATAAACTATGTTCATTTCTTTTACCCGAACTTAACTAATTATACGTAAAAACGAACGTCATTTGTTACAGACGTGACTGCCAACTTTTGTCATAACGTCATAGCGCTCTAAATTTTGAGTGAAAATATTTGGCATCGCCAACGCTTCTCGTTCACGTCACTAACATGTAATCTTTGCCTCATTTAAACATCTCTAGAGTCTCAATTATACTCTAAAAAATATAAATCCAAAGATCGTACCAGTTGTACCGTTTTTTTTCTTACACTATTTCCGCAAATTTTGTTACATACCCATCTACCTTATATACATCCGATGTTTGTTGCAGATTACGAAAATGACCGAGTGATGTTCAGAATGCGGGAATAATTAGAGTGCAGCTATGAAAGCGCGTCATTTCGCTTGTGGATTTATATGACGTCACAAACATTACCGAAGATGACGTTTTAAAACACAAAATGAACTTTAAGTTAAAATCATGCATATTCTAATTTGAAAACAAAATGTAGTGTATTTTACTGCGCTTTGCTTTATTATTATAACGTGCCAATTAGATCTCCGCAGATGATCTGAACGGAATTTGCTTTTTCACGCGTATTAACCAAAGTACCAACAGAAACCGAAAACTTAAAAAATGACCAAAAATTAATTACACTTACATCCGAGTGGAATGGGTAACTGCCCCAAGATCTATCGATACTAGAGACAGTATTCTACAACTTTTCATTAGGTTATGTGACCCGGTAGTAACGTCATTTGTTCAAAGTTGAACGGAAGCTAGATAATCCGATAATCGTAAAGCGTTTGGTAGGAGATAAGCGACATGCAGATGATCGAAAATCACCATTGAATTCGGCGGACGACAGCAAATAATAGGTTGATTGTCCTAGCCAAATAGAATGAAAACGCCACGAAAAAGGTCAAGCAAGAGAATTTCAACACTTTCATTTTAAACAATGCCACCATATTTCAACGGATATCAATATGTATGATGGGAACGTTCTTACGGTTTTGTAATAACTTAGTTGTCGGGAAAACTACATCGATAATTCAAACAGCCGATCAAATTGCCGTAAATTTTAAACACTACCCGTTGACTCGCACAGACAGTGGGCTACCAGTTTTTTAACGTCCGAGGTACTTTCCAATCTACAAAAAAGCCCGAGCGATGATCCGAATGGGCCACCTGTATGTACAGAATAAATCTCACCGGAACTGCGGTCGAAAAAGGATACAGGCGGAAGGGTTTCAAAACGTTCCTTATGGAACTCGTTAGAGACAAACAAAACAATCCAGACTTCGTAAAGGTGATCAACCTAATCGGTATTTTATGTTTGAGCGAACTTGGGAATACGAATACTCTAACGTACATTCGATGTAGCAATCGGGAAGCCTCGGCGATTCTACGGAATAGACCTCGGGAATAATACGGGCGCATCCATGAAAACGCGTCATTTCGCACGTGGGTTTATATGACGTCACAAATATAACTGAGAATGACGCTGCGAAAAACAAAATCATCGTAAGGTAAAAATCGGGCATACTATAATTTGAAAACAAAACGCAGTGTTTTACTGCGTTTTGCTTTCAAATCATGATATGCCAAAATAATCTCTATAGATGATCTGGAAGCATTAAAGGAATTTGCTTTTCTTTAAGCGTATTAACCAAAGTACCTCCAGTAGCCGAATAACCTAAAAATGGACCAAAAATTACTACACTTACGTCCGAGGTACTTTCCAGTTTACGGAAATGTCCGAGCGATGTTCCGAATGTCGATGTAGTAGACCCGTCATAGTTCCGCAACGTCCCTGAAGGCTTGTCTCTTCAATGTCCGTGGTCATATATTTTGCAGATAAGGCTGACGACAAATGTTAATCAATATTTTCCATCGAAGCGTGAGTCGAAGATCAATCTGATCAGCTTGTTTATGGCTCCCTAAACATAGGGAGGGGTCAGCGCAACACTATTGACGATGAGTGCTTATGAATATAAAGGCACTTACTATAGTGTTGCGCTGGCCCCTCGATTGATTTCATAATCTTAACTTCTGAATCTATTCAAACCCCTTCCTTCCTTCCTTTTGGCAGTTATTTTTCTTAAATGACAAGTCTAAAAAATATGCTTGGGAAATTTTGCTAGGCCAATAACTTATTGTTAAGTATTGATTTCCTTTTTAGCTCGCCCGGGACGAAAGTCTCGGAAGAGCTATTGTCATACCCTTGGATGTCGGCGTCAGTGTCGGCGTCGGCGTCAGCGTCGGTGTCGGCGTCTGCAGTAGGTTAAAGTTTTTTTATTTCTATCAATATTTATTCTAGAGGCTTTATTTTTTACAGAAACACTCATTAGGGCATAGGCTTTCATTTGAGACCAACATCCATGTCGAAAAGACCTTTAGACTGTGACCTTGACCCTTTAAAAAAAACTTAAACCAAAAACTTTAACCAAAAACTTTAACCAAAAAAACTTTAACCTTGCTTATATTTTCTGTAAGCTTTAAACTAGAGACATCATTACAAATGTACTTCATATGCACACTCATTAGGTGATAGGCTTTCACCATAGACAAAGGTCCTTGACAATTTGACCTTGACATTGACCCTTTGTGGACTTAGAAAAACTTTAACCAAAAAACTTTAACCAAACACTTTAACCTTGCATATATTTTATTAATGCTCTAACCTAGGGACATCATAGCTTCATATATATACTAACCAGGTAATAGGCTTTCACCAGAGACCAAGGTCCATCACAATTTGCCCTTGACCTTTACCATTTGTGGACTTAGAAAAACTTTAACTGAAAACTTTAACAAAAACTTTAACCTTGCTTATATTTTCTGAATGCTTTAACCTAGGGACATCATTACTTCATATACATACTCATTAGGTGATAGGCTTTTGTGAGAGATCAAGGTCCTTCACAATTTGACATTGACCTTTTATGAACTTCGAAATACCTTAACCGAAATTCTTTTACCAAAAACTTTAACCTTTCTTATATTTTCTGAATGCTTTAACCTAGGGACATCATTACTTCATATACATAGTCACCAGGTGAAAGGCTTTCACCAGAAACCAAGGGCCTTGACAATTTGACCTTGACCTTGACCTTTTATGGACTTGGAAAATCTTAAACTGAAAAACTTTAACCAAAAATTTAACCTTGCTTATATTTTCTAAATGCTCAGGGACATTATTACTTCATACACATACTCACTAGGTGATAGGCTTCTACAGAGACCAAGGTCCTTCACAATTTGACCTTTGATCTTGACCTTTTGTGGACTTAGAAAAATTTTAAAGAAAAACTTCATGTTTGATACAAAAGAAATACCATTGGTAACCTCATCTGCTTGTAGGCTTTCACTTTACCCTTACCTTATAAATGCAATTAAAACAAAAAAGTTTTTATATTTCTTAATTACTACTCAAACAGATATATATTAGATCATGGACTTTGAAAGAAACCACATTGAAAGAAACCACTTTGAACTTCGGTCTTCGGTCAAGCGCTGTTTGTGACAAGCAGCTGTTTGGGCGAGCTACGTTGTCCGCGGACAACTCTTGTTATATTATTCAACCGTTTTCTCCTTCTAAATCACACGTCCAATTTCAACAAAACTTGCAAACCTATCGTGACCTTGTTTTTAATTTTTGGATTTTAAAATTTCATAGGCACATAATCTTTGAGTATCTTACAATATCTCCCAAAAAAATGAGCTTATATAAATTAAACATAGGGGAATTGTTCCTAAACATACAATATGTCAATAAGTTTATTTTTTTTAATTTTTGGCTCTCGTGAGAGTGGACACAATTTTTCTAAAAACAAGAATAGAATAAATGCCTTCCAATAATATCGTTTTATTTATTCCGTTATTATTATTATTGTTATTATTATTATTATTTCCTCTAATGTGCTGTTTTTGCCATTAATTCCATGCAAAACATGTATATAACTTACACATTTTCTAAAGAACCAAATACCACTTAGTAAGAATGTGGAAAATATTCAAATCTACCAAAATATCAATGTTTTTGACACTTCAACATTTACTTTAAGAATTATTTATTCATGAAATTTTGTTTCTGAAAGAGTCATAAGAGAAGAAGTACATTGGAATTCTATTCGAATTGAGTTCGAAAAAAAAATGAATTCTTACTTTTTTTTCTTTTTTTTTTTATTTAAATTCTGTTTACAGAATTAGGGCTCTTTATTTTGATCTGCAATCCCTCCTTCGACCCTTTGTCTTATTTGAATTTTCCGGAACCGGAATATCAATTAAGAATAGCTTAAAAGGGATGTTGAAGTGCATTCAAAAGTATGATCAGAAGACCCAATTTTAGAAAATTAAAAGAGTTTTTTACACAACTATGAAGCCTATTGTATATTTTGGGAGAACAATGGACCTTATGAAAAGAAGGCTCTCTACCAAACTAATTTGCATAATACCCCTGTGATGAAAATATCTCATTCGGAAATTGATTCTTGAAAACAGCGAAAGCAATACCAATTGACTATAGACAAACAACCATATTCTTTTCAACCAAATTATTGAAAATCATAAACTAATGTGGGATAGTAGATGTAGACTTGAAGATATGAAATTGTAGAACTGATGCGAGAAATAACGGGATTCTATTGTTGGCTGCTCTAGCTTCCGAGATAAAACTGAAAAATTGCCAAAAACGGCGTTAACCCACATTCAATCCAACATATTTTTGTTGCTAACTCCGCCCACAAATTGATTATCACGTTGCACATTTGCATGCTAATGAATTTCGTTGTACATGCAACCAATGATTTCGTAAACAGAGATGTATAGTATTACACAAACCTTTCATCATGTTCACAATGCATAACGTAGGAATCAATAAATGGTTTTGAAAGAATGGTCATGTGATATTGAATTTACGAGTAGCCTATAAACAGAACAAAACTAGGCTTTGACGAGATTTTATCTGCTCATTCAATCCGTAGCTACAATATTTAGACCGCTTTTTATCTTATAACTTTACAACTATCCGTATGATAACATGCCGTATGATATTTTTTATGATATCACATAGTTATTTTTAGAACAAAAATATAATGCAGTTATTTTTAGAAACTTGCATTTCAGTTAAAAAAATCAACGAAAACAAGAAAAATATAGGTTATAAGATAAATATAATACATACTTAAGGTATTGTATAAAAAATATCTAACTCGGTTGTGAGAATTGATAATTGTCTCGGCAGAGCCTCGACAATGATCAATTATCCCAACCTCGTTATATATTTTTTCTCATACAAAACACTAAGTACGTATTATATATGAACATGATTTGAATATAAATCGATGATACATGTATAGACAGTATATTGAAAACAGCCTTGCGTTAAGATAACAAAATGTTGCAAACTATTTGCAGATTATACCCCGCTTTGCGCATGCACCTGCATCTAATTCGGTCCCAATGTTGAGGGAATGGCGTTCTCAGCTGTTGAGGAATGTCACCCCGACTTCGAGCGCAATATTTCTTAACTGTAACACGAAATTCAATTAAATCAATGATTTATTACCTGATTAATTTCTATAACTACAATAGAATGTCAGAAGTCAATACAAAATGAGGGTTTTAAAAAACGTTCCCGAAAAGGCGTCAATACGCGTATTATTACACGTGCGATACGTTGACGTCATAATTAATATTGATACTGCTAAGCACAGGGATCCGGCACATGATGATTTAGCCATAAAAATATTTTTGAAAAAAAAGGTGTGTATCTATATGTATACATAATTTTTCTTCAATAAATTTTCGTGGCTAAATTATAATGTGTCAGCTCCCTGTGCTGCTGAGGTAGTGATACGTTGGGCGAAGAAATAAAAGTAGAGATTAAGTCTATCAAAAAGCTGATTCTACCAACAAATTCATTTAACTATTTTTGTTGTTGTTGGTGGTGGTTTTTTGGTTGTTGTTGTTGTTTCATTCAATTGATATATCTAGTGTTGAAAACTAGCTAGATTATTAAATTAAAAATTTTAAAATTGAATATTTCATCGTTTCATCTAGCAAACTCTCAATTTAGTCGAAATTAGTGTTGAAAACCAAAGCAATATTATTTACCTCGTCGATTAATCCATGTTCTCCATTCTATCGGGATAGTGCATATGAGTTTTCGAAAACTACCACTTTAATCAAAAATAACACATGCAACATAACAAGCTTAAGAAGTTTATCAGTGTTTTGGGGGTGTTTTTGTTTTTTCTTCTTCTTCATCTTCTTTTTAAATTTGCTATAAGTCAGAATTACATTTCTTGTAGTAAAATTATATCTGAAAGATGTTTTGTTTCGATAGTGAATGGGAAATGTTAAAGTTATTCCCCTTGTGAAATTGACACTCACCTGAATCACATCTATTTAAAATCACTCGCTCAACGTTCCAGTCATTCACTCAAAATACTCACTCAAATCGCTGAAAACGGTCCGAAATTGTTCAAAAACACCCGATATCGTTCAAAAGGATTGGACGAAATTATCGATTATGTTTTTACCTCCCTTGAAAACCAGTCAAAACTCGCTCACCAAACTCATTCAATTTCATAGACTTATGACTTATAGACAAATAGACATCATCAAGAAAGGTTTTTTTTCATGATTAAACAAGTATCTAATTATGAAATATATGGTACAGACAAAAATTAGAATTACCAAATATATGTATGCATAATAGAATAGTGAATGGATAGAAACTGAAGGTGGGGATAAACTGGAGACTTAAAATTGAAATTATAGTAACAAGATACGTTTATTTTTATATTATTATTAATACTACTACTACTAATAATAATAATAATAATGATGATAATAATAATAATAAACATTATTATTATTATTATTATAATAATAATTATTATTATTATTATTATTATTATTATTATTTTATTATTATTATTATTATTATTATTATTATTATTATTATTATTATTATTATTATTATTATTATTATTATTATTATTATTATTATTATTATTATTATTATTATTATTATTATTATTATTATTATTATTATTATTATTATTATTATTGTTGTTATTATTATTATTATTATTATTATTATTATAATGATAATAACAATCATAATCATAATCATAATCATTATGATAATAATATATTCTTTCTTTAGAGAAGAGAGCTCAATAAGTTAACATCATGCACGAGTAAATTAATGAAAAAAAATCTTTTTTACCTTGAGGTTTTCTTAAAAAAAAATAGGTCAAAGTCAGTAATATTACAATATCGATAGAATAGTAATTGTTTCGATGCTTTAAGAAAACCACGAAATGAAGTAAATATAAATCAGCAGTTTTCAAACCAATTCTGATATTATTGATTCCGTACGGTATTTTTACGCAAAATGAGATACTGAATATGAAATGGAAAACTAGAAATGTTAGTGCATTTCCTTTAAAACTGTTTATTCAAGGTTTGATTATCTTTTTTTCTTTAAAATTTTATCAATTCGATTATTCATTTTTCCATTTAAGTATCTAATTTATTCATTCATTTATTTATCTAATTTTATTGAATTTTAATTCATTTCTACATTCTATAATCATTTTTTCCGTTTTTATTCGTTCATTTAGCTATCTCTCATAATATATTTTATCCATCTCTACTTTTTTTTCTTTAATTTATTATACTATTTATATCCCTATTTTTAGGTGAACGAAGTTGAAAATTCCTTGAAAAACACAAAATGAGCTTGCAATGTTTAACCAAGCGAATTGGTGATCCGCGTAAGCTTGTCAAGAGTTAAGAGCAAAATCAAA
Organism: Fragum whitleyi; assembly: GCA_948146395.1. Taxonomy (NCBI): domain Eukaryota; kingdom Metazoa; phylum Mollusca; class Bivalvia; order Cardiida; family Cardiidae; genus Fragum; species Fragum whitleyi. The sequence goes on along the minus strand of OX411543.1, from coordinate 15,203,777 downwards.
GTTGGTGTCTATAAACTTTATAGACAGATACTATGTTTTTGATCCAAGCCTTCGCTGTTGGAACTTGTAGTAAATTGCCGGATATATGTGTTTATTTAGGTCGTGACCTCTTGAACTTGTCATTAGCAACGGTTACCAGTCTAGTGATATCTGTGGTTTATGCAATCAGGTTTAACATTTTTATAACTTTTCAACACGCGACAGTCAGTCTCGAGACGGGTTTTAAGAATTATTCGACACGCGATTTAAATGTACAACTTTCTTGCACCTTTTGTTTGAAACGGGGATGAACGCCGCTATAAACATATTTTTCTGTACAATCGCAGTGGCTGAAGTAGGGCTGTAAGGATACATTTGAATATTCGGTGAACCGGATATCTTATTCCCAGCGAATACGTATCGTATTCGTCCATCTCAGAACCGAATATTGGCGAATACCAAATGCGACAGACACGAAAGATATTTCATTCAGGCCATTCTATTTTGCTTTTTTTTTAAAAAAAAAATCTGTAAATCCATATCAATTTAGAATTGTATTTGAAAATTAGATAAATGATAGCAAGATATTAAAACCTATATACCACTCCAATTGGCGAGTAGATATTGCCGTGGTAATGGGGGATGCAGGTCCGCCGTGCACGTTTTCACAGCCCGACAGGACCAATTGCGATTTTTAAAGAAATTATCAAAATCATGATCGATGATTAAAAACTGGTTCAATCCTTCCCAAAATGCGTTCAGAATTGGTTAACTAAAGTTTAAGCAAAAACTAGCTCCTTACAGAAAAGTCTAATTTCAGCCACAATACTGTATTAAGAAATCGATAGTGAATGATTTTACTGGCATCCTAACTTTTGAAAGTAAAAAATAGGTTCTCATGCAAAAAAAACAAAAAAAACAAAACAATAATTGTAAGGATTCTTAATTCTTATTTGGAAGAAAAGCTGGAGGAAAAAAAAAACATTGTATTATACTTATACTATTTGTCAGACATAGCCAAGCAAATTGCTACCTCCCTTTAAAAATATAAATTCACTTTTTCTTAAATAAGATCTAATTCGCTTTTGATGTGGAAATTAGGTTAGAAAAAATAATTATAAAATATGTATGGTATGCAATATACTATGAAGCAATTATTTAATATAAAAACTTATACCTTAATATCTAAAGCTTAAACGGAAATTATCTATGAATTATACTAATACGGAATCAGACCTCATTCAATCTATACATAAATATTTCTCATTCTGCAGGAAGCCTGTAAATTAGAATTGAGCAACAACATAAGTGTCAATCACGGAAGTGGTTTTGGCTTCAAATATTATAAAAATGTTTCTCTTGGATTGTAGTTAAAATACTTTTAATAAGTTTAAAAAAAAAACATAACTCTAAGCACTAAGTACAGTTAACCCTTTGCTGTTTAATCCCTACTTTTTACGTGCCTGTGATTTTATGATTGAGAAAACAATTGTGAAAAAAGAAGAAATTGCTTCTGACAAGCAATTTCTTCTTTTTCCACACCATTTTCTACCCTATAGAATGGTTATTTTTCAAATTAAATCCACTTTAAATTTTGTCTGCAAAACCCTTGAATTTGGGCAGGTCTAAAAAAATTTAAAACAGGAAAGGGTTAAACGCAGGACAGGCTGAAATTCATAGGTGTTTCATTGGTTGAGACTCAAAGACCTTTTCATTCTCCGAGAAGAGACAAAGATAGATAAAAAATGATAAAAATATTAAAATAAATACAACTTTTTTTATCTAATTGAAATGAGCCTGCAACATGATAATAATTAATTTTGTTAAAACAAACACTATTGAATATAGGTTGAAGACAGTTTTAGATAGGATTTAATCTTTTTTTTCCATTTTTGTTCAATTAATCAATGTACCTATTTCAAGAGAGTAAAGGAAATTTTTACAGAGATTCATATTCTAACAAATAATATTCTAACAGGATTTTTCCTCTCATTACCTTTCTTTGAATTTACAGTGAATTTGCCGAATTGCCGAAATTTTGTCGAGACACTTTCCCTTAATTATTTTTTGCATTTATAATTTCTCTTTTCTGAACAAATTCAATATATCACTCTAGAATGCCAACAGATTCGTTCACCGTCAGTTCTTTCAGTCCTTTGATAATTAGAATAACTATTATCATTACTGTTAGTATCATAATAATTATTATATCACTTGTTTATTCATTTATTTTCCAACTCCTGTCCCTATTTTTTCATATGAATCAGATTACTTTTTGTAGTGTTCCCAAGAAAAAATATCAAAAATTAGTCTAAATATTTCTTAAACGTTTAAGTACAGTAAACAACATCGTGAAATTGACAAGGTGAATGATTTTGGAATGATTTTTGGAATGAAATTGAATGAGAGTGTGGACCGGTTTTTGAGTGAATTTAATGGGAGGTAATCCTATATCGCAAATTTTGTTCAGTGAGTGAGCGATTTAGAATGGTTATGATTGAGGCAAATGTTAATTTCACGATGTAACTAACTGTACTTCGTTTCCTACATGATATCCATAATTCTTTACTGCGTGCACATGCTCAAGTCTCTTGAAAAGCGATTCTCAAATCGCATGAATAAGACAACGAAAGTGTTGAAACGAGATATAAACGTTAAAATGATACAATTACTCATTTGCATTTTTATGCAACCGTGCGTTAGCCGTTCAGTATATGCCTCCTAATAGACGCAATATATTATCACTTTCGAAGGATTCCTTGACAGAAAGAAAGAAAGTAAGAAGGAAAGAAAGATAGAGAGAAAGAAAGAAAGAAGAGAGAAAAAGAGCGAAAATGAAAGAAAAAAAAGGAAAAAAGGAAGAAAGAAAGACCAACCTTGTTGAACAAATATTCAGTCTTACTGTGCTGCGTATCCTAGTTCAATAGTATCCATGGACAATTAGATTTATTCAAATTGTACTTAGTAGGCAGAGTAAATTATTGTAAATACGGCGTGTATGAGCAATAGTTACGCGGTTTTCACCCTCCATCGTCTACGTTTGGGTTCTTTTTGTTTGAATTTTATTGTTTAAATTCAGGGTTATATATCGCATTACCGTATTGCTTAAAGATCAAAAACTGTCCGTTAATGTTTTGGGATTTTTTTACGAAAATCAATTGCCAAATCCTCATTTTCTTTCAAACGTTTTACGGAAGGACACGTTGCCGTGGCAATAGCTCGCTCGTCTTGGGCTAGTGGAGCTTAGATATGAATATCTTTTCAAGTGCAACCAATGTTTATTGTGGCCATGATAATATTGCACTTTTGAAAAGAGGGCAGAAGAGAAATGATAACAATCATCTTAAAAAGAATAAGATGGGAATTTATATCCATGAAGCGGTACAGTTGTGACTAAATATTACTCGTCATTAGTTATTATATCTTAGTGTATTGTTGGGGAATTTGTAAAAGTAGATGGGGAGAAATAGGAAGAGCAAAAAGTTGTCACCCACGGACGATGAACGTAAAAAGAGGCGTGCCGTGGATAAAACGGACTACAAATCGAAGGATATAAAACATTAAAAAAAAAACAAGAATAAATCTAGTGACACTATAAATGATAGTGTAAGCAACGGTGGGAAAATAATGGTGTAATTAGAAAAAGAAATTGAATGATGCGTAAAAGGATAAATTATCAAGTAAGAGGCTCTACACATACCTGTTATTAAAATATCTAGGCTTAAGAATTTGACCCAACAGTAGAAATAGCTGGATGGCGCATATATGCAGCATTTGCAGCGATTTCAACCGGCTTCAAAATCAGTACATTCAAATTCCTAACCCAGGTAATTTAAGATGGTCCTACACTAATCAGCAGATAAATGGTCGCAATGCCAACCAACCCACACTTGCAACCAAAGTACCCCTACTTAAAACTTACCATCACCCCCCCCCCCCCAAAAAAAAAAAAAACACCGAAGATTAAACAAACTATGACAAGTGACAAGTTTAAGGTAGTAGACCCGTAATAGTTTTGCAACATTTCGGACTACATGCGCTTTGACAATGATAACCGAGGTTTCCTAATGAATATCATTGGGAAACCTCAGTTAACACTGTTAAAATGATTACTTCCGAAACGTTTCGGAACTATAACGGGTACACTACCTTAATTGATGATGGAGCAATTGAAAAAAATACAAAAACCATCAGCTTGGCCTACTAGACTCTATAGTTCTTAAATTGAATGATGTTAACGTACATCTAGACAAACCTAGACAATCAGATTTCTTGATATATAACTCAAATCTATCAAAGAAAGCTTAAAGAGGTCAAACAAATGCAAAAGACAATAGACATTTTTTTCGGAATAAGATAAAAATTCTTGAAATGAAACAGAATGACCTAAATGAACAACTTAAAGAAGGCATCATAGACTTTAAGAAGTTTGTCACTATCACGGTATCAGAAAACATTCGCAAAACGGTCCGACTATCAAGCACACAATTAAATAATTGCCGCAGACTGACAGTGGGTATTTATCATTTATCTTTAATGACCTTGAACTCATTGAATATTCCTATTGACCCCTTTTGATAGTCGGAAATTTTCTTCTTAATATAAACTTAAACTCGCGAAACTTAAATCCAGTATAATTATGATACGCATGTCAACACAGAAGGAAATTTAGCGATAAAGGGGGGAGGTAGATTCGTGAACAAAAGGATGTGAGTTCGAACCCGCTCATGGTCATTTTTTTGATTTGATTTTTAATTGCATCATCTTTAAGTACTCTATTTATGAACGTGTTTTTTTTAAATAAGTTAAAAGTAATGCGATTAACACTTTACATTGTCTTTCATTTTGACTAGAAAACGGTCATGTCATATAGAAAAGACATAAAGGTAAAAAGACAAAATGGTTGTCGCTAAGATGGCAGAGAATTTTTTTAGGAAAAAAAAGGATCAATCGTACATCCTTACAACTTGATTTAGCGGGTGTATTTGACGAGTGTGTTCGGAATATAGAAAGAATTGAGATTTGGTTCAAAACGTTTAAGGCTAATGTTTTCTTTGCTTCCGTTTCTTAACGACTTAGCATAAATCTAATATTTTCTTGTCCAATCTTGTGAAAATTTGAATTAACATAAATACAGAGAAAGAAAAACATAATCACAAGATAATTACAGAAAATTCTCACAAAACAAATACATAGTTAATGAATAAACAGAAAAACAATAGAAAACAAGAGAAACAAAAACAAACAAAAACAAAAAAACGAAAGAAAAAACACGAATGAAGAAAAAAATCTCACACATAAGCCATACAATCCTAATATAATTATGAAAATAGAAAATAAAAACAATATAGATATTTGCTATTGAAAACAAAATTAATGTGTATGTAAGCCTATCCGTTCTAGTAATGAACTCGGTACGCAATATTCCTAGCGGCCTTACCAATGTACTATGGGTAGATTTTGCACGGTGAGCCGTGAAATCTACTTTTAAAGATTAATTCCCGTGCTATTCTTTCAAAAAATATAAAACAGGTTTGAACAATACCTAAACATGATACAAATTACCTTTCAAATTAAACGTATTGCTTGTCATTTCTTATACCCGAACTAGTCTAGAATCGTAAGGTTTACTCATTCGCGTATCTTCAAAGTTGAAAATGAGGTATCCTATCATATGCTTTTTATAAATATATCCGATATAATGGACTCAACGCCTACGTCAGAGCTCAATTTTGAAAATACACTTTTACGTTCACGTTCCATTTGACTACGCGGAAAATAAACAAACTATCTACAAAACGCACCCCACCTCTATGTAGAAATTCATGCAATAAATCGCTCCAACATAAACGCTTTAAATGTTTAAAGATGTCAACGCGTATCACACTGTTATCAAATGGGTTTTTTAAAAGCCCACTTTTATTCTTTTGTCGATTTCGTTTAATGCAACGGAATGGAATATTATGTAAGTCTTATGCCCGTATTTTGGATCACACGAAAGATGGAAATCACGAAAGAAAAAGGTCAGTAGCGTCAGATTGCTAAAAAACGTCGTTTTTTCAACAGTCATTTTTTTTTATCAAATCGCATTCATTCACTTTTCCTAAATAATTCAATAAAATTTATATTTGAAATACATCTGAACCCATTTATTCAAATATATTATTGCTCAAAATCGGCTTGATCTAATGGGGTTACTATTCTCTTGATTTAGTCTTAAAATTACCCAGTCTTTGGCGAAAGCGTCATAAAATATCGGTGATTTTTTTTCGTTGTATTTTTTTGGTACATATTATCAATATAATTTATTCTTGACTTCAAATTCAAAATACATCTGGAACTTATTCCGCCAAAATAAAAGCATTTATCAATATTTCCTTAACTAAAGGAGATATGCAAAGTAATGTTGATCTTAAAATTGTCCCACTGACGCGTTCTTTCGACGTTTGATCTTCAGGTCAATTAATAAGTATTTCTAAAATATTTCTCGATCAAAAAAACTGACAAAATCTTGTATAAAAGTTAAACTTTAATACATTCGACCTGAATAAGTTTATACGCCGTTGTTTGAAATGGGAAATTCTTTGGTTTTTTAAATTCGACTCGAATGAAATTTCGCTTCGGTTCGGATTTTACTCTCAGTAATTTCCGTATTGTTGCTATCGCAAATTGAAAGAGATATAAATCATATTTTCTGTAACTTGTTAACATTTTACTTTAAGTGGATTGCATGTTATTGTATATTTTACATATGAGTGACGGAATATAAACTATTTTCATTTCTTTTACCCGAACTTAACTAATTATACGTAAAAACGAACGTCATTTGTTACAGACGTGACTGCCAACTTTTGTCATAACGTCTTAGCGCTCTAAATTTTGAGTGAAAATATTTGGCATCGCCAACGCTTCTCGTTCACGTCACTAACGTGTAATCTTTGCCTCATTTAAACATCTCTCTCAATTATACTCTAAAAAATATAAATCCAAAGATCGTACCAGCTGTACCGTTTTTTTCTTACACTATTTCCGCAAATTTTGTTACATACCCGTCTACCTTATATACATCCGATGTTTGTTGCAGATTACGAAAATGACCGAGTGATGTTCAGAATGCTGGAATAATTAGAGTGCAGCTATGAAAACGCGTCATTTCGCTCTTGGATTTATATGACGTCACAAACATTACCGAAGATGACGTTTTAAAACACAAAATGAACTTTAAGTTAAAATCATGCATATTCTAATTTGAACACAAAATGTAGTGTATTTTACTGCGCTTTGCTTTTAAATTATAACGTGCCAAATAGATCTCCACAGATGATCTGAACGGAATTTGCTTTTTCACGCGTATTAACCAAAGTACCAACAGAAACCGAAAACTTAAAAAATGACCAAAAATTAATTACACTTACGTCCGAGTGGACTGGGTAACTGCCCCTAGATCTATCGATACTAGAGACAGTATTCTACAACTTTTCATTAGGTTATGTGACCCGGTAGTAACGTCATTTGTTCAAAGTTGAACGGAAGCTAGATAATCCGATAATCGTAAAGCGTTTGGTAGGAGATAAGCGACATGCAGATGATCACCGTTGAATTCGGCGGACGACAGCAAATAATAGGTTGATTGTCCTAGCCAAATAGAATGAAAACGCCACGAAAAAGGTCAAGCAAGAGAATTTCAGCACTTTCATTTTAAACAATGCCACCATATTTCAACGGCTATCAATATGTATGATGGGAACGTTCTTACGGTTTTGTAATAACTTAGTTGTCGGGAAAACTACATCGATAATTCAAACAGCCGATCAAATTGCCGTAAATTTTAAACACTACCCGTTGACTCGCACAGACAGTGGGCTACCAGTTTTTTAACGTCCGAGGTACTTTCCAATCTACAAAAAAGCCCGAGCGATGATCCGAATGGGCCACCTGTTTGTACAGAAAAAAATCTCACCGGAACTGCGGTCGAAAAAGGTTACAGGCGGAAGGGTTTCAAAACGTTCCTTATGGAACTCGTTAGAGACAAACAAAACAATCCAGACTTCGTAAAGGTTATCAACGTAATCGGTATTTTATTTTTGAGCGAACTTGGGAATACGAATACTCTAACGTACATTCGATGTAGCAATCGGGAAGCCTCGGCGATTCTACGGAATAGACCTCGGGAATAATACGGGCGCATCCATGAAAACGCGTCATTTCGCACGTGGGTTTATATGACGTCACAAATATAACTGAGTATGACGCTGCGAAAAACAAAATCATCGTAAGGTAAAAATCGGGCATACTATAATTTGAAAACAAAACGCAGTGTTTTACTGCGTTTTGCTTTCAAATCATGATATGCCAAAATAATCTCTATAGATGATCTGAAAGCATTAAAGGAATTTGCTTTTCTTTAAGCGTATTAACCAAAGTACCTCCAGTAGCCGAATAACCTAAAAATGGACCAAAAATTACTACACTTACGTCCGAGGTACTTTCCAGTTTACGGAAATGTCCGAGCGATGTTCCGAATGTCGATGTAGTAGACCCGTCATAGTTCCGCAACGTCCCTGAAGTCTTGTCTCTTCAATGTCCGTGGTCATATATTTTGCAGATAAGGCTGACGACAAATGTTAATCATTATTTTCCACCGAAGCGTGAGTCGAAGATCAATCTGGTCAGCTTGTTTATGGCTCCCTAAACAGTGGGAGGGGTCAGCGCAACACTATTGACGATGAGTGCTTATGAATATAAAGGCACTTACTATAGTGTTGCGCTGGCCCCTCGATTGATTTCATAATCTTAACTTCTGGATCTATTCAAACCCCTTCCTTCCTTCCTTTTGGCAGTTATTTTTCTTAAATGACAAGTCTAAAAAATATGCTTGGGAAATTTTGCTAGGCCAATAACTTATTGTTAAGTATTGATTTCCTTTTTAGCTCGCCCGGGACGAAAGTCTCGGAAGAGCTATTGTCATACCCTCGGATGTCGGCGTCGGCGTCAGCGTCAGCGTCGGTGTCGGCGTCCGCATTAGGTTAAAGTTTTTTATTTCTATCAATATTTATTCTAGAGGCTTTATTTTTTACAGAAACACTCATTAGGGCATAGGCTTTCATTTGAGACCAACATCCATGTCGAAAAGACCGTTAGACTGTGACCTTGACCCTTTAAAAAAACTTTAACCAAAAACTTTAACCAAAAACTTTAACCAAAAAAACTTTAACCTTGCTTATATTTTCTGTAAGCTTTAAACTAGAGACATCATTACAACTGTACTTCATATGCACACTCATTAGGTGATAGGCTTTCACCATAGACAAAGGTCCTTGACAATTTGACCTTGACCTTGACCCTTTGTGGACTTAGAAAAACTTTAACCAAAAAACTTTAACCAAACACTTTAACCTTGCATATATTTTATTAATGCTCTAACCTAGGGACATCATAGCTTCATATATATATTAACCAGGTAATAGGCTTTCACCAGAGACCAAGGTCCTTCACAATTTGCCCTTGACCTTTACCATTTGTGGACTTAGAAAAACTTTAACTGAAAACTTTAACCAAAAACTTTAACCTTGCTTATATTTTCTGAATGCTTTAACCTAGGGACATAATTACTTCATATACATACTCATTAGGTGATAGGCTTTTGTGAGAGATCAAGGTCCTTCACAATTTGACATTGACCTTTTATGAACTTCGAAATACCTTAACCGAAATTCTTTTACCAAAAACTTTAACCTTTCTTATATTTTCTGAATGCTTTAACCTAAGGACATCATTACTTCATATACATAGTCACCAGGTGAAAGGCTTTCACCAGAAACCAAGGGCCTTGACAATTTGACCTTGACCTTGACCTTTTATGGACTTGGAAAATCTTAAACTGAAAAACTTTAACCAAAAATTTAACCTTGCTTATATTTTCTAAATGCTCAGGGACATCATTACTTCATACACGTACTCACTAGGTGATAGGCTTCTACAGAGACCAAGGTCCTTTACAATTTGACCTTGATCTTGACCTTTTGTGGACTTACAAAAAAATTTAAAGAAAAACTTCATGTTTGATACAAAGAAATACCATTGGTAACCTCATCTGCTTGTAGGCTTTCACTTTACCCTTACCTTATACATGCAATTAATACAAAAAAGTTTTTATATTTCTTAATTACTACTCAAACAGATATATATCAGATCATGGACTTTGAAAGAAACCACATTGAAAGAAACCACTTTGAACTTCGGTCTTCGGTCAAGCGCTGTTTGTGACAAGCAGCTGTTTGGGCGAGCTACGTTGTCCGCGGACAACTCTTGTTATATTATTCAACCGTTTTCTCCTTCTAAATCACACGTCCAATTTCAACAAAACTTGCAAACCTATCGTGACCTTGTTTTTAATTTTTGGATTTTAAAATTTCATAGGCACATAATCTTTGAGTATCTTACAACATCTCCCAAAAAAAATGAGCTTATATAAATTAAACATAGGGGAATTGTTCCTAAACATTCAATAAAGTTTTTTTTTTTTTTTTTTTTTTTTTGGCTCTCGTGAGAGTGGACCCAATTTGTCTAAAAACAAGAATTGAATAAATGCCTTCCAATAATATCGTTTTATTTATTCTGTTATTATTATTATTATTATTATTATTATTATTATTTCCTCAGATGTGCTGTTTTTGCCATTAATTCCATGCAAAACATGTATATTACTTACACATTTTCTAAAGAACCAAATACCACTTAGTAAGAATGTGGAAAAAATTCAAATCTACCAAAATATCAATGTTTTTGACACTTCAACATTTACTTTAAGAATTATTTATTCATGAAATTTTGTTTCTGAAAGAGTCATAAGAGAAGAAGTACATTGGAATTCTATTCGAATTGAGTTCGAAAAAAAATGAATTCTTACTCTTTTTTTTTCTTTTTTTTAAAATTCTGTTTACAGAATTAGGGCTCTTTATTTTGATCTGCAATCCCTCCTTCGACCCTTTGTCTTATTTGAATTTTCCGGAACCGGAATATCAATTAAGAATAGCTTAAAAGGGATGTTGAAGTGCATTCAAAAGTATGAACAGAAGACCCAATTTTAGAAAATTAAAAGAGTTTTTACACAACTATGAAGCCTATTGTATATTTTTGGAGAACAATGGACCTCATGAAAAGAAGGCTCTCTACCAAACTAATTTGCATAATACCCCTGTGATGAAAATATCTCATTCGGAAATTGATTCTTGAAAACAGCGAAAGCAATACCAATTGACTATAGACAAACAACCATATTCTTTTCAACCAAATTATTGAAAATCATAAACCAATGTGGGATAGTAGATGTAGACTTGAAGATATGAAATTGTAGAACTGATGCGAGAAATAACGGGATTCTATTGTTGGCTGCTCTAGCTTCCGAGATAAAACTGAAAAATTGCCAAAAGCGGCGTTAACCCACATTCAAACCAACATATTTTTGTTGCTAACTCCGCCCACAAATTGATTATCACGTTGCACATTTGCATGCTAATGAATTTCGTTGTACATGCAACCAATGATTTCGTATAGAGATGTATAGTATTACACATACCTTTCATCATGTTCACAACGCATAACGTAGGAATGAATAAATGGTTTTGAAAGAATGGTCATGTGATATTGAATTTACGAGTAGCCTATAAACAGAACAAAAGTAGGCTTTGTCGAGATTTTATCTGCTTATTCAATCCGTAGCTACAATGTTTAGATCGCTTTTTATCTTATAACTATGCAACTATCCGTATGATGATATGCCGTATGGTATTTTTTATGATATCACATAGTTATTTTTAGAACAAAAATATAATGCTGTTATTTTTAGAAACTTGCATTTCAGTTAGAAAAATCAACGAAAACAAGACAAATATAGGTTATAAGATAAATATAATACATACTTGGTGTATTGTATGAAAAAAATATCTAACTCGGTTGTGAGAATTGATAATTGTCTCGGCAGAGCCACGACAATGATCAATTCTCCCAACCTCGTTATATATTTTTTCTCATACAAAACACTAAGTACGTATTATATATGAACATGATTTGAATATAAATCGATGATATACATGTATAGACAGTATATTGAAAACAGCCCTGCGTTCAGGATAACAAAACGTTACAAACTGTTTGCGAATTATACCCCGCTTTGAATATGCACCTGCATCTAATTGACGTCATTATTAATATTGATACTGCTAAGCACAGGGATCCGGCACATGATGATTTAGCCATAAAAATATTTTGAAAAAAAAAGTGTGTATCTATATGTATACATATTTTTTTCTTCAATAAATTTTCGTGGCTAAATTATCATGCATCGGCTCCCTGTGTTGCTGAGGTAGTGTTATGTTAGGCGAAGAAATAAAAGTAGAGATTAAGTCTATCAAAAAGCTGATTCTACCAATAAATTCATTTAACTATTTTTGTTGTTGTTGTTGTTGTTGGGTTTTTTGGTTGTTGTTGTTGTTGTTTCATTCAATTGATATATCTAGTGTTGAAAACTAGCTAGATTATTAAATGAAAAATGTTAAAAATGTATAATTCATCGTTTCATCTAGCAAAATCTGAGTTTTGTCGAAATAAGCGTTCAAAACCAACGCAATATTATTTACCTCGTCGATTTTCTCCATTCTATCGGGATAGTGCATATGAGTTTTCGAACCACTTTAATCAAAAATAACACATACAACACAACAAGCTTAAGAAGTTTATCAGTTTTTGTGTGTGTGTTTTTTTTTTTTTTTTTTTTTTTCTTCTTCTTCTTTTTAATTTGCTATAAGTCAGAATTACATTTCTTGTAGTAAAATTATATCTGTAAAGATGTTTTGTTTGGTTAGTGAATGGGAAAGGTTAAAGTTTTTCCCTTGTAAAATTGACACTCATCTGAATCACATGTATTTAAAATCTTTCGCTCAACGCTCCAGTCATTCACTCAAAATACACACTCAAATCGCTGAAAACGGTCTGACATTATTCAAAAACATCCTGAAATCGTTAAAAGTGATCATTATTTCAATTGCATCCTTCAAATTACAACTACTGGTCTTTATTGCATAAGGAATACAATACTTACAGAAAATACAACATATTAACATAACAATGACATTATCTGAAGAGTACATGATGTTATACTGAAAATAAGTGCACGATCTTATTGGCTGGTTTGATTTTTAAGTGCCTCGTTTGTCAGTGAAGACAGAAAATCTGGAAAGTACAACTAGATTTAATTAAAGGGAGGAAAAAAAAAATAGTCGCTAATTTTGTCCAATTTATCGATTATTTTTTACCTCCCTTGAAAATCATTCAAAACTCGCTCACCAAACTCATTAAATTTCGTTCCAAAATCACTCTACTTATCGATTTAACGATGTTTCTAACGATGTTTCCTTAACATGCTACATTTAATATTTCATGTTATGACTATAAGCCTATGAGCTTAATGTCAAAATAAAGATATGTTATACTATGTTATGTTATGTTCTGTTATGTATTTTTTCGAAATGATCTTTTTAATCTGATTAGGAACCAATGAAACATGACTGACGAATATTTGATTCTTAAACAGATATCATTTACATTCTTTTTGGTATTGTTATTTATAAGCTTTTGTTTATCTTTTAATTTGTTTATTTCAACTAATGAATAGACATAGACACATTTCGAAATGTCCATCGTGCACCCATTTCAACCAATAGTAAATTATACCTTTATACCCTTATTATCTCCCACTGCAATGCTTGAATGAAAAGCAAAACAAAATGAATTGAAAATAGTAATATGATTCCGTTTAAATTATTGTCATCTAATTTCCCCCTTGAAAGATAAGTGTTTTATGAAAAAGAAAAGAGAAAAATGAGTAATGCTTGGCAACAAATAGTAAATTATACCTTTTAATGTTTGCCCACTGTAACGCTTGGAAGAAAACATTTTAAGTGTAATTGACAAAAATAGTATACTTTCTTTTTAATTTTTTTCATCTACTTTTCTCCTTAAGAATGAAATATTTTCCAAAAAAAAAAGAAAATTAGGAGCACTTTCCATCCGTACATGCTTAAACGATATCGATTGCTCTTCGCGAAACAGTTGTAACTGCCTATATGTTTATAGGCAGTTACAACTGTTTCGCGCTGAGCTATCATTATGTGGTAATAAAGCCAGCGCTGAAAACGATAAAAATGATAATGAGAGGAGGTTTTGTGTGTGTGATATAAGGTGATTTTAGACTTATGACTTATAGACCAATAGACATCATTAAGAGAGATTTTTTTATGATTAAACAAGTATCTAATTATGAAATATATGGTACAGACAAAAATTAGAATTACCAAATATATGTATGCACAATAAAATAGTGAATGGATAGAAACTGGAGGTGGGGATAAACTGGAGACTTAAAATTGAAATTATAGTAACAAGATACGTTTATTTTTATATCATTATTAATACTACTACTACTACTAATAATAATAATGATGATAATAATAATAATAATAATAATAATAATTATTATTATTATTATTATTATTATTATTATTATTATAATTATTATTATTATTATTATTATTATTATTATTATTATTATTATTATTATTATTATTATTATTATTATTATTATTATTATTATTATTATTATTATGATAATGATAATAATCATAATCATAATCATAATCATAATCATTATGATAATAATATATTCTTTATTTAGAGAAGAAAGCTCAATAAGTTAACATCATGCACGAGTAAATTAATGAAAAAAAATCTTTTTTACAATGTCGATAGAATAGTAATTGTTTCGATGCTTTAAGAAAACCACGAAATGAAGTAAATATAAATCAGCAGTTTTCAAACCAATTTTGATATTATTGATTCCGAACGGTATTTTTACGCAAAATGAGATACTAAATATGAAATGGAAAACTAGAAATGTAAGTGCATTTCCTTTAAAACTGTTTATTCAAGGTTTAATTATCTTTTTTTCTTTAAAATTTTATCAATTCGATTATTCATTTTTCCATTTAAGTATCTAATTTATTCATTCATTTATTTATTTAATTTTATTGAATTTTAATTCATTTCTACATTCTATAATCAATTTTTCCGTTTTTATTCGTTCATTTAGCTATCTCTCATAATATATTTTATCCATCTCTACTTTATTTTCTTTAACGTATTATACTATTTATATCCCTATTTTTAGGTGAACGAAGATGAGAATTCCTTGAAAAGCACGAAATGAGCTTGCAATGTTTAACCAAGCGAATTGGTGATCCGCGTAAGCTTGTCAAGAGTTAAGAGCAAAATCAAAGTTGGTGTCTATAAACTTTATAGACAGATACTATGTTTTTGATCCAAGCCTTCGCTGTTGGAACTTGTAGTAAATTGCCGGATATATGTGTTTATTTAGGTCGTGACCTCTTGAACTTGTCATTAGCAACGGTTACCAGTCTAGTGATATCTGTGGTTTATGCAATCGGGTTTAACATTTTTATAACTTTTCAGCACGCGACAGTCAGTCTCGAGACGGGTTTTAAGAATTATTCGACACGCGATTTAAATGTACAACTTTCTTGCACCTTTTGTTTGAAACGGGGATGAACGCCGCTATAAACATATTTTTCTGTACAATCGCAGTGGCTGAAGTAGGGCTGTAAGGATACACTTGATTATTCGGTGAACCGGATATCTTATTCCAAGCGAATACGTATCGTATTCGTCCGTCTCAGAACCGAATATTGGCGAATACCAAATGCGACAGACACGAAAGATATTTCATTCAGGCCATTCTATTTTGCTTTTTTTTAAAATCTGTAAATCCATATCAATTTAAAATTGTATTTGAAAATTAGATAAATGATAGCAAAATATTCAACCCTATATACCACTCCAATTGGCGAGTAGATATTGCCGTGGTAATGGGGGATGCAGGTCCGCCGTGCACGTTTTCACAGCCCGACAGGACCAATTGCGATTTTTAAAGAAATTATCAAAATCATGATCGATGATTAAAAACTGGTTCCATCCTTCCCAAAATGCGTTCAGAATTGGTTAACTAAAGTTTAAGCAAAAACTAGCTCCTTACAGAAAAGTCTAATTTCAGCCACAATACCGTATTAAGAAATCGATAGTGAGCGATTTTACTGGCATCCTAACTTTTGAAGGTAAAAAATAGGTTCTCATGCAAAAAAAAAAACAAACCAATAATTGAAAGGATTCTTAATTCTTATTTGGAAGAAAAGCTGGAGGAAAAAAACATTGTATTATACTTATACTATTTGTCAGACATAGCCAAGCAAATTGCTACCTCCCTTTTAAAATATAAATTCATTTTTTTCTTAAATAAGATCTAATTCGCTTTTGATGTGGAAACTAGGTTAGAAAAAATAATTATAAAATAATTATGGTTTGCAATATACTATGAAGCAATTATTTAATATCTCTCTCAATTTTATTCAGCATAAAATTACAAGTTCATAGCTGATTACAAATAACATAAACATAATACATGCATGGAGAAAGCAAACATGTCACATTTTCAAGAGAAGGTTATTCTGAAATAAACGGTATACAACATATTTCCAAATGAAATTTGATTTTTGTTGTAAAAATGTTAAGTTTCGGGTCGGATTTTAAAAGCTGTATGTATGAATTTTGCTAATTTTTGAACTGTCGTTTGCGTTTTTGAGGACATAATGTTTTTGAATTTATGCAAAGTTGGCCATCTGCAGAAATAATTACTAAAAAGTTGTTTTCTTAATTCGTGGTATTTTGGACATACTAGTAGGAAATGATACTCATTTTCAATTTTATTCATATTACAATGTTTACAGATGCGTTGTTCTCTTGGAATGTTCAAGTGTCTACCTCGTTCGATTAAAAGATCATGTGATGAAAGTCTAAAAAGTTATACTTTAACCCTTTCCTGTTTAATCCCTGCTTTTTACGTGCCTGTGATTTTATGATTGAGAAAACATTGTGAAAAAAGAAGAAATTGCTTCTGACAAGCAATTTCTTCTTTTTCCTCACTATTTTCTACCATACTGAATGGTTATTTTTCAAATTAAACCCACTTTAAATTTTCGTCTGCAAAACCTTTGAATTCAGACAGGTCCAAAATTTTGTAAAACAGGAAAGGGTTAATATCGGAAATTATCTATGAATTATAGTAATACGGCATCGGACCTCTTTCAATCTATACATTAATATTTCTCATCCTGCAGGAAGCCTGTAAATTAGAATTGAACAACAACGAAATTGTCAATCACGGAAGTGGTTTTGGCTTCAAATATGATAAAAATGTTTCTCTTGGATTGTAGTTAAAATACTTTTAACCCTTTGCTGGTTAATCCCTGCATTTTACGTGCCTGTGATTTTATGATTGAGAAAACAATGTGAAAAAAGAAGAAATTGCTTCTGACAAGCAATTTCTTCTTTTTCCACACTACTTTCTACCCTACAGAATGGTTATTTTTCAAATTGAATCCACTTTAAATTGTCGTCTGCAAAACCTTTGAATTTGGACAGGTCCAAAATTTTGTAAAACAGGAAAGGGTTAAAAAAACATAATCTAAGAACTCTAAGCACTAAGTACAGTTAAACGCAGGACAGGCTGAAATTCATAGGTGTTTCTTTGGTTGAAACTCAAAGACCTTTTCATTCTCCGAGAAGAGACAAAGATAGATAAAAATAATAAAAATATTAAAATAAATACAACTTTTTTTATCTAATTGAAATGAGCTTGCAACATGATAATAATTAATTTTGTTAAAACAAACACTGTTGAATATAGGTTGAAGACAGTTTTAGATAGGATTTAATCTTTTTTCCATTTTTGTTCAATTAATTAATGTACTTATTTCAAGAGAGTAAAGGAAAATTTTTACAGAGAAACTAGTCATATTCTAACAAATAATATTCTAACAGGATTTTTCCTCTCATTACCTTTCTTTGAATTTACAGTGAAATTGCCGAATTGCCGAAATTTTGTCGAGACACTTTACATTAATTATTTTTTACATTTATAATTTCTCTTTTCTCAGCAAATTCAATATATCACTCTAGAATGCCAACAGATTCGTTCACCATCAGTTCTTTCAGTGCTTTGAATATTAGGGTAACTATTTTTCTTTGAATTTACAGTGAAATTGCCGAATTGCCGAAATTTTGTCGAGACACTTTACATTAATTATTTTTTACATTTATAATTTCTCTTTTCTCAGCAAATTCAATATATCACTCTAGAATGCCAACAGATTCGTTCACCATCAGTTCTTTCAGTGCTTTGAATATTAGGGTAACTATTATCATTACTGTAAGTATTATAATAATTATTATATCACTTGTTTATTCATTTATTTTCCAACTCTTGTCCCTATTTTTTCATATGAATCAGATTAGTTTTTGTGTTCCCAAGAAAAAATATAAAAAATTAGTCTAAATATTTCTTAAACGTTTTTTAAGTACAGTAAACAACATCGTGAAATTGACAAGGTGAATGATTTTGGAATGATTTTTGGAATGAAATTGAATGAGAGTGTGGAGCGGTTTTTGAGTGAATTTAATGGGAGGTAATCCTATATCGCATTTTGTTCAGTGAGTGAGCGATTTAGAATGGTTATGATTGAGGCAAATGTTAATTTAACGATGTAACTAACTGTACTTCATTTCCTACATGATATCCACTATTCTTTACTGCGTGCACATGCACAAGTCTCTTGAAATGCGATTCTCAAATCGCATGAATAAGACAACGAAAGTGTTGAAACGAGATATAAACGTTAAATGATACAATTACTCATTTGCATTTTTATGCAACCGTGCGTTAGCCGTTCAGTATATGCCTCATAATAGAACGCAATATATTATCACTTTCGAATGATTCATTGACAGAAAGAAAGAAAGAAAGAAAGATCGAGAGAAAGAAAGAAAGAAGACAGATAAAAAGAGCGAAAATGAAAGAAAAAAAAGAAAAAAGGAAGAAAGAAAGACTAACCTTGTTGAATAAATATTCAGTCTTACTGTGCTGCGTATCCTAGTTCAATAGTATCCATGGACAATTAGATTTATTCAAATTGTACTTAGTAGGCAGAGTAAATACGGCGTGTATGAGCAATAGTTACGCGGTTTTCACCCTCCATCGTCTACGTTTGGGTTCTTTTTGTTTGAATTTTATTGTTTAAATTCAGGGTTATATATCGCATTACCGTATTGCTTAAAGATCAAAAACTGTCCGTTAATGTTTTGGGGTTTTGTTTTTTTTTTTTTCTTTGTTTTACGAAAATCAATTGCCAAATCCTCATTTTCTTCCAAATAGCAAATAAGAAAAACATTTTGATTTTTTTAGAAATCGCAAGTTCTTTTAAAACGTTGTAGTGTTGATAAAATCATTCTCATTTCTTTAATGCTTTTTGGTGGTTTATCGAGAAACAACGGTAGATTATCACTTGATAATCTCACCTTGATAATCTCACCTCAAAAGCAGTGAAACTATCAAAAACTTATACCCTGCTTTTGTGCTTTTCATTCTATCTAATCTAACGTCATCTATGCGGGAGCGAAATTACCATGACCGTTGCGTAGCAATCACGTGCAAAATGACGCGCTTTACGAAAATATGTCCTAGAAATTTCACATTCGCTCATATAGGCATATGCTACGGTAGCGCTGATAAATAAACGTAAATAAACAAATCAGCAATCTGAACGATTCGGAACTGTACACCGCCATTAATGTCAGAGCGGTTTGAACGTTTGGATTGAGTTTTTCAAATGCGTTTAATGAAGCACCAAGCGAGTATTTTCCAGGACTTGTTTTTATCGGACTGAGTGTCAATTTAACGATGTTATCAACTATTTACAACATAATCCCTCTCGATTCTGCTTCCTGGAAAATTCACCAGTACTCGCGCTGAATGTGTGTGCCAATGAAAGAACCAAGATCGATAGCCGCTCTTGGGAATCGAATTCAGGACCTTTGGGTCAAGAGGCCGACGCTCTACCTCTAAACCACGGATACCACACTTTAGACCACGGACAACCTTTCTTGTGCCTTTTGCTTGAATACAGATGACCGCCACTATTAACCTTTTTTTGTAAACCGCGGTGGCTGAAGCACAAGCGATCTTTACATATTCTGAGTTTTGCCATATATGTTTATATATGATAACCTTAAAGACGAAATTTGGATTGTGAATCAATCGCCTGTGGGCTATAGCACTCAAACATGGATCTCTGTTTTTCTCGCACCAGACTATTATAAGCATACATCCTTACATTGCTGCCATCTTCTTCCCTCTTAGGTTTACGATTATCCGCCGACTGTTAGGAGCAATAGAATTTAAATATACACTCCATAAGCTGTACAAAATATTCTACGTAATTAATGAACTGGCAGGGCGGGGCTTAACCGTGGCGTATTTTGGCGAGTTTACTTTTCAACAGTTTGGATTCTTTCAAATTTTAGTCGGTAATCATCGTTAACACGTGCAAATAACTGTAACCTCAAACCTAAAGGATTCGAGTGCTTTGAGAGAGAAAACATATTTTATCGTTTGGTTACCAAGGCCTCGTAACTTCAGCTTGATTAAGCTGAAGTTACGAGGATTTGGTTACACATCCACGATTTAAGGTCTCGAGTTATTTATGCCTACTTTCTTTAGAAGTATGTTATTTTAGATAAAAGCTGGTTTCCATTAACCTTAAGTGCAACGACCTGTTACTTTGGCTCCGCCCTGCCAGGGCATTAATCGTGGATAATACTTATCTACATGACTCGTATATGTATAGGATAGAAAACGAGTGCCGTGGTATATGGGAAATAGTCACGAGCGATAGCGATTGTCTATTTCTAATATACCGCGACACGAGATTTTCTATCTAAGACCACGCTTTTCTACAATTGACTGTATTTTTCTCCAAAACTCTTAACATTGAAACAAGAGGGCCATTGGCCCTAAAGCGCTCACCTGATGCATATAGTTTACAAAGGAAGCAAAGTGCCAACACTACTTATTTGAAATTCATTACTGGCTTTACAAAAGTCAAAGACATCAAGAAGAATGTGGCTCCTAGAGTACATACAAGTTTTTTTTCTAAAATTTGACCCCTTGACTCCATTTTTTACCCCACCTGACCCAATTTCAGGCTTGACCGAGCTTTGATGGAGACAAACATTCTGACCAAGGTTCAAGAAATTTGGGCCAAAAATGTGGCCTCTAGAGTGCACACAAGATTTTTCTAACATTTGACCCCTTGACCCCGTTATAGACCCCACTTGACCCAATTTTGAACTTGTCAGAGATTTGATGGAGACAAACATTCTGACCATGTTTCAAGGCATTTGGGACAAAAATGTGGCCTGTAGAGTGCACTAAAGGTTTTTTTAAATTTTGACCCCTTGACCTCATTTTTTACCCCACTTGACCCAATTTCAAATTTAACCAAGATTTGATTTCAAGTTTCAAGACATTTGGGCCACAAATGTGACCTCTAGAGTGCACACAAGTGTTTTCTAAAATTTGACCCTTTGACTCCATTTTTGACCCCACCTGACCCAATTTCGAACTTGACCGAGATTCGATGGAGACAAACATTCTGACCAAGTTTCAAGACATTTGGGCCACAAATGTGGCCTCTAGAGTGCAGGGCGTCAACTCAAAATTTTGAAAAATATATAGAAATATAGGACGTTTCAGAGTAAAAATATAGGACAAATATAGGACAATACTTATGGCAGCTACAGTACCAATAGCCATCCCTTACCATCATTTTATTATTATTTTTTAAGTATAAGTTTTAAGATAAAATAATGTGAATATTAGAATTCAACAGCACACAGCCTTTAGACCTTCAATTACCTGTTAAGCGTAGTATGCTAAAATCTTTGCTTTAAGCATATTTCTACACAAATACAAGAGGGCTTTGAAAGAAAGAATTTCAAAAGATTTTCTTAATTTAAGGTCTATTTGTTATTATGGCAACCAATGTTTTTGTTATAAAATTAAATTCTTTAACAAATTTATTTGAGGTTCACTTAAGAAATATCCCTGCCAAGTTTCACCTTGATATGCTCAATGAGAAGATGATTTTTTCTTAGGTTTTCATTCCTTTTTGGAATTTCCATCTATCCTGGCAACTGGTGTTTTTAGATAGAATTAAAGTATTGTAACAAACTTGGTAGACTTCCACCCAAGAAATATCCCTCCCAAGTTTTAGCTTGATTGGCCTAGTGGTTTAGGAGGATAATAATTATTTCTAAGATTTTTGTAAATTTTGAGCCTTTTGATACAATGGCAACCAGAGTTTTTGATGGATTTAGTGTCTTGTAACAACTTTGGTAGTTTGTAACAACTTTGGTAGTTTCAGCTTGATTTGCCTGGTGTAAGGAGGAAAAGATGTTTAAAGAAATTATTGGATGGACACTGGACAGACAGAGGGACAGTCGATGGTCAAACAACAAACAATGAGTTATCAAAATAGCTTACCTTGAGCACATTGTGCTTAGGTTAGCTTAAAAGTATGAACTTAAACAAGAGGACTAATATGGTCCTAGTTTACTCACCAGACTCTCCTTGACCCGTGCGACACCACATTAGTAAGATTGAGAGAAGATAATATCAATGCCAGAGACTTTTTCAGATGATAGTTGAATAATTTTCAACTTTATTTTTGTGTAGAAAGGGATACACATATACAGTAGCATGATATGAACTAGTTTGGTTTCAGTCAACTTGATAAAGCTACATACAAAATTGACCACAGGGCTTATATATGAACATAATTTGTACAAGTCTAATAGATAATGATAAATATTAAATATGAAAGCTGTCTTCTGTCCGGTTTCAGAGAACCATTC
This sequence comes from Fragum whitleyi, assembly GCA_948146395.1. NCBI lineage: Eukaryota > Metazoa > Mollusca > Bivalvia > Cardiida > Cardiidae > Fragum > Fragum whitleyi. The sequence continues at coordinate 15,180,923 of OX411543.1, read as the reverse complement.
GAAGATTCCTTTCTTCACTTCTTAGTAAAATGGGAAGCACCTTGGCGGAGCCCAAATTTGACCACTAGAACATGATAAAAAGTGGCATATAAAATTTGAAATCTAGGATAGCTATTGTTCATAAAGCAATTGCTTTACAAATTTGTAATAGAAATACAATTATCTCAGTATAGTACAATATTTAACAGATATTTCAATACAGTTTCACTTAGACATGGAGCTATTGTAAGTGTATTAATGCCTATCTATTTTTTACCACTATATTATCTCCTGAAAATATAGCAAAGGTGCTCACTATATAGGACCCCTTTGAAATATAGGACAATATAGGACAGCCATCAAAATATAGGACAAATATAGGATATAGGACAGAAGTTGACGCCCTGAGAGTGCACACAATTTTTTTCTAAAATTTGACCCCTTGACCCCATTTATTACCCCATCTGACCCAATTTCGAACTTGACCGAGATTTGATGGAGGCAAACATTCTGACCAAGTTTCAAGACATTTGGGCCACAAATGTGGCCTCTAGAGTGCACACAAGGTTTATCTAAAATTTGACCCCATTTTTGATCCCATCTGACCCAATTTCAAACTTGACAGAGATTTGATGGAGACAAATAGTCTGACCAAGTTTCAAGACATTTGGGCCAAAAATGTGGCCTCTAGAGTGCACACAAGGTAAAGTTTGACGACTGACGACGGACGCCGGACAGCAGCCCATCACAATAGCTCACCTTGAGCACTTCGTGCTCAGGTGAGCTAAAAAGGTAAAACTCGCTGTAGTATTGCTGTTATTATGTGTAATTACGCTTAAATTACTTATAAAACTAATTTCATTACTTATTGCATATCTTTTGAATTTTTGCCACTTTATAAATATTTTCGAAAAAGGCGATCATATAAAATGCTCGTTATATTTTTGAAACGACTCGGCACACAAAACTCTGCATATTACCGAAAGAGACCATAACCCTGTAATTACGACGTTTTAGTAAAAGACGAAATAAGTCTTTTAATTCGGAGGATGGGGCCCCATTCAGGTCGCTAAAGTTCCAGAGCCATAGCGGGTCATAGTCAAAATGCAGAAAGACTGCAGTTTGATCTGATAAAATATGGTTCCGCATGTGTACATTGAATTACCTTTCTGACTACTTTTTTTTTTAGTTAAGAAAGATATGAATAGTCTAGACTACGATTGCCTGTTTTCTTTTCCCTACCTCTCCGTCTGTCTCTGTCTCTCTGCCTGTCTCTGTCTGTCTCACTCTCCCTTCCTTCTTCCCCCCCCCCCCCCCCCCCCCCCCCCGCACATATATCTACACCTCTTTCTAAACATTAAATGACACAACCAAGCAAAACAATTCCTCCAAATATATATATTCTAATGAAAGAATATTGCAATTAAAAGTTTGACATTTGAAAATAATTTTGAATACAAACTGATGTTACTTTATTTAAGAAGCACAACGCTGCCACTCGGATCATATAATAATTGAGATCAAAAACTCAAATATTCAATATTCAGCAAATAATATCAAATTCCATTCGAATTATGAATAGAACTGGATTAAAACAACAACAATTAAACCCAAACAAAATCTCACTATGTTTCCTGTTCAGTAGTCTGCCCTTTTTCATTCCAATATTTGAGAACAGATTCGACATGAAAAAATGAATTTACAGTGAGAATTGCCGAAATTTTGTCGAGACACTTTCCCTTAATTATTTGTTTACATTTATAATTTCTCTTTTCTCAACGAATTCAATATATCACTCTTGAATGCCACCAGAATCGTTCACCATCAGTACTCTCAGTGCTTTGATTCAGTAAAAGGTATTTCACGTAATTATCTCCCCTGCGTACTCTTAAGTCATAAACATTACAATGCAAACGAGGGGGCGGCCTTCTTTTATCCACTCTGTATTTCATAGAATTTTATCTGGATATATCAGTTGATTTTTGGTGGACGTTTACGTTCACCAGTGTTAATACCGCGTAAGAATAATCCTGTCAGATGTTAATAGGTTCCAGAACAGTAGTGCTCACTTAGATTCAATTTACTCTTTTTCAAGAATTGTATCCGTCTGACAACTATGCATTTTAAAACTGGTGTGCCATCAAAAACGTCCACCATCAGTACTTTCAGTGCTTTAATTTAACTACCAAAGAAATAGATTATTACACTTTTATGTTTCAAAACAATACTTAAATGTCATTTGAAACTAATTTCGATCGACTTAGGGAACTTTTATTTGTAATATTGAATAAAAGCGACTTTTGATTTCAGTTGGGTGGGATATATTGCAGAGTTTTTTCTACTTGCTGAATTTTATAATTTTTGATCGAAACAGATATCCTTCTTTGAACATCATTAAAAGCATCTTTTTTTTTGAAAAAAAAAGTACAAAAAAAACTTTGATATAAAAGTTTGTTTGTATTTCTTTAATTATGACCATTCATTTCACAGAAGGATCATTATTAAACTAAACAATATACAAGAGGACCATGGTGGTCCTAGATCGCTCACCTGCGTCTCTTTGACCCCTGGGACATCACATTAATCAAATAGGCAGATATCAAAAAGGAGATAATTTCTACATAAGATCAATACCGTGGAATGTTTTTAGCCAAGAGCAAGAAAGATATGCCTTTTCGCTCTCTGATTCTATGTAAAACGGGATGCACCTGAGTGGAGCCCAAATGTGACCCCAGGGGGTTGATATGAACAAACTTAGTAGAGGTTCATTAGATGACGCTACAAACTAAATATGAAAGCTGTCTGCCTTCTGGTTTCAGAGAAGAAGATTTTTGAAGGTTTTCCTATTACACCAATCTTGCTCAAATGAGCTAAAAGGGGTGCCAACGGGTGGAGCCCATATATGACCCCAGGATCTTGATATGAACAAACTTGGAAGGGGCCCACAAGATGATACTACATACCAAATATGAAAGCTGTGTGCCCTCTGGTTTCGGAAAAGAAGATTTTTAAAGATTTTTGCTCTTTTATTCTATGTAAAAAAGGTTGCACCCGGGTAGAGCCAAATATAATCCTAGGGTTTTCATATGAACAAACTTGGTAGAGGTCCACTATGCTGCATACCAAATATGAAAGCTGTCTGCCTTCTGGTTTCAGAGAAAAAGATTTTTGTAAATTTCATTTTTTTACCCTTCATGCTCAGAAGAGCTAAAAGGGATGCGCCCGGGCAAAGCCCAGAAATGACCCCAGGGTCTTAATATGAACAAACTTGGTAGAGGCCCACTAGGTGATGCTACATGCTAAATATGAAAGCTGTCTGCCATCTGGTTTCAGAGAAGAAGATTTTTCAAGATGTTAGCTCTTTGCCAAGCTGTGTGCCAAGTTTCATTAAAATCCGGTCTACAGTTTTCAAGAAATAGCGCGGAAACAAATATCACTATGTAATTCGATGTAAATTCGATGGTCGAACCGGGTAACCCCGACAATATGCGCATGTCCTCATTGTAGTGAAGCCGTGTGCCAAGTTTCATTGAAATCCAGTCTATAGTTTTCAAGAAATAGTGCAGAAACGATTATCACTCCGTATGTATATGGCTTAAACAGTCAGGGGCAGTAACTCTAAATTCGACAGTCGAACCGGGTAACCCCGATGATATGCACATGTCCTCTTTGTAGTGAAGCTGTGTGCTAACTTTCATTAAAATCCGGTCTACAGTTTTCAAGAAATAGCGCGGAAACGAATATCACTCTGTATGTATATGGCTTAAACAGCCAGGGGCAGTAACTCTAAATTCGACGGTCGAACCGGGTAACCCCGACGATATGCGCATGTCCTCTTTGTAGTGAAGCTGTGTGTCAAGTTTCATTGAAATCCGGTCTTTAGTTTTCAAGAAATAGCGCGGAAATAATGTCAGACGGACAAATGGACGGACATGGCAAAAACAATACCCCTGAAGTTTAGTGTTGAGTGCTCTGTACCCTGAGCTAAAGAAGCTATAAAAATATAACTATATCACTTTACACCTTTAATAACATTGAAGACATCATTGTACTTACATATATACTGTATAAATACTAACATGTCTATACATAGAGTAATCTACAGTGAGATACAAAAGATTAAAGCATGTGCCACATCTGTAACAATATATGATCAGTCTGGGATCTGATGGCTCATTGTCATCTTTTATTAGGATGATGCAATTTTTACAGAAAACAAATCATAACTAAAATGTGTTTTTGAAACATAAATGCCTCCAAATAACATTTTTTTTTTCAATTTTTTTTTACCTTAACAGATCACCTTGACATTGTAACATGACCTAGACCTTGGTATCTACAGATGTATATCAAAGAGGTATATCATTGTGGCAAGAAGCTTGAAATGGCTTGAAATAATTAACACAAGGATAAGTTTTGGGGCTAGATTTTGCAGTCAGACAGACTGACACATGCCTCCAATCTACCCACGTGGGGGCAAAAAAAGGAAAAAGAGATGTACTACCTTTTGTCATTGTCAATCCTCTTTGAGAATTTTTAAGACCATCTCTCGAATTAAAATTGTAAATTTTGCTCATTGTCATTCTAAATACAAAACTAGAAAGCCATGAATGGCTTGTGTCGCTCCACAGGCTTGAAATTCTTGTAAAAACAAATAAATGTTTTGACTAGATTTTTAGATATTTGGGGTTCTACTGATGTTGAAAATGATTTTCATAGTTTCCACTATTAAACATATAGAGAAATGACCTCCGCCAATAAAATACACATTTTTCATCCAATCAAAATAATTTTTGGTACACTGATATAGCCTCACTCAAGGATTATTCCAGTGAAATTTGGTTGATATCCAAAAATTAGATTCAGAGAAAATGATTTTCAAATTTTTCCACTCTATAAATTATAGAGAAATGACCTCTGCCCATAAAATGCATATTTTTCATCCGATCACAATGATTTTTAGCACACTGATAAAGGGTCACTGAAGGATCATTCAAGTGAAATTTGGTTGATATCCATCAGTTGCATTCTGAGAAAATGATTTTTAAAGTTTCCACTAAATAACATATAGAGAATTGACCTCCGCCCATAAAATGCATATTTTCCATCCGATCACAATGATTTTTTGTAGACTGACAAAGGGTCACTCAAGGATCATTCCAGTGAAATTTGGTTGATATCTATCAGTTACATTCTGAGAAAATGATTTTCAAAGTTTCCACTATATAACATATAGAGAAATGACCTCCGCCCATAAAATGCATATTTTCCATCCGATCACAATGATTTTTTGTAGACTGATAAAGGGTCACCCAAGAATCATTCATGTAAAATTTAATTGGTATCCATTGATTAGAATCTGAGAAAACTCACTTTTTACCATATTTGGAAATTAGCCACACCCATTAAATCCATGTTTTTCATTGGATCAAAATTTCTTGAACAACTTTGAAAGAGGGTCATCCAAGGATCATTCCTGAGAAGTTTGGTTGAAATTCATTCAGTAGTTTCTGAGGAGAAGATTTTTAAAGAAAAGTTTACGACCGGACGCACGCACGCACGGACGGACGGACGGACGCACGACGGACACAACGCCATGACAATAGCCCCAGTGGCTTTCAGCCAGTGGAGCTAACTAGAGGCGCATGAGCGCCTGATTCGCCCCACAGGCCTGAATATCCTGATAATGATTATAAGAATATAAGGCTGTTAAAAATAAGGATCATTCCAGTGAAATTTGTTTGAGTCCAAAAATAAGAATTTCAATACTAACAGAATGTTACTGCATAATATACTGGTATTTTGTCCACAAAATTTTGATTGTAGATCTTCCCGCTTTTCATTAACTACCACTATAAGGGTGTTACTTCACAATAATTGTTAGTCACCAAAACAAAATTCTATCTAATGATAATAAGAAGTAAAATATTAAATCCATTATTTTTATTCTGCCCAATGCCTTAGAGTGCAGTCAACTGAGCTTTTTCTTCCCCACTCTGAACCTCAGTAGGCCACTTTACACCACTTGACCTCTTTGAGCAGAGTCACCCTTCATTCAACTATACTGACCAATTCTAAGGGGATATCTCAGGCTCCCTATTTCACCTAATGTTTCTACACATTTGGATTCTAACAAAGCTTATGTTCCATCTAACCTACAATCTTTACACCCATTAAATTTAATGAGTCTAAAAAAATTCATCATTTAGGTGATACCAAAAGGGTGGTCAAATATTTACTTTATATGTTGAAATGTCCTCTGCCAATATAGAGCATGCTGTTCATCTAATCAAATATTTTTTGCAGCCTGATACAACTTCACAGAAATCAAATTCCTATATTTGGTTGAAATCCATCTATTTGAACTTTGAAAAAAGTTTGTTTTACCCCATATTAGGTATTACACCATATAACATATAGAGAAATGACCTCCGCCCATAAAATACACATTTTTCATCTGATCACAATTCAAATTTACAAGCTAGAGTCAGTCTGAAATTTCAGCTTTTCATCACTTTGAATGAGTACTAAATCAATTCTAAGAAAGCCGCTCAAATTATCGAACAGAACATTGACTGGGTCATAACCGGAGGATGATCACATAACAGCATTTCTGTATTGTTCATTTTCTATGACATCGATGGCGTAAAAGACGAGAAAGTTGGCTCATGAACCTTCCCATGACCACTTTATTTTGACCTGATCATTTGAAATATGCCATGTCAACTATAGCTTCAGAATTTCGAGAGGCATTAATCACATAACGTCAACCACATGTTAACACGGAGATGATTCATTTTGTCATGAAAGGCAGCCAATGACCAAAGATAACATTTGCTAAAATTCTTGTCACTCCAGACAGCGTGATATTGAATTGCAAAACCGAAATCTGGACAAAAAATGACAAGCTGTGACTTTTTATATCAGCCCCTCCCACCGTTTTGGCTATGTTTTGTGACTGTAGAGTCACCATTGGAACAAAAGAAAACCATGAATATATTGCTTAGAGATTGAAGTCAATATTTTGCTTCATTTGACTGCAATATTTCTGCTACAGAAAAATACTTCGCAAAAAATATCAAGTGTTGCTAAACTTTTTTGACTAAGTATAGGTCCTTCAATATAAGCCTGTAGGTTAAATGTATCTGAGTAAATAAGACAAGTGACGAGAAAAACAACAAGAGGCCCAAGAGGGCCTGTATCCCTCCACTGGCTTAAAAATCTCAAGATTTGAATTAGAGATATTGAAAATAGAAGGTAATGAAAGTGAACAGCATTCTGAAGAAAATTCAGACTTTTTCTAAGTTGAAACTGACTTATGAAGGAATGCACTTATTCAACTTATATGTAAAATTACAAAGGAAGAAAAAGTTTTAGATATCACTTTGAAACAAGAGGACCACAATGGCCCTAAACCGCTCACCTGAATTTTATTGATCCAGTGGATCTCAGCCAATCCAAATTTCTTGAACAACTTTAGAAGAGGGTCACCCGAGGAACATTCTGGTAAGGTTTCATTGAAATCGGCCAAATGTTTCAGGAGGAGATGTTCAAAAATTTCGGGGTCAAAAAAAGCCCCACCCTGCCACGCCCATATTTGGGGGTCAATCCAAATTTCTTGAACAACTTTAAAAGAGGGTCAGCCAAGGAACATTCTAGTGAAGTTTCATTGAAATCGACCCAATGGTTCAGAAAAAGATGTCGTTCAAAAATTTCTGGGTCAAAATAAGCCCCACCCTGCCACGCCCATATTTGGGGGTCAATCCAAATTTCTTGAACAACTTTGAAAGAGGGTCACCCAAGGAACATTCTGGTAAAGTTTCATTGAAATCGGCCAAATGGTTCAGGAAAAGATGTCGTTTAAAGATTTCGGGGTCAAAATAAGCCCTGCCCTGCCACGCCCATATTTGAGGGTCAATCCAAATTTTTTGAACAACTTTAAAAGAGGGTCAGCCAAGGAACATTCTGGTAAAGTTTCATTAAAATTGGCCCAATGGTTCAGGAGGAGATGTCATTCAAAAATTTCGGGGTCAAAATAAGCCCCGCCCTGCCACGCCCATGTTTGGGGGTCAATCCAAATTTCTTGAACAACTTTGAAAGAGGGTCACCCAAGGAACATTGTGGCAAAGTTTCGTCAAAATCACCCCATTGGTTTAGGAGAAGAAGATGTTTAAAGAAAAGTTTACGCACGCACGGACGCACGATGGACACCTCGCCATGACAATAGCTCGCTGGCCTTCGGCCAGTGGAGCTAATGATATGTGACTGTAAGCCATTAGATCCCTTACTGATGAATAATTCACTTTTGATTATAAAACTTTTTCCATTCATTGTGAGTCCAGAATATTGTCTATTTTTTTCCCAAACCTCCATAATATAGCTTTATACCAGCTGAGATACAAGGTTTTTGAAGAAAATCAACAATATTCTCCCTTGAAGTGATTCAGTAATATGAAATATCCATCTATTAAAAAGGAACAGCCTTTAGAGTGAAAAAGGTGTCATCAGGACCAAACTATTTCCTCCTTAAATATCTTAAATCAGGCTCTGAAATAATTTTTTTAACAAAATTTTGTCTGTTCATTTATAACAAACAGCACAAGAGAGAAAAAAAACTATTGAACATGTTTTATCCTTGAGAGGTGTTATAACAAGGTGTAATGGCTATGTTATCAAGAAAGTGGACCCGTAATAGTTTTGCAATGTCTCAGAAATCATGAACTTTAACAGTGTTAGCCGAGGTTTCCTAATGATTTTCATTAGGAAACCTTGGTTAATATTGTGAAAGAATATGTGGTCCAAAATGTTACTGAACTATTATGGGTCCACTACCTTAAGCTTAGACAGCGTAGCGACACTATTTCATAAGCATTAGATGATGCCAGAATGCATGGAATGACAACATTTTACCTTAAATCAATTTCTCCATTTTTTCCTGAATTAATCGCAAAAAATTTGGTTATATAATGAATTCTTGTTTTGTTTTTTGTCTTTTTTTTTAATTAAATCCATCATCTAAAACAGATAAAAGCTCTGGATCATTTCTATGAAGTACGGTTGTATTCTGGTGGATAGTTTGGGAAGACAAGATTTCTTAGAACTAGAAAGCTATGAATGGCTTGAATCGATCCACAGGCTTGAAATTCTTGTAATAGCAGATCAAAGCTTTAACTTGATTTTTAGATATTTTGGGTTCTACTGATGTTGAAAATGATTTTCAAAGTTTCCAATATATAACATAAGAGACATATTTTTCATCCAATCACAATAATTTTTGGCTGCATGATAATGGGTCACCCAAGGATCATATCAGTGAAGTTTGATTGATATCCATTGGTTACATTCTAACAAAATGATTTTAAAAGTTTCCACTATATAACATATAGAACAAGAGCTGTCACTGTAAGATGACAATGCCCCCGACACCGCTTTGATAGTAATAAGGAAGTTATGGCCAATGTTAAAGTTTTTGGACGGAATGACGGACGGACGGACGGACGGACAGACGGACGGACGGACGGACAAGTCAAATTTATGATGCCTCCCTATCGGGGGCATAAAAATGACCTCTGCCCATAAAATACATATTTCCATCTGATCACAATATTTTTTGTAGACTTATAAAGGGTCACCCAAGGATCATTCATGTGAAATTCAATTGGTATTCATCAATAAGAATCTGAGAAAAGACACTTTTTACCATATTTGGAAATTAGCCACGCCCATTAAATCCATGTTTTTTAATGGATCAAAATTTCTTGAACAACTCTGAAAGAGGGTCACCCAAGGGTCATGCCTGTGAAGTTTGGTTGAAATTCATCCAGTAGTTTCTGAGAAGAAAATTTTTAAAGAAAAGAATAAAGTCCGAACACACTGACGCACGGACACAAGACAGACACAACACCATGACAATAGCCCCAATGGCATTCGGCCAGTGTAGCTAATAAAGGACAGACAAATGGAAAATCAAACGTAGAGTACTTCAAACTTCGTAAAAGTAAAAGTAGTCTGAAAATGTGTTGTGATTTGTTATCCTATCATTTTATATACCATTTTTTGTACAATTCAAAAACTTTTGAAAGATTCAATGACTTGTCAATTTTACAACTTTGGAGCTAGACTAAATTTAAATGGTACTAAGTCTAAGACCTATAGGTGGGCTATATGATACAAATAATTGAAATCATAAAGTGCTGCATTTAAAATCATTTTACAAACACTCATGACCTGCATCAGTTAAATTGGTAAATATAATCATGAGCAAGAGCCTTCCTCAAAATCCCGGCTTTTGACCTTCAGTTCCTATACGGTATAATTGTCCATTTTAGTAAAAGATCTTTTTATCTTTTATTGAGAGAACATCAAAAGCTATATTTTCCAATTCATTGATCTCCAAGGAAAAATTCTTTGGCACAAAAATGAGATTTAATTATTAACTTAGTGGAAAACATAGCATGTGTCTTTACAGTGTATAGACACATACTATGTTATGCTCAAACCCTTTGAAATGTATTTTTTAGGATGAATTCACTTAAAGCATGTCATTTCCTATTAGATTGCCTGTTATGATGCCACAGGTATTTTGGACTCGGCTTGTTGTAATGCAGTATTTGAGACACAACAAAATAGGTCTATTTTGTCAAGCCAAGGAAATTGCAGAGTAAAAAAAAGGAATTGATGTTATCTAGGCTTAATTGTTCTCAAAGAGTGATATCATAAATTGGATTCCAGTATAAGGGTGTCCAGAGTCTTCATCCTCGAGTTCAGAATTGTGAAGCCCAAGCCAGCACCAAAGATTTATAACACAAATTCGAAACACCTCACTAGGTGATGCATGGTAACTATTTCTTGGGTGCTTTCTTGTGCATCCTGAATGCAGGGTTGATGCCTACCCTTCAATGGAAATAAGAGGATCTAGTTTTCTTCTTTTTTGTGTTATCCTTGGTAATGGAGTGCATAACATGGTGCTTTTTTTCACTTTTTTTCCTCGATGCAAAAATTTATTATTATTATCAAATGTATGACCATCAAATGTGACCTTGACCTTTCAACCTAATGCAAAAACTAATTCAAATGAAACTTCTCTTCCTTGAGGGTAAAAAAGATTTGGACAAAAATCTGACCTCTCAGACAAACTAACAGGCACTGTAGCGCTCATAAACCAAGGGTTTCTGAAGGAACAAGTCTTTCTCACAACAAATGGACTTCCCAAATACTAACATGTGGATAATACAGACATACAATTTGTGTAATTAAAGTGAGCCATACAATATCAATAAATTTGACATCAATATTAACTCATTTATTACTGAACAACTCATTTTTTACTGAACAGTCATCAAATTGCCCAAAAATGGTCAATAATATTGTCAACCTATTTATTGACAATAAAACTAATCAATTGTGGGCAATATTGATGACTGATCAATATGTTGAATCAATATTATTGCCAAAGTTATCAATATTACTGCTGGTGTATGGGACACTCAATATTGGAAAAACTATTTAACTAGCTTTTAACAACGAATCACAACAAATCTAATTTGTTTTGCATGATTTACCACATTCGAAATGACCTTAATTTTCAATATGCTTTAACACATGTGACCCATCACGCAAAAAGGGACCATCTGGGTAGTGTGTAAAGTGTAGACCACAGTCAGACTGCGCGGACTGCGCAGATTGACTAGGGTCAAAACTTTTCACACTTTGCTATTTTTCAGAATCTAGAATAATTAATCTACTTCCCCGTGAAAGAATTTTTGAAATGTGACTCCTGGTTGACTTATACTGGACCAAATCTCTTTTTGAAATATTCATTTTACAGAGTTCCCAGATGGTCCATTTTCACATGACGGGTCACATATTTTCTATCATTTTTCATGCCCAAAGAAAATTGCTAAATACAATACAAATGTACAGATTGCTTGTAATAGGCTATACAGCTTGCAGATAAATCTTTAAAGTTTCTGTAGAAAAGGTTGTGAGAAAGAGAGAAATCACTTGTGAGAAGCAACATCATCATTTTTTAACAATATTTTCACTCATAGGAGCCCACTTAATATTTTATTAACAATATTTTCACAAGCGCCTCAAAATTAAGGACTTCTTTTTACAAAATCCATGAAAGGAGGACTTAATTACATGAAATTCTTTTTATTTTTATTCATAGGAGTCTATAAAGGCTGACTTAAATCAGAGACATAGATACTTATGTCTCTGCTTAAATACATTATAAATTATCAATTTTATTCATAGTCATATAAGACTAACAATGTCAAAATATTTGTATATTGATTATGGGTCATAATGGGTAACTACAACATCAGCCCAAAATCATTGTTAGTACCTACAGTATAATTACATAAGCAATAACAATAGTTCGGCCAATGCCTTAATGGACTACCCTGCATACAGGATACAAAAAACGTATGAGAACATTTCGTCGATGTAATTCTAAAGTCTTGTAACTACAGCTTTATTCAAGCTGTAGTTACAGGATTTTAGAACAGATCAGTGATTTAAAATATTACCCTTATTTACCATTCAGGACACCACTCGGCCAATCTCACGATCAACCTTGGATGTACATAGACAGACTATTTTTAAAAATTACGTGAAAACCTTGGAAAAACTCGATGACGTCAGTTAAAATGGCGTAAGCCCTCAAAACTGTAAGTGTAAAGCATTCGGCGACGCCAACGCTACTCATTTAAGTCACTTACGTGAATCCATTGTAGCCTTATATTAATATCTTTAGATTCTTAAATATCGGCTGAAAAAATCTTAATTTTTGAGAATGATTCGTCATTCTCAAAAATTAAGATTTTCAGCCGTTATTAACTGTAAAAGATATAAATCTACAGTGCATGTTTTTCTTACACTATTTCCGCCTAACAAAATGCACAATTTTGTTACATACCCATCCTCCTTACATACATCCGAGGTCTGTTGCCGTTTACCAAAATGGCCGAGAGATGATCGGAATGCCTTATTTGCACCTGATTACCGGTACATGCGCAAACAGGGGCATAGATACTAAAACACTTCTCAAAACATTTTCATCCTATAGGCAGGGGCTGAACAGCCTTTCAAAGTAATGTTCTAAACTCTACCATTGCACAGAACTTCTATAAATCACAATTCTTATTATAATTCTCAATACATTCAGTCAATAACTATATCATGAGAATACTAATTATTTAATATGTCAAACATCTAAAAAGTCTAACATTAATTTCCTCCTGTCTATATAAAAGGGGGCAATTTAAATCCAAAATTGTTATTTTCTACAAAACCCTATGATGTCCGCACTCACTTGAACCTATTTGCCAACAGGATTCGAATAAGTACCAACTCAGTCTTTGTGCAAAAATTGTTGAAATAATTAGTTTTGAAATCTAAAATACACCCTTTAAGGGTCTGACAGTTTCAGTAAATTTTCTTAACTAAGAGGGTTGTCCCAGAAATTCGTGAACTTTTTCGATAATTCAAAAATCCAGCGTCCAATTTAATTAAAGTTCTTAAGTTGACAGGACACGCTAATTTGCAATAGATTGGTGTATGTTTTACGATTTTGATATGATCATGTTGAGAAATAAAGCTTTAACAGACACGCTCGGTAGGGGTGATTGGCGCACGTCAAATTTATTACTTACGAATCTTATATTGTAGATGTTTGCACGTCATTTATTTCAATATTCATGAGGAGTTTTATATAAAACAACCATTTCTGAGAGCAGATAATTCTTGAGTTCACACATGTGTATTTTCATACAAATGACATTACGCAGTGCGCAGTTATGACGTTTTGTTTTGTCCGAGTGCAAGTCAAACGGCGTGAAAATGGCGACGTCAATGGAACGCTCGGCGCACAAATTCGTTCATAATTAGGTCTGAATCGCGAAATAAGCCCTATACATACCATAAAAGAAATCGAAATGAGGAATGACCATAACTATTTGTGGCGCATACTCCTTTTTACGGAAAAACGAGGTAAAAAATTGAAATTGACTTGAAGAATGTCGGGAAAACGATCAACTTAGGAAAAACTAATTCGAGAAGCGTTGATAAATGAATAAAACACGTTTTCGGCGACGTCAATCAGAACGCCTGGTTTGATACAGAAACTGCGAATACATGTAAGTAAATCAGCAGTGTATAGTTTGGTATGACTTTATCATGAGTCGTGCTTATAAATGATAGGTATCGAGATTTGCATGCACTTTTGGAAGCAAAAGATATTTGGAAGCGATTTCCACGAAATCCCAGATTTCTTTGGATGAGTCTATCTTGATGAAATAAGGTAGTCGTAGTGTGATACTAAGGTATTCAAAAAAAACCCCAAATATTTATTTCCTGTTTGTACAACTCAGTAATTGTTCCTTTTTTTAAATGTCTTAAGATATAACGATTTGTAATAATAATAATAATAATAAAGGCATTTACTTTACTCACCCAATGTCGGGTTAAAAAATTCGATAGTGCGTATCCGAGTAAAAGATTGAGAAAAATGGTTTTAAAATTAAATATCTTATTGAATGCATAAGAAAAGTCTGTATCAACAATGCTTTTAGAAATGTTTTGACATAGGTTCTTTCTTTGTAACAAGTATATAGGGCCGGTAAGAACGCTACTTTGATAAGAACTGATTCAGTTTTGAAACAACGTTTCACGTATTATAAAACAACGTTAATAGCGTGCGCCGACACCCATTTACCAGTGTTACGCTTTAATTCATATCTTCGCGAGTATTACAAATAGCCCTCTGTAGTCACACCAGATTATAGGAAAATGATAAGTCCACATTATTGCTAATTTTCAGTTTCATCGGACGTTTCAACTAAAAGTTATTCCAAAAGTTCACGAATTCTTGGGACATCCCTTGTAAAAACGATTTTCTTAAAATGTCAGCAAACATTTGAAAATGATACCACACTTGCTCTTTAGTCCATGTGCAAAGAGAGGTACAAGGTCACAAACATCTTCATCTTAAATGCAGGGCAATTTCAAAACTGAAGATTTATTATATGTGACCGACCAGGCAAAAATGGGCTATCTGGGTAGAGGATAAAGAGTTTGTGCAGGCTGACTCCGGTCACCAGTTACCAGTTAGTATTTCTTCGATGTCATTCTAAAATGGTGTAACTACAGCTGAATTTAAGCTGTTGTTACAAGGTTTTAGAATGATGTCGACGATTTGTTTTGCATTGCAAGTCACATGTCTTTACACAATCTGACATAATGCTGCAGAATGGATCACATATTTTTTCATAATGTTAACCTTAATTTAATTGATTGCTCAGCACAAAACAGTTGTAACTGCCTATATGATTATAGGCAGTTACAACTCTTTCATGCTGAGCCATCCAAATACCACTTTCATTTCAAATATAAAAGATCATACTGATGTGTCTTTTGTTATGATTTGTTCCGGAATATCCTGTCAATTTGGATACCTTTATGAAAATGTAATGAGAGACTTTGGAGTGTTATCTCCCTTGTTTGCACTGTGGATTAAATCAGAGGTGTTCCAAAATCGTTAAAAGGTCCATTTTCCTTGGATTTCATCCATGGTTTCTTTGGAGAAGTTGCGAATTTTATTTTTGTAAATACAAAATCATTATTTTTGCAATTTGTATTTATGAAACAGTTTTCAATAGCAAAGAAGAAAATAAATGTTTAATTTACGTCAAAAGTATCTAATAAATTGCGCAATATTTGATTTACAGCTTATCTTTAAAACCTACAGTGCAAAGAAAATAAGGATAAAACCCAAGGTAACCGCTGAATTGGACCCTTCCTCCTTTGGGAGTATTTCAAGGGAGTTAACCAACCAATTTCCCTCATTAACAGTCAGTGGGTTAAAATAATAATTGAACACTCTTTGCCCTGATAATTATCGATTTCATTTGTGATAATCATGGATGCCATGCCTTTCCGTCTAGTTTGGTCGCTGCGAAATGTTTGGCCTGTCAGGAATTCTGGGAGCATTTGGGGGCATCTGACCACCTCTTCTGCAACAAAAATAAGAAATATAATTAACCCTTGTCATGCTAAATAAATTTTGGCTAAAAAATTTTCATCAAATCAAAGGGCAAAAAGCACTGAAAGTTCCAACTGTAGGTCAATATCTATTTGAAAAAGTAAATCTATTGACAAATCTGGTTTGAAGGTGAGAAACAGGTGGTGTAGACTTACATCAGACTGCACATATGTGCAGGCTGATGTTTGTCTATAGCTCCTGCCAAAGCAGGAATATTCCGGGTTCAGCATGACAAGGGTTAATATTTGACCATTAGAGAAAATCTGTTCGGAGACGATCCATTTTATCACCATTGCATCTCCAAACCCATCTTACTATAACAGCGTTTACAAGACCTACCCCTACCACTTTTGATATTTCTATGGACAACAAGATGCAGTTACAGTAAACATGTATTTAGCTACCACTTCAGGGACCACCAAAAAGCATTATTAAAGAAAATTGGTTGCTTAGTACATGTTTTGATTACAAATAATATATATAATTTTGAGTGAATATGTATGTTATTGCGTATTTCTATATAATCATATGTTGTTCAATCTCAAAAGAATTGTCTCATTGAGATGATTCTCATGAGTTTTAACAACAAAGGATTCATTTGCAATGATTTTCAGACTAATACTTTATACTTTTAAATATATTTTGATTCAAAGAAAGGGATTTTGAAAAAGGTCCCTTAATCAAAATGGTTGCTTACTAATTATGGTCACTTAAGCAAAGTAGATAGTATTTTGAAATCTTTACAAAATTGTAGGAGCTAAGTCAAAAATCCAGTTTTTGAAAATTAGACCTTGACTTATGACCCTGACATTGAAGATAACTAATTAATGTTTTTCAAACAGCATGTCTGCTAATGATGGCAAACACTAATAAGTGGCTTGGCGCAATATATTAGCTGCCTATACATTTATAAGCACTTACAACTGTTTTGCACTGAGCCATCAATATGCTCTAGGAAAGCTCAATTTGTGAAAAATTTGTTTCAACTGGCATGTTTACTGATGATGGAACACAAATCATTGGCTTATTGAGAAACAGTTGTACTGCCTAGGTGTTTAATCCCTTGAATCACTCCACAGGCTTGAATATGTTGAATGATTGGAAGAGAAATTTCAGGGTTTCTTGCACCCTATTTTTTTTAATGAGAGAGGTAACTTACACATAGAAATATTCATGTAAAGAACAAGAAGTATTTCGATGGCTCAGCGCAAAACGATTGTAACTTCCTATTAACATATAGGAAGTTACAACTGTTTCACGCTGAGCCATTGATTTGTAAACACTTATGCCCCTGATTCGGAATTTTTCATAGACGTTTGACCTTGATATTTGACCTTGACATTGACAGAAGACCTTGACCTGAACATTGAATAATGATTATAAGAGGAACCTTGGTGCCAAAAATATAAGCGTTGTCACTCAAATAGTGTTGAAGTTACAGGAATAAATTCATTCCAGAAGTTAAGTTTTTCGAAGAAAGACAGATTGACACCAGAACTGTAAAATATTACGCCCCTGATCTCTCTTGGGGGCATAAAAATTCTGTCCTGTATATCATTAATTACTTTATAGTTATAGTTCTCACTATAAATATACTAGAAAGCCATGAATGGCTTGAGTCGCTCCACAGGCTTGAAATTCTTGAAAAAGCAAATCTAAGGTTTGCCTAGATTTTAAGATATTTTGGGTTCTACTGATGTTGAAGTGAATGTTAAAGTCTCCACTATACAACATATAGAGAAATGATCTCCGCCCATAAGAGACATATTTTTCATCCAATGACATTAATTTTTCACTGCATGATAAAGGTTCACTCAAGGATCATTCCATTGAAATTTGGTTGATAGCCATCAATTACATTCTGAGACAATGGTTTTTAAAGTTTCCACTATATAACATATAGAGAAATGACCTCTGCCCATAGAATACATATTTTTCATACGATCACATTTATTTTTAATAGACTGATAAAGGTTCACTCAAGGATCATTCCAGTGAAATTTGGTTGATATTCATTCATTACATACTGAGAAAATGATTTGCAAAGTTTTCACTATATAACATATAGGGAAATGACCTCCGCCCATAAAATGCATATTTTTCATAAGATCACAATGATTTTTGGTAGACTGATAAAGGGTCACCCAAGGATCATTCATGTAAAATTTAATTGGTATCCATCAATTAGAATTTGAGAAAACTCACTTTTTACCTTATTTGGAAATTAGCCACGCCCATTAAATCAATGTTTTTCATTGGATCAAAATTTCTTGAACAACTTTGAAAGATGGTCACCCAAGGATCATTCCTGTGAAGTTTGGTTGAAATCCATCCAGTAGTTTCTGAGGAGAAGATTTTTAAAGAAAAGTTTACGACCGGATGCATGCACATACGGACGGACGCACGACGGACACAATGCCATGACAATAGCCCCAGTGGCTTTCAGCCAGTGGAGCTAATAATACATACTTAGTGTTTTGTATGAGAAAAAATATCTAACGAGGTTGGGAGAATTGATCATTGTTGAGGCTCTGCCAAGACAATTATCAATTCCCAAAACCGAGTTAGATATTTTTTCATACAATACACTAAGTATGTATTATGTTTATCTTATAACCTTTATTTGCCTTATTTTCATCATAGTTTCTAACTGAAATGCAAGTTTCTAAAAATAACCGCATTATATTATTGTTCTAAAAATAACTATGTGATAACATAAAAAATATCATATGGGATGTTATCATACGGATATTTGTTTAATTATAAGATAAAACATAATATATAATAGAAATAACCTCCACCAATAAAAGTCAAGTTTTTCATCCTATCAAGATATTTTGGATAAATCTGAGAGTTTCATTCAAGGATCATTCATATGAAAGTTGGATGAAAGTCAATGAGTAGATTTTAAGAAGATGTCTATAGTAAAATCTTACAGATGCATGCACAAGCAAACAGGAGCAGAGCAGGCACATACACACAAATACACTTAACACTTTCATGTTTTAAAAAATTTTTGACCTGTCCAAATTCAAAGATTTTGCAGACGAAAATTTAAAGTGGATTTATTTGAAAAATAACCATTCTGTAGGGTAGAAAATTTTGTAGAAAAAGAGGAAATTGTTTGTCACAAACAATTTCCTCTTTTTCTACAATATTTTCTCAATTTCAAAATCTAAGGGATGTAAAAACCAGGGATTGGACAGTAAAAGGGTTAAGGCAGAGCTTCAGGTAGGTGGGGTAATTTGGTTTTCAAATTTAAATATTTCACTTATCCTTGCTCAAACCCTATGTTATGTGTACTCTTGCCAATATGATTCAAATGAGTACCAACAACTTAGGGTTTCAATAAGAAAGGAGTTACCCCCTCTTATCTGTACCTCTGTTACGGACATCACTATTATATTCTCGAGTAACTAGTTAGGCTTCTATGTATAGACATGGTAGTAACATCTGCCAAAAATTTAACAAGCAAAGCTTTAACCCTTGTCATGCTGATCCCGGAATATTCCTGCTCTGGCAGGAGGTATAAACAAAGATCAGCCTGCACATAAGTGCAGTCTGATCTAAATTTATACCACCTGATTTTCTTATTTAAATCGGGAAAGTTTGAACAGGAGTATTTCAAAATGAATACTGACTTACAGTTTGGACATCCAGTGCTTTCTGCTCTTTGATTTTGTAAACAATTTTGACAAGAAGTTTGTTCAGCATGACAAGGGTTAATATAGAATTATGTGTCATATTGCAAACAAGGTGGCAAATTATTACAAAATTATAGATATGCCTTTTACACTGCTGAATGTCCAAGTATGAAAAAAGGACAATACACAATACCTCAAAACAAGAGGACCATGATGGTCCTATATTGCTCACCTCAGTAAGTAAACTCATGACTTGTCAACCATGTTATAAATACCAAAGATTGTCTGATGTACATTTAGGGTGGATTTAAAAGAAATAGACTTTAATTTCCTCCTACTGCAATTTGAATTTCTTTTTAATTGCAAACAAAGTTATTGATGGAATTGAATTCTTTTAACAGGTTTAGTAGACCTAAACCTTACGAATATCCCTGCCAAGTTTAAGATATGCCCAATAGTCTAGGCGAAGATTAACCTTTTCTGAGATTTTTGACAATATTTTGACATTTCCAATACAATTGAAACCAGAGATTTTGATTGAATAAAATTATTTTTAGGTCAGTGGTTTAGGAGGAGAAGAAGTTTTTCTAAGATTTTCAGCAATTTTCGGCCATTTTTCAGCCTTACTGTTACCATGCAAACCAGAGTTTTTGTTGAAATTAAATTCTTTCAACAACTTTTGAAGGACTTCACCAAAGGATTCCCTGCCAAGTTTCAGCTTGATTGGTCTAGTGGTTTAGGAGGAGAAGATTTTTTTCTAAGATTTTTGGCCATTTTTCAACCTTTCCTTATACATGGAAACTAGAGTTTTTGATGAATTTGAATTCTTTTAACAACTTTTGAGAAGCTTCATCAAAGGAACAACTCTTCCAAGTTTCAGCTTGATTGGCATAGTGGTTTAGGAGGAGAAACATTTCTTTTAAGATTTTCGGCCATTTTTGGCCATTTTTGAGGCTTTCTGTTACCATGGAAACAAGAGTTTTTCATGAAATTAAGTTCTTTTAACAACTTTTAAAGAGATTCACCAAAGGAACATCTCTGCCGATGTTCAGCTTGATTGGTCCAGTGGTTAACAAGGAGAAGAATTTTTTCTAAGATTTTTAGCAATTTTTGGCCATTTTTTAACCTTTATGTTACCATGGAAACCAGAGTTTTTGATGAAATTAAATTCTTTTATCAACTTTCGAAGAACTTCACCCAAGGAACATCTCTACCAAGTTTCAGATTGATTAGCCATGAGGTTTAGGAGAAGAAGATTATTTTCTAAGATTTTTCGCGATTTTCAGCCTTTCTGTTACCACAGCAACCAGAGTTATTTATAGAATGAAATTCTTTTAACAAATTTTGAAGAGCTTCACCCAAGGAACATCCCTGCCAAGTTTCAGCTTGATTGGCCAAGTGGTTTAGGAGGAGAAGATGTTTAAAGAAATTGTAGACAGACGGACGGACGGACAGACGGACGACGGACGGTGAGTAATCACAATAGCTCACCTTTAGCACTTTGTGCTCAGGTGAGCTAAAAATTAGCTAGGTATAGTTACTATTCTTGAGCACTACATACCCTAATCATGAGATGTACATAACTGTCAAGTTTCCAGTCAATCAAACATAAGGTGAGTGAGCTATGCTCCTGCCAAGATGTGGACACTTTTACCCACCAAATGCCAAAATTAGGCAGGTATTAATGATATGAATAAT
This sequence comes from Fragum whitleyi, assembly GCA_948146395.1. NCBI lineage: Eukaryota > Metazoa > Mollusca > Bivalvia > Cardiida > Cardiidae > Fragum > Fragum whitleyi. The sequence goes on along the minus strand of OX411543.1, from coordinate 15,159,557 downwards.
TCTGATAAATACGAATAATTTTGAAATTGATGGCTTAGAGCAAAACAGTTGTGTTACCTATAATGGTTTTTGAGATTCTAACATAGAATTCAGTTACTTAAACTCTCAGGTAAAAATATCTATCTTTAAAGACATTTAACCAATTTTGTATATGCTTGAGAGGTTTTGATTAAGGACCTTGAATGAAAGTGGCATATAAATAATGTCACTACAGCAAAATTGGTAAAAACAATTAAGGAAAGTCATATTGCAAAGGAAAGATAAGTTCAGAAACAAATTTTGAAGACTAGCAAATAATTAGAAAAATCTAGGAAGCAATTAAAAAAATATATTATTCAGAATGTTTTGTACAAAAAATTTGAACATTAAATGTAATATGTTCTAAAATTCGAAAGCATCAAAATGGTGTCATATTTAATCAAGGACTATATTATAATCAAGCAGTCAAAAAAAACAAACTGTAGCCAATTTTTAGCAAAAATAAGTTTGCCTAAAGTCAAGCAAAACATTCATTTAAGCTTAAAAATATCTCTTAGCTTCTCTAGACAAGACCAACCCCTCCTTTTTAAATTTGTTCTCACAGAGAATGGTTATTAGATATCTGCATTGAGCCACATTCTCTTTAAGAGAGAATTGTTCATGCTTGTGCACATAACATAAGGTTTGAAAAGAAACAGAACAATCTATGATAATGACCTACGTCGCCGGAGTGAAATAACCCCGTAGAATATTTTTGATATTACACGTGAATATTTACACTAGTGGAATAACTATGCAAATGAGCTCAGAGTGAATATCAAAGCTATTTTGTAACCGCGAAAAATAACGTCATAATCTATGTTTTGAGACGTCATTTTTAAACGGCGTTATAAGTTTCGCAGAAAATTGAAATGTTGAATTTCAAGAATTTTGTCGACTTTTTGCTAAAATTCGGGTCATAATATAAACAGAATATAAAACTTGTGCTCATAAAATACAGATTTTATTAAACTCATCTTCTAAAACAGATAAAACTCGGCACAGCCTCGTTTTTATCTGTTTATAGATGACTCGTTTAATAAATTCAGTATTAAATGACCACTCATTTAATATCCTCTATGTATTATTTGTGAACAACTTGAAAACTAGATCTGTGGCACACTAACTCCCCACCCCCACCCTGCCCTTTGTCCCAAATCAATATGCTGTCTAGTAATAAGTGCTTTTTTAGCTGTATAAGGTGATTCTTTATGACTATTTAAGCCATGCTATTCACTACATTTATGAATTTAATGCTACTTTCTCACCCATGTGTTTTTTTTATGAAAATGTCGATGGGACCTTGATGTTCCTTTTATTGTAACAGCGACTCACTACTACATTTAATTTATGTCATTTGCTAATCTTTATTTATTGTATGATCGGTTTTGTATTTGTGCTGACAGTCCTATGGATTGGATTTTAGACCAATGAAATATTTGTATTTGTATTTGTAAATAGAGGATATTGAATGAGTGGTCATGGAATACCGAATTTATTAAACGACTCATCTATAAGCAGATAAAAACGATGTCGTGCCGAGTATTTATCTGTTATAGATGATGGGTTTAATAAAATCTGTATTTGATGAGCACAAATTTGATATTTTTATTATAATATGACCCGAATTTTGGCATTAAAACAAGAAAATAACGACATTTATCAATCAATTTTATTCCGCGAAACATAAAACACTGTTTGTAAAATGACGTCAGCAGATCCATTATGACATCACTTTTCTTACAAACATAAAACTTTGTTCTTCGTTCTTAGCTCATTTGCATAGTTATTCCACTAGTGTAAAAACACCCATGATATATCAAAAATATTCAACGGGGTTATTTCACTCTGGCGACATAGGTCATATTATAGATGTTTTTTCACACACAGTTCAATTGTGAGTTTGACCTTTTATCTTCCTAACCCATAAACAATAGGGCATTTTCTAGGGAATGGGCAATAATTGTATAAAGTTTCATGATTCTAGATCACCTTGTTCTTGAGTTACAATCTGGAAAATAAAAGGGTCTACAAATGGATAAATAGATGGACAAACAGACAAACATGGTGAAACCAGCATACCCCCCCCCCCCTCCTTCTACTTCATAGGTGAGGGAAATAATGATTTATAGTACCACTATGTTCTTGAATCAGCCTAAATACAAGGTAGTTCATTATAATATGGCCTAGATCAATGCTGCGAGTGAAATAACCTCATAAAATATTTTTGATATTACAGAGGTGTTATTACATTGAATTTAGTGAAATAACTATGCAAAAATACTTCAACCCTAATAAGGTCATATTATAAATAGAATATCAATTTTGTATTCATAAAGTAACAAATTTATTAATGAACTTGTCATCTAATACAGATAAAAACTTCGCAGGCCTTATTTTAATATGTTCAATATCCCCTTTTTCCACAACAGATGTGAACAAAACAGGAATTTAGCCAACACACCAGGAAAGCTTTTAGAAGAACAAACAAGTGAGCAATAAACTGTTTATTATAGTCCACAACCAGAGATTACAGCCACCGAAAAACGTTCAACATGAATTTGTAGAAATTTCCAGTCATATGAAAATGCTTTCATAATTACTCTGTGTTTCAATTGTTTTTCAAATACCAAACATGTTTATTGTATTTTAATTCTATTCATCATTTTGAGGCATTGATAATTTTAAAATCATTTAGAAATTTGCTTCTTTCTCCCTGATTAAGTATCAATTACTTATACCGTTTACCCTTATGATCTTTAACCTGGCATACTCTTCCTTTAACAGGATCCCATAAATCGACAGCTTAGCTGTGAAACAGTTGTAACTGCCAATAAACATAGGCAGATACATCTGTTTCACACTGAGCCATCAATATTTGCAGTTTAAGCTTAGTCATAGCTAAAAACAGTAGAGCTAAAAAGGAAGACTTTAATGGGTCAGTGCAACACTATTGTAAGTGCCTATATATTTATAATTTATAGGCACTTACAATAGTGTTGCGCTGACCCCTTGTTATGTAGATTACATAAATTTCTCGTAACATTACTCAATCCTTTCCTGCATTTATTTATCAAGAAATACACAGAGTAATATACTTTCATCTATCTACAAATATTTCCTTTTATTTACAGAGCCTCCTCTGGACTGAAATTTCTTTTCGCCAACACTTTCGCCAAATCCAAAAAAAACATGGAGCCAAATTTGGAGCCATTTTTCTCCTTAAAATTGTCTTTGATAAAGTCTCATGTTCCTTTTATATCTCATCATCTAGGTGGAATGTATTTAATTGTCAATTAACATTTAATTGATATTTCATTTTTGTAAACAATCACAGAACTGTTAAGGGTAGCCAAGAGGTTACTGATTCACACACATGCCTCGATTAATTGCCAGTCACTTGTGAGTGTGAATACATATATCCTCTCAGCCTTTGTCACATGTCATAGTCATTAGTTGCTGATGGGTCAAAGTTCAGATATTTTTGTTGCCAGTCATTTCGCCAATTTCATTTTTTTATTGCCAAATTAATTTCATTTTCGCATTCGGCGACAATGGCGACCCCAGAGAAGTCCCAGATTTATCAGTCTTACAGTATGTCATCTAACTAAACAAATCCATGTTGCACATGTTTTTCATGAGAGGCTGTTGAACGTGTAAGCACAAGAAAACATTTTCCTTTTCCTACAGAGTTTTAATATAAAATAATACCTGGCGACTGACCCAAACTTGGTAGCTGTGCTCATCCTAAATAACAAAACCATACATACAACACAATGTAACCCTCTATCAAACAACACAAAATCAGAAGTCAACCCTTACCATGCCAAACTAGAAAGCCATGAATGGCTTGAGTCACTCCACAGGCTTGAAATTCTTGTAAAAGCAAATAAAAGGTTTGACTAGATTTTAAAATATTATGGGTTCTACAGATGTTGAAAATGATATTAAAAATTTCCACTATATAACATATAGAGAAATGACCTCCACCCATAAAAGGAATACTTTTCATCCAATCACAATAATATTTGGCTGTATGATAATGGGCCACCCAAGGATCATACCAATAATGTTTGATTGATATCCATCAGTAATATACTGAGAAAATTATTTTTCAAAATTTCTTCTATATAACATTTAGAGAAATGACCTCCGCCAATAAAATCCATTTTAATCTGATCACAAAATTTTTTGGTACACCGATAAAGGGTCCCTTAAGGATAATTCCAGCGCAATTTGATTGATACCCATCATTTACATTCTGAGAAAATGATTTTCAAAGTTTCCACTATAAAACATATAGAGAAATGACCTCAGTCCATAAAATCCATATTTTTCATCCAATTACAAAAATTATGGGTACACTGATAAAGGGTCACTTGAGGATCACTCAAGTGAAATTTGGTTGATATCCATTAATTATATTCTATGAAAATGATTTTCAAAGTTTCCACTATAAAACACATAGAGAAATGACCTCAGCCCATACAATCCATGTTTTTCATCTGACCACCATTATTTTTTTGTAGACTGATATAGGGTCACCCCAGGATCATTCATGTAAAATTCAATTGGTTTCCATTGATTAGAATCTGAGAAAACTCACTTTTTACCATATTTGGAAATTAGCCATGCCCATTTAACCCATGTTTTTCATTGGATCAGAATTTCTTGAACAACTTTGAAAGAGGGTCACCCAAGGATCATTTCTGTGAAGTTTGGTTGAAATTCATCCAGTGGTTTCTACGGAGAAGATTTTTAAAGAAAAAGTTTGGATGCATGGACTGACGGACGCACGCAGGACGGACACAACGCAATGACAATAGCCCCAGTGGCCTTCGGCCAGTGGAGCTTATAAAACACTTAGCAAAATTAATTTAAAATCAGTGCTTAAAACACATGATGCTCTTTTTGTGTGTCAGAATTCTATTTTGAAAATAGAATTCCAAAACTTTTCTGTTTAAAATTGCAATCAGGTTGAACAGACTAAGATCAAACTGTACTCGTGCAGACTGATCTTTGTCTTTACCTCCTGCAAAAGCAAGAATATTCTGGGTTCAGCATGACAAGGTTGTATCTAAACTTAGATTATGTGCCAGCATTGTGAAATGATACCACTCTTTCATTTGAACCTTTGAATTAATAAAAAGTATCATTTAAGGGATGATGAAAATATTCATGAATACATTAAGTGTGAATAGATTTTTCTTGTTTCATATCTCAATGAATTTAGAAAATATTCTCTTCATGCCTTATAAATGAATACAGTTGAGCATAAAATATGAAGATATTCTCAGTTTAAGCAACTGCTTTCTATGCAAGGACACAAAATAGGAGTTTACTAAAAATTATGTTAATTGATATATGAAACAAATTTTCAACCATTCAAAATACAGTTTTTGTGATAAACACTTGTAAAACAAGAGATGTTTGTTAAACATTTATGTCCCCATAAAAGGAGGTCAAAGGCCTAATCTTTGGCAATCAAACAAGGGCAAAAGATCACAAATTTTGATGATTAGAGTTGAGGATCAATGTGTTTTATTATTCTAGCTTTCACACTTTTGAGATATGCTTCAGACAAAAAAAAAAGGTATATAGATGGACCAACCAACAGACCGACAAGTGCAAAGCAATATACCCCCTCTTCTTCAAAGGGGGAGCATAGTTGTCTTCCTTTTTTTGAGATGTGCAGATATTGTTTACGGGGTGTAGAAATTGGGTTGGAAGGTTAATGAAATTTTCTTTGTGTGTGTGTGTGTGTGTTGTTTTTTTGTTGTTGTTTTTTTCAGACAAATGCAGAGCTTGCATACATTATTATTTCTTATTAACTTCATTACTTAACCCATGTCATGCTGAATAAAATCTTGGCTAATTCCTTCAAAATCAATGTGCTAATGTATTAATTGTGATTCAATATTTATATCGAAAATACATTTGATAAACTATTCTGATTTATTCTGCGTAATTAATGAACTGGCAGGGCGGGGCTTAACCGTGACGTAATTTGACGAGTTTACTTTTCAATAGTTTGGGTTCTTTCAAATTTTAGTCGGTAATCATCGTTAACGCATGCATATAACTGTATCCTAAAACCTAAAGGATTCACATGCTTTGAGAGAGTGAACACATTTCATCGTTTGGTTACCAAGGCCTTGTAACTTCAGCTTGATTAAGCTGAAGTTACGAGGATTTGGTTACTCATCTACGATTTAAGGTCTCGAGTTATTTATGTCGACTCTCTTTAGAAGTAGGTTATTTTAGATAAAAGCTGATTTCCCTTAACCTTAAGTGCAACGACCTGTTACTTAGGCTCCGCCCTGCCAGGGCATTAATCATGGATAATAACAAGATCTAGGTCACTTCATTCTTAAGTCAGATTTCAAAAACAAAACAGGTTTATGGTTGGATGGATAGGAAGACAAAAAGTGAGACATTGCGAAAACAATATACCCCACTCTATGTGTAGGCCTATCTTTGTCTAAATAGATAAACAATACTCCTGCCAAAGTAGGAATATTCTGGGTTCAGCATGACAGGGGTAAATAAGATTTCATAATTTAGCAGGGATACACTTGGAATAATTATTAAAGCAGATATGTATCCTTTTGAGAATCTGTCTCCAAAACTAGTTGCTTGTGTGTTTGGAACTATGCAGAGAAAACTTGTTTGTTTGGTAAAGGGTTAAAAGCATGATACAACACTATACTACAGTTACTTCAAATATGCATAAAATAACATATTCAATTGCCCTCTAGTATATCAAACTAAAACCCAAGAATTTCACTCAACATAGAAATAGGTCTATTTTGTCATTTTCTGATTTTCAACAGACACTTGCTTCATAAATTCAACATGCTTTGATTTAGTAACCATCAAGATATCTATCTGTTAACACTTTCCTGTTTTCCAAAATTTTGGATCTGTCCAAATTCAAAGGTTTTGCAGACAAAAATTTAAAGTGGGTTTAATTTGAAAAAATAACCATTCAGTAGGGTAGAAAATAGTGTGGAAAAGAAGAAATTGCTTGTCAGAAGCAATTTCTTTTATTTCACAATGTTTTCACAATCATAAAATCACAGGCCATAACAAGAGGACCAAGATGGTCCTAGATCGCTCACCTGAGTCTCTATGACCCCAAGGACATCACATTAAATAGATAGGCAGATGTCAAAAAGAAGATAATTGCCTAAGATCAATACCATGGAACGTTTTCAGCGAAGAGCAAGACAGATATGCCTTTTTGCTCTTTAATTCTATGTAAAAAGGGATGCACACGGGTGGACCACAAAAGTGACCCCAGGGTCTTGATATGAACAAACTTGGAAGAGGTCCACTAGATGATGCTACATACCAAATATGAAAGCTGTCTGCCTTCTGGTTTCAGAGAAGAAGATTTTTAAAGATTTTCATTTTTTTACCCTTCGTGCTCATAAGAGATAAAGGGATGCGCCCGTGCAAAGACCAAATATGACCCAAGGGTCTTGTTACAAACAAACTTGGTAGAGGCCCACTAGGTGATGATACACACCAAATATTTAAGCTGTCTTCCATCTGGTTACAGAGAAGAAGATTTTTAAAGATTTTCGCTCTTTGATTCTATGTAAGAAGGGTTGGGCCCGGGTAAAGCCCAAATATGACCCCAGGGTCTTGATATGAACAAACTTGGTAGAGGTCCACTAGATGATGCTACATACCAAATATGAAAGCTGTCTGCCTTCTGGTTTCAGAGAAGAAGATTTTTGATATTTTCATTTTTTTACCCTTCGTGCTCATAAGAGATAAAGGGATGAACCCGTGCAAAGCCCAAATATGACCCAAGGGTCTTGTTACAAACAAACTTGGTAGAGGCCCACTAGGTGATGCTACACACCAAATATTTAAGCTGTCTTCCATCTGGTTACAGAGAAGAAGATTTTTAATGATTTTCGCTCTTTGATTCTATGTAAAAAGGGTTGGGCCCGGGCAAAGCCCAAATATGACCCCAGGGTCTTGATATGAACAAACTTGGTAGAGGTCCACTAAATGATGCTACATACCATATATGAAAGCTGTCTGCCTTCTGGTTTCAGAGAAGAAGATTTTTAAAGATTTTCATATTTTCACCCTTTTTGTTAAGGGTAAAAGGAAAGTTAAGGGTGGATTTCATTTAATTGAACAACTTTGGTAGAGCTTGACCCAAGGAACATCCCTGCCAAGTTTCATCAAGATTGGCCCACTGGTTTAGGAGGAGAAGATGTTTAAAGAAATTGTGGACGACGCACGACGGACGACGCACGACGGACGACGCACGACTGACGACGGACGACGGACATTCTACGATCCCAATAGCTCACCTTGAGCACTTCGTGCTCAGGTGAGCTAAAAAGCAGGGATTAAACAGCAAAGGCTTAAACTTAAGTCAGTGATATCAACTACTTTAAATGTATTGAAATATATATATAATCTGTGCATCTTAGTAAAGAAATTCTCTAATTGTTCACTTGAAAAATGACAAGATAGATTAACCCTTGTTATGCGAAAAAAAATGTCAAAATTGCATTAAAATCAAAGTACCAAAAGCGGTGGATGCACTCATTGTGATTCAGTATTTCACTTTCCAAGTTTGAAACACAAAATCAATTGGTAAAGACTAAGATCAGACTGCACATATGTGCAGACTGATCTTAGTCTATACCTCCTGCCAATTTAGGAGCATTTCAGGTTCAGCATGACATGAGTTAAAACTATTCAGCCTGAGCATGAAATCTAAAAGTTATGCCTGTACAAGACGTAAAGACCCAAAACCAGTATGTGTGTCAACACAGTCTGATCTCCGTCTATGGGCTCTCCAAGTTCCTTCATACAATCAATTAGTACATAGAATGCACTATTATATCAGTGCTTGCACTTTATGAAATTGTTAAAAAAGTCTCAGACTTGATTCATAATTAATCGGTAGTTTCAACAACAAAATTTGCATCTCAAACCAGTTTCACTACAACACATGCAAACATGCATTACCATTATCTTATTTTCTTTGTTTGTTTGATTTTCAAACAGAGTTGCAAAATTGGTATTGGTGTTTTTCAAAATTATCTCGTCTCAAAAAAAAAAAAATCGTGAAAATCTCTAAGAATAAAAGAAATACTTACGCTGGTATAGCAGGTCCACTACTGGGTGCTCCTGGGGCCGGGCGACTAGGGATGTTAGGTGCGGGCCTATTGGGTATAGATGGCATAGCCGGGTTACTGGCCCCCCCAGGTCTGTTGGGTAAGGGTGGTGGGGGAGCCCGACCAGGTTTCGGTGATGATGGCCGTCTAGAAAATTAGAGGAATCATAATATCAAGGTGGGCAATCATCATTTGAGCCTGTGCGTGACATTTTCAACAATTTCACATGTGCGCAACGTTGAGACTCGGATCAGCCTGTGCGTCCGCACAGTCTGATCAGTGTCTTAAATATGCATTTAATAGATGGCTATGACCCTTACATTGCTGTTTACTACCCAAAATCGATCTTCATGCACTGTTTTATTGTCCAGGTAACTCCACATCTTTCCATCACACACACATGAAATTGTTGAAAATGTCACGCAGAGGCTCATTTTATTTAGTTAAAAACAAGCCTCTTTTTTTGACAATTTGAAAATTTAAAATTCATATCCACAGTCAAAAATTGTGTTAACAGAAAATATAATATTCTTTTAACCATCATTTAAATTTTGTTTCACAAAGTTTGCTAGGTTTTATAGTGAGCTCCTTTTGATAAGAACTTGACCTCTAAGAAAAAATTTAAATATGTAGAACTAATACTGAAATATTCTATCAAGCTACAATTTATTCATTATATTCAATACTGTTTGTAAATTATTCCTATGGCAACATGTAAATCCATCTCAACTTACGCAGGAAATCCCCCATTAGCTTGTCCCCCACTATTTTCCACAGCCAGCCAATCATTGTCAACTGGGGGTGGTACAGGGGTGGAGACTGTTGACACTGACACATCCCCAATAATCTGTAGTGCCTCCTTGGTAGCGTGGTACATACGCAGTAACTCCTCCCTCCTCATGGTCTCCTCCGCTGATTCCTCCATCATCGTAGCCTGGTCACAGCTTGAGTATAGATGGGCAAGAAGCTCTGCTCCAATGAATTCTTTAATCTGTGAAATAACAATTGTTGAGCAAATTGTTACACAAACCAGTCATACAGATATAACAAAGGGTAAAAATGTTCGCTCATTTGAGCAACTGCATTGAATTAATGACAAGTTTTGATTAGTAATCAAGTTGAAACACTTAAAGATACATGTGAGCTTGCAACACTTATTAGCCACAACTTTATAAGGTGTGAAAACAGCAACATACAGTTTCTGTAAGAGCTAAGATTCAGGTAGGTCGGAGATATTACAACTTGCATTTTGTCTCAAACAAAAGGCCAAATTTTGGAGAATTTTAACCCGTCTACCTAAATTTTCCCCTGCAATAATTTGGTAAAAATTAACAGGCAGTGTGGGCAAACATCAGACTGCACATCTGTGAAGGCTGATCTTAGTCTACAGTCTACCATGGGTCCATGAAGCCATGAACAGCATAAGAAAGGTCTAAGTCAACTATAGTCAATCTTGCTCAAGCAACCATGACTATTAAGCGACAATTTTTATCAAGAGACCGCTTTTAAAAATCCTTTCTTTAAATAAGAACTTCTTAAAAAGAAAGGATTGTTGTTCTAAAAATTATTGAAAATGAATCCTATGTTGTTCAAACTCACCAGAATCGTCTCAATGAGACGATTCTATAGAGTTATAACAACTTAGAATTTTGAGAATCTCGAAATGATATGCACATTCAAACAAAAAGTATGTTTCTTAATTGTAATTAAAACATGAATCAAGCGACAATTTTCTAATATGACCGCTTTTTGGTGGCCCCTGTAGCGATCGCTTAATACAAGTTTGACTTTTTTTAAACAAAGCTTGCACAAGCCCTATATTGTGGATACTCATAAAACATTTTGTACCAAGACAATGGAAATGAGTCTCCACAACAAAGAATTTTCACTACAAATTTACATAATCTTGGAAGCAAGGAAAATGAACAAGCATTTTTAAGAAGGAAAAGACTAGAAAGCCATGATTGGCTTGAGTTGCTCCACAGGATTGAATTCAAAGTTTAAACTAGATTTTTGGTTCTACTGATGTTGAAGATGTTTTTCAAAGTTTCCACTATATAACATATAGAGAAATGACCTCTACCCATAAAATACATATTTTTCATCAAATCACAAAAATTTTTGGCTGCATGATAATGGGTCACCCAAGGATCATACCAATGATGTTTGATTGATATCAATCAGTTACATTATGAGAAAATGATTTCCTAAGTTTCCACTATATAACATATAGAGAAATGACCTCCACCCATAAAGTACATATTTTTCATCCAATCACAATAATTTTTGTTAGACTAATATAGGGTCACTCAAGGAACATTCCAAAGAAATTTGGTTGATATCCATCTTTTTTACATTCTGAGAAAATGATTTTTAAAAGTTTCAACTATATAACATATAGAGAAATGACCTTTGCCCATAAAATACATATTTTTCATTCGATCACAATAATTTTTGGAAGACTGATAAAGGGTCACTCAAGGATCATTCCAAAGAATATCCATCAATTACATTCTGAGAAAATGATTTAAAAAGTTTCCACTATATAACTTTTAGAGAAATCACCCCGCCCATAAAATATATATTTTTCATCCAATCAAAATAATCTTTGGTAGACTGATAAAGGGTCACCCAAGGATCATTCATGTAAAATTTATTTGGTATCCATCGATTAGAATCTAAGAAAACTAACTTTTTAGCATGTTTGGAAATTAGCCATGCCCATTAAATCCATGTTTTTCATTGGATCAAAATTTCTTGAACAACTTGGAAAGAGGGTCAACCAAGCATCTTTCCTGTGAAGTTTGGTTGAAATGCATACAGTAGATTCTGAGAAGATTTTCATAGAAAAAATTTACAACCAGACACATGGATGCATGGACGCACTGACACACGGACGGATGCACGACGGACACACTCCATGACAATAGCCCTAGTGGACTTTGGCCTATGGAGCTAAAAACTATAAAAGTTGACCATTGCCATGCTGATCCTGGAATATTCCTGCTTAGGTAGGATGTAGGACACACTCCATGACAATAGCCCTAGTGGACTTTGGCCTATGGAGCTAAAAACTATAAAAGTTGACCATTGCCATGCCGATCCTGGAATATTCCTGCTTAGGTAGGATGTATAAACGAAGATCAGCCTTCTCATATATGCTGTCTGACCTCAGTCTATGCAGCCTGTATGTCCACAATAAAGTAAGATTAATTAATACACAAGAGATGTTTGTACAAAATTTATGCCCCCCCCCCTCTCCGTAATAGCAGGTAAATGGCCTTTTCTTTGTCAAGCAACAATTTTAAGGCAATAACTCAAAAAAGTATGATAAGTAGATTTATGATTATTGTGCACTGCACTTTTCCTAAATGGAATCTATCCACCTGTGAAATTTTAGATTGCATGCTTTTTGAAATATGATCAGGACAAAAAGGGTCTACAGACAGACACCGACCCAATATATCCCCTTATTACATTTTCAAAATTGATACTGACATATATTTGTTCATTTCTATCCAATTTTGCAAACATTTTTCTTTAAAGTATCATGAGTTTACCCTTTCTCTTTTATCAGTTTGAGACTGTACCAAATTGAAAGAGGTTAAAGACAAAAAAGACAGCAATCCTCTCTAGAAGAGAATATGAAGATAAAAGAAGAAAATGATTGTAAAATGCCACTTGATTTAAGACAAATCATGTTTTTATACTATTATCTTATATTCTTTCATGTTTATACATTTATTTCAATTCTGTATTTGAGAAAATTCCCAGTTGAGCACAGAATATGTATCATAATCTTGTGCACAAGTCTAGGTTGTTTACAGCTACATGGGAATCAAACTATAAATCTACAGGGCATATTATTCTATGATTGAATTCTGATATTTTGTTAAAACATCAACTGAGCAGTGGAGAAAAAACAAGATGTGTTTGTGAAACACGAATGCCCCCGTAACGGCAATTTTTTTCAAAATTTGACCTTGACAGATGACCTTGACCTTGTCACATGACCTTGACTTTGGTACCAACGGATGCGGATCATTGAGATCTATCATCATGCCAAATATTAGCTTTGTATCTTGAATAGGCTTGAAGATATTGGCAAGGTTAAGTTTTCGGACAGACTGACGGACAGACAGACAGACGGACAGACAGACAGACAGACAGACAGACAGACAGACATGAGTAAAACAATATGCCCCTAATCTATCGATGCGGGGGCATAAAAATATAACATGACCAAAATGTCAATCAGAACATCAACTTTTCATACCATTTTATTCAAAGGCAGCAGCAAATACCAAGTGTTGGATGATTAATACATCTTAATACTTCAAATTTTACATGCCATTTCATTAATAGAAAAATTCAAACAATTTCCAAAAAATTGTACTATTTACAACTCCTATTTCATTTTAAAATATTGTTTTCCTCAATTTAATATCATTAAAGTCTAGTACTTGTATCATTATGTAAAGATTTGTGGGTGATTGCATTTTTATATGTAAATATCCGAGAAGTAATAAAAGATCTATACTTTAAGAAATATCAAGGGAAAATACAAAGCTGAATTTAAAATGGCTATAATATATAGAAAATACATTATGGGACAATAAAATTGAATTTTCTATAGCTTTGAAATTGCTAAAAACATAATAAACTGTATCAACAAAGCAAATTGGTGAGACAACTTGAAAAACTTCTTGGGTGATTCTTTAAAATTGATGGGTTACAAAAATGTTGCGTTGTCCCGAAATAATCAAGCTAAAATGAAAGAGTTACCAGCAATTTAAGACAGAACAAGCGTATACTAGAATCACACTTTTAAGAGCCGTCTTTGTTGAAAGAGGTTTAATGCAACTTTAGTTTGATTGATATTTATTTATACAGACATTTATGTATCATTATTGCATAAAACGTATGTTTTCAGTCATTAAAGGCATATGTTAACGGACAAAATCCGGTTGTTAACAATTGAAAACATGGATTAATCAGTATATTCATGTGCCATTAACACCAGGCTTTTAAATTTAAATATTCTCGGTCTGGGCCTATACACTTTATCAGTATCCTTGTCCAACATTATTATAGAGCATATATAAAGACATTGCCGAAAATCCCGCGTTAAATTTTGTGACGTCATAAATTAACCAAGCAACATCGGTAAAACCAAGTTGGACGGTGTAGTGCATGACGGCATATAAGTAGGTTTGTAACTGGTTTTATATCGTTTCTATGAAATTATTTATACTCTTATCTATCTTTTTATGCAATAATTTTCAGAGCCCCTCAAAATGCTTTAACGGCCTCGTGCTTCACACTCGGTCTTTAAACCATTTTTCAGGTCTCTGCAAATGGTAACGCCCGCAAAAACTTGAATTAAACCTATATTCAAAAACAGTTTTCTTGTCAATTAGCATATTAAGGACATAAATATTGAAACATTGTTTCCTAAACACGCAAAGATAGTCTAATATCACAAGACCAGTCAAATTTATAAATATTTTTGTCATTATAAATAATTCCAGTCTTTTATAAATGCATTGAACCTCTTTGCAGTCTGTTTACTATGAAACCGCTAATAAGCTAGGGGTATGGAATTCCTGTGCTAGGACAAGTAGATTTTCTTTTGAACCTGTCCAATATTGAACTAACAAAATGTTTCCAGAAAATATTATTCACCAAAACAGAGATATAACCTATGATAAAGTTAGTCATGCCGAAATGGCAACACTAAAAACAACATCATGGCCTTGAAGGTCCAAATTGTTGATAATAGCCGGACTTTTTTTTGAAAACAGTTTTACTGAAAATATAATTCCACTCCCCTTAATATGCCAAACTTATTTTAGTTAATAAATAACCAGGTTAGCCATAACTATACAACAATATGTGCTACAAACCTCTAATACAACTTACGTAATTTACAACAATGTGCATGATAGCTTTGGGTACCATGTCACGGGTTGTCTTATTTATAATCTTAACATACGAATCCACTAAATTACGAATTGTCTCAACTTGACGCTCTAACTGGGGATCGGTGGCAGACAAATCATCTTTTTCCTGAACATGCAAAAACAAAGAGCGCAAAATGAATATAAATTCATGCTGTAGTACTCACATAATTGACCACTATATGCATTATGGTCTTCGGGACTAGATCACGCTGGGTTTTGCCGACAATTTTGGAGTATGAGTCGACAAGATTTCGGATTGTTTCCACTTGTCTTTCCAACTGTGGATCCATTGACCCAAGATCATCCTTTGTCTAATGAAAAGAATAAGAAAAATACAATCATATTGCTCAAATTTGTTCTTTTACACATTTTAACATCAATTATCTGTAAATTTTTCAATTATATTTTTATATTCCCTTAGTCATCTAATACATGTAGTTTTAAAAGTATATATACAATCCTTTTAATGCTATTTAATTAACAAAGCCAATTCTTTTATGGAATGTTATTCAAATTAATGAAGAATAAATTACAAGATTTATTTCATTGCATGGGGTTTGGCTGAGCTTTCAACAATATTGCAGTCGTATAGCATATAGTAGTGTTACGTGCACATACCAACAGCTTCATGTTGTTTCTCACACCAGTAAAACTACAACCAACTACCTTTTCAACAAAGATGTACAACTAATCATTGGTCCATTGGTTAGAAATGAATGACATGTCTGAATAACATTTGTCGAAAAGCAGCCCTGTGTTCAGGATGTAAAAGCGTTTTGTGAGCGCTTTGAGATGATACCCTGCTTTGCACGTGCACATATGTGCAAAGTGAGGTATCATTTCGAAAGCGCTTCCCTAACGATTTCATCCAAAACGCTGGGCAGATAAAGGCTGACATAGCCTGGTATCAAATAGACTGGTCCTACTGTCGACTGATGTATGAAGCTGACAGGTATACACTGATTTTTCTTCCGTGGTTTAGAAACATGTCCATATATAATGATTCCAGTCTAAAATCGAAAACAAGGCTCTGCTTCGATTCAAAAGTTAGGGTGATAATGGTATTTATTCTTTAATTAATGTGTGAAAAGGTTACATACTGACAAAAAAATCTTAAGAGAAACATTAACTATCTAAGAATGTATGTTTTCTTTGCATAACTGACCTTAAAATCAAACTTTCACAAAAGGCAAAATGCCGCCCCGTCCTGGCATATTGTTTACACACTATTCATTTGCCATTCAGAAGTGCTAGGTGTGTGTACATTATCAAATGCTGAAAAGCCAATCCCTTGTGACTGTAATATGGTGACTACCTGTCCGCTTTTTGGCCCGGGACTGAAAGTAAACAGTCTGATTGTTCTTTATACTTGTGACATGAATACTCACAGATTCGCTGCTATCTTGTGACCTATCAGGGTAAACACCTGCACGTAAAAATGACGCTTTCCAACTATCAACCTCCTCTTGGCTCTCTGCTGAAAGTTCCAACTGTTTGTAATCTTTGTAAACATTCCTGTAACAACATTATAGAAAATCTTTGGTCGGGAGGAAAAAAATCAAGCTGTAGTTATGAGAGTTTGGTCCCCAACTGACAATTCACTGTAAAAATATTTTGATAAAGCTCATATAAGCTATGCAAATCAAAGGTCATTGGCTTTTAAAACGCATATAACTAAGCAGAAATTCCATTTGGTGTTTTTTAAATTGTTTCTTTTCACCAATTAAATGATCATTTGGTCTAGAAATAACTATGAACAAAAGTATTGTTAGCCTTTAACAGAGCAACAACATTTTTCTTTTTGAATAATCAGATGAAAAAGACTACGATGGTTGTCTGGCAAGTTCCTAGACAGTCTGAAATTCTCATTAACCACTTCCTTTTTATTCATAATTTTTATGTTAATCGCTACCCTAATTATCACTGGCTTAATAACTGAAGAAAAATATTCAAAATTTTTATTGACAAGTATATGGCATTTGCCTTACCAACCCAACAAAGCAGTACCAGGAACACATCGAAATTTAAAACGTTTACTGATATTGATTGAATGCTAAAACAATCTTTTCAAGGTTAAGATCCTTTGAAAATGTCAAAATTAAAATGTATTTATTGTGCCCAATTTATGAGTTTCATCTTGTAATATTTTCAAGGTGATGGCTTTATAAATACTTCATGAATGAAGAGTATTATAGCAAACAATGCGCAAGATGGAACAGAAGTCATGTCTTTAATGTCTCTAACTTCTTTCAATTTCAACTGGTCTAAAGTTTTGAACAAGGTGTGATTGTAAAACACCTGCCCCCAAACCACAATGGTTTAGAAAACATAGGTTTTATAGACAAATATGGAATACCACTTATCAATTAAAAGTTACTGACCATATTAAATTCCACCTTGAAAAATGACCTTGACCTTAAATGATGATCTTGAAATTAGTACCAACGGAAAGGTCTTGTCACAAGCAATAGAAGTCTTCATCACTTACTATTCCCAACATATGGCCCATGTATTTTTGATATTGAAATTACATGACTTTGAAAATATTACCAGTAACCTTAATTTGAGTGATGGTCATGGTATCTTGTTGGATCTTGAAAGATCTTGTCATAAGGAATACACATATAATATATGGAAACTCTGCTACATACCATACTTAAACTATAGCCAATGTAAAATTTTAAATTTTGCAAAAAATTCACATTGAAAACTGACCTTGACCTTGATTGATAACCTTTAAGTTGGTACCAATAGAGAGGTCTCGTTACAAGCATTTAAATGTGACTAAAGAAGTCTAAACAAGGTATTGTCTGAAAATGTGAATTCAGAATTTGTTTATTTTTCCATCTGAAACAATAATGTTCAAACACTACATTTTACAATAATTCTTTCAATTAAATATCAAGAAATACAAAGTGTTTTTGTGAAACATAAATGCCCCGAAACAGCTAATCTTTTTTTCAAACTTAAAACCTTGACAGATGACATTGACCTTGTCACATGAACTTGATATCCTGTAGATGCGCAACATGAAAGACAGACAGCAAACAGACAAACAGATGGTGGTAAAACAATATAGCCCCTAATCTTTGGATGTAGGGGCATAAAAAGCAGTATCTTTACTTCATGCATTATTTCAATATATTTTAGCAATTTTATACAATTATTAACACGAAACCTGCCATGCAGTCCAGATGAATTCATCTGCAAAACACTTTAGAAACGGTACCTCACTTTGCACAATACATACATGAAAAGGATTTTTATTTCTATTTTTTCAACATTTTTAGAATCCTGGGCACAGGGATGTCATACAAGCAGAAAGCAACATATCCAGGGTTTGACACAAACAGTGTACTGAGATCCCAAAATATTGGGAGGGATCCCATTTTACAAAGGGAAGGTTCCTTCAGGATTCTTTTATATCTATAAAATAGTGGTTCTTTTCATCGAATCAAATTTTTTCAAGCCATGGTTTTAACTCGACTTTGTTTCTTATGTTTGTAAAGTCAAAACCCTAGACTTGAAAAAGATATCAAATATAAACCTATCATATCCTTTTTTCATAGCTCTTTCACTATAATTCTACATACCCTATTTCCTCTAAAAATAGCGCCCTCCCTAGTAGTAGCCCCCCCCCCCTACATTTTTTACTAAGAAAACCCACTTCAAATGCCTAAATTAGGAACTCTTAGAGACTTCTTCTTTAATTTGATATGAATTTCCTCTAAAAACATTTATGATTGTTTAAAAGAAATTCATCTTTAATTTAAGGAAAAAGGGCCTAAAAAACATCAATTAGTATTATTTTCTTAAATCAGAAATTCTGACCATGTTATGTATAGCTCCTAGGAGCGTTTATTAAGACAAATATAGTATATAAATAACGGAAGGGATTCCTGATTATCGAGAAGGATCCTCATCAAGTAGGAATTCCTTAAGAACCCCAATAAAAACAACAGGACCATGATGGTCGTAGATCGCTCACCTGAGTCTCTTTGACCCCTGGGACATCACATCAATTAAATAGGTAGATGTAAACAGGAATGCAAAGATTATGGTCAAATTGTTTCCTGCTTTTTTTTCTTTTAAAGGATATGCCTTGAAACAGACTTTATTTAATCATAGGTGTATGTAATGAAACTAAAGTGAACAAGAGCCATGTCGGACATGGCCATCCCCCGCTGAGAAAGCTTGATAGTAAACTGAAGCCTAATAGATTAAGGGTTCTACTTTAAGAAATTAAGCCCCTACAAAATCTAAGTCTTTAAAATAAGAAAGGGCAATAACTCCAAAATTAAACAAGCCAGAGTTATAGTTCTTGTGCACTGCACTTCTCCTCCATGAGATCTATCCACCCATAAAGTTTCAAGTTGATAGCTTTAATACTTTACGAGATAATGCTCTGGACAAAATCTAAGTCTTATAAATAACAAAGGGCAATAACTCCAAAATTATACAAGCAAGAGTTGTAGTTCTTGTGCACTGCACGTCTCCTCCATGAGATCTATCCACCCATAAAGTTTCAAGTTGATAGCTATTATACTTTACGAGATATGCTCTGGACAAAATCTAAGTCTTAAAAATAACAAAGGGCAATAACTCCAAAATTATGCAAGCAAGAGTTGTAGCTCTTGTGCACTGCACTTCTCCTCCATGAGATCTATCCACCCATAAAGTTTCAAGTTGATAGCTATTATACTTTAGGAGATATGCTCCGGACAAGTTTAGTGACGGAATGATGGAATGACGGATGGACGGAATGACGGACGGAGTGCATTACTATATCCCCTTGCCGAAAACGGCGGGGGATAAAAAAAGAAAAATGTTCATCAAGCCCCTTGTCCTGTAAAATGGCAGGGATCTTTCCAATTTTCTATAGGCTTTGTCTGTGTGACCTTACACATATTCTGACCAAATTTCAAATAGATTGGGCTACACTTAATGCCTCTCTAGAGTAAAGAAGAAAATTGTCATTAGGGCCCTTTTCCAGTGATATGGCATTGGTCCTTCCCATGTTTAAAAAGGATTATCCTTGTGTCCTTACCAACATTCTGACCAATTTTCATAAATTTTGGGCCATATATTTGTGGCTTCTAGAGTGTAAACAAGAGAATTTTCATAAAGGCCCCTTTTCCTGTGATATGGCATGGAACCTTCCTACTTTCAATAGGTTTAACTCTTGTGACCTGGATAACATTCTGACCAAGATTCATGAAGATTGGGCAATATTTGTTGCCTCTACAGTGATGACAAGCAAATCACCATTAAGGCCCCTGGCCTTTTTCTGTGATATGGCATGGACCCTTCTCATTTTCAATAGGCTTTATTCTTGTGACCAGGCCAACTTTCTGACTAAGTTTCATGAAGATTGGATCATATTTCTGGCCTCTAGAGTGTAAACACATAAATTGTTGACACATAATGACGGACGACAGATGACGCATGACAGACATTCAATGATCAGAAAAGCTCACCCCGGGCACGGCTCAGGTGAGCTTAAAACATGTCAGTGTCAACCCCTGATAACACAGCCATTCTATAAAATTTGACAAAGGAGCAGCAGCATCATGCATACTTAAAAAGTTGTATAAAAAATGTCATGCTGAACTCCAAATACTTCTATTTTGCTTCAAACAAGATGTGTTTGCTAAACATCAATGCCCTGCAACTGCCATTTTTTTCAGAACAGGGATTTGATACATATATATGTAGATTCCAAGTCGTTTAAATATCTATAAATGCTGCTTTATACCACTTTTTAACAGTTAGTGTCTTTAAATATCAAAAAGAAGATAGTGAAGTTTTGTATGTCATAAATGAGTGTCTTTCACCAAATAACCTTGACCTTGACCTATCACCTTCACATTGTTATGCATGTTACGTTCTTGTTACAAGCAATGCATATGTGAAATTTTAAGGCTCTATGACTTACCAATCCGAAGCTAGGGCAAATGTTAGTTTTAATTTTACCAAAAAAAAGTTAATGGAAAATGACATTAAGCTTGACTGATGCCCTTTAAGATGGTACCAACAGAAAGGTCTTCTCTTAAGCAATCATCATGTGAAATATGAAGGCCCTATCACTTTCAATTAAAAAGTTATCACCAATGTTGAAGTTTTAGTTTTTTCACAAATTTGATTTTGAAAAATGACCTTTACTGATCACCTTAAATTTGGTATCAACAGTAAGGTTGTGTCCAAATCAATCATCATGTAAAATACGAAGGCTCTATCACTTACCGTTCAAAAGTTATGGACAATGTTAAAGTTTTTTTTGTTTTTTGACAACTGAGTAACGGACAAACAGACAAAGTGAGAAACAGACAGGGCAAAAGCAAGATGCTCCCGATCCCTTGATGCAGGTGCATAAGAATGGACAAACTTCAACCTGTATCATGTTTAATCTTATAACTATACAAATATCTGAGTGATAACAACCTGTATGAAATTTTCTTATGATATCACATAGTTATTTTTAGAATAAATATATAATGGGGTTATTTTTAGAAACTTGCATTTCAGTAAGAAAAATCGACGAAAACAAGACTAATAGAGGTTATAAGATAAATATAATATGTACTTAGTGTATTGTATGAAAAAATATCTAACTCGGTTGTGAGAAATTGATAATTGTCAAGGCAGAGCCTCGACAATTAATCAATTCTCTCAACCTCGTTAGATATTTTTTTCCAACACAACACTAAGTATTAATTATATATATATGTGCTGTCTGGTCTTTGTCTTATCTATAATGTGATACTAAATAAGAGTTGTTTATAAAAAGAAACCATTGACCCCCTAATGAATTCCTGCACTGCCTATAGCCCCTTAAATTGTTATTCTTTTCTCTAAAAGCTTTTGTAAATCATAAGAATGTCAATAATTAAGACTTGCATAAATCAAAGGATTACAGATACCTAAATAAACAAGAGATAATAACAAAGATGATTGTCAAAGATCTATTTCAATTGACCTTGATCTATGACATTGGAGCTAATTGAAAATTTCTTTCACATGGCACATCATTTAACTGAAGAAAGAAGAAATTTGTGCAAAGTTATTTTCAAAGAAATCCATAATAATAAATGTATTTGAATGGCGTTTTACACTTCTTTAAATAATCTGCAGATATATTGCGCCAGCTGGAGCACCTAACAATAGATTCCTTGTAATTTTCCCACTAGTACTACCATTGCATCCTTTCCTTAGCCTCCAGCTGCTATCTCACATAATTCTATGCTTATAAACCCATGGGTGTGACACAAGTGGAGTAGTCAAAAAATATTAGTGCCACCATTGAAGATCAAACTCAGGACCTATAATAAATGTAGGACATGTGCCCCAGATAAGATATATCTTAATGTATGAACCTGATTGATTTATGACTTTGACCCTGAATGAAAAACAAGAGGGCCATAGTGGCCCTAAATCGCTCACCTGAATGAACTTTCTAAAATTTTCAAAAGCAGGTTTAGAAAGAGAATGATGATTAAATGTCACTAAGCTAAATAATGCTATTGCTTCTATAAACATTGAGAATCCTTTTTTACAATTTTCAGGTTAACTTACAAGTTTTTCTATGATTTGACCCCATGACCTAGTTTTTTGTCCCAGTTGACCCAATTTCAAAGTCATCCAAAATTGCATCAATTCAATCAATTTTGCTAAATTCTAGATGCTCTGGCAAAAAATGTGGCCTCTAGCGTGAATACAAGGTTTTTTTAAGATTTGACCCAGTGATCTAGTATTTGACCCCAGTTGACTCAATTTCAAACTCATCCAAGATTTCATCAAGACAATCATTCTGACCAAGTTTCAGGTTGATCGGGCCAAAAATGTGGCCTCTAGAGTGCATACAAGGTTGTGCTAAGATTTACCCAGTGACCTAGTTATTGACCCCAGTTAACCCAATTTCGAACTCATCCGAGATTTCATCATGACAATCATTCTGACCAAATTTCAGGTTGAACAGGCTGAAAATGTGGCCTCTAGAGTGCATACAAGGTTTTTCTAATATTTGACCCCATGACCTAGTTTTTGACCCCAGTTGACCCGATTTTGAACATGTCCGAGATTTTATTAAGACAATTATTCTGACCAAATTTCAGGTTGATTGGACCAAAAATGTGGCCTGTAGAGTTCATACAAGGTTTTTCTAAGATTTGACCCCGTGACCTAGTTATTGACCCCAGTTAACCCAATTTCGAACTTATCCGAGATTTCATCATGACAATCATTCTGACCAAATTTCAGGTTGAACAGGCCGAAAATGTGGCCTCTAGAGTGCATACAAGGTTGTGCTAAGATTTACCCAGTGACCTAGTTATTGACCCCAGTTAACCCAATTTCGAACTCATCCGAGATTTCATCATGACAATCATTCTGACCAAATTTCAGGTTGAACAGGCTGAAAATGTGGCCTCTAGAGTGCATACAAGGTTTTTCTAATATTTGACCCCATGACCTAGTTTTTGACCCCAGTTGACCCGATTTTGAACATGTCCGAGATTTTATTAAGACAATTATTCTGACCAAATTTCAGGTTGATTGGACCAAAAATGTGGCCTGTAGAGTTCATACAAAGTTTTTCTAAGATTTGACCCCGTGACCTAGTTATTGACCCCAGTTAACCCAATTTCGAACTCATCCGAGATTTCATCATGACAATCATTCTGACCAAATTTCAGGTTGAACAGGCCGAAAATGTGGCCTCTAGAGTGCATACAAGGTTTTTCTAATATTTGACCCCATGACCTAGTTTTTGACCCCAGTTGACCTGATTTTGAACATGTCCGAGATTTTATTAAGACAATTATTCTGACCAAATTTCAGGTTGATTGGACCAAAAATGTGGCCTGTAGAGTTCATACAAGGTTTTTCTAAGATTTGACCCCGTGACCTAGTTATTGACCCCAGTTAACCCAATTTCGAACTCATCCGAGATTTCATCATGACAATTATTCTGACCAAATTTCGGGTTGAACAGGCCGAAAATGTGGCCTCTAGAGTGCATACAAGGTTTTTCTAATATTTGACCCCATGACCTAGTTTTTGACCCCAGTTGACCCGATTTTGAACATGTCCGAGATTTTATTAAGACAATTATTCTGACCAAATTTCAGGTTGATTGGACCAAAAATGTGGCCTGTAGAGTTCATACAAGGTTTTTCTAAGATTTGACCCCGTGACCTAGTTATTGACCCCAGTTAACCCAATTTCGAACTCATCCGAGATTTCATCATGACAATCATTCTGACCAAATTTCAGGTTGAACAGGCCGAAAATGTGGCCTGTAGAGTGCATACAAGGTTGTGCTAAGATTTACCCAGTGACCTAGTTATTGACCCCAGTTAACCCAATTTCGAACTCATCCGAGATTTCATCATGACAATCATTCTGACCAAATTTCAGGTTGAACAGGCTGAAAATGTGGCCTCTAGAGTGCATACAAGGTTTTTCTAATGTTTGACCCCATGACCTAGTTTTTGACCCCAGTTGACCCGATTTTGAACATGTCCGAGATTTTATTAAGACAATTATTCTGACCAAATTTCAGGTTGATTGGACCAAAAATGTGGCCTGTAAGGTTCATACAAGGTTTTTCTAAGATTTGACCCCGTGACCTAGTTATTGACCCCAGTTAACCCAATTTTGAACTCATCCGAGATTTCATCATGACAATCATTCTGACCAAATTTCAGGTTGAACAGGCCGAAAATGTGGCCTCTAGAGTGCATACAAGGTTTTTCTAATATTTGACCCCATGACCTAGTTTTTGACCCCAGTTGACCCGATTTTGAACATGTCCGAGATTTTATTAAGACAATTATTCTGACCAAATTTCAGGTTGATTGGACCAAAAATATGGCCTCTAGAGTTCCTACAAGGTTTTTCTAAGATTTGACCCCGTGACCTAGTTTTTGACCCCAGTTGACCCAATTTGAAACTTGTCCGAGATTTTATCAAGACAATCATTCAGACCAAATTTCAGGTTGATCGGGCCCAAAATGTGGCCTCTTGAGTACATACAATGTTTTTCTAAGGTTTGACACTGTGACCTAGTTTTTGACCCCAGTTGACCGAATTTCAAAATTGTCCGAGATTTTATGAAGACAATTATTCTGACCAAATTTCAGGTTGATTGGACCAAAAATGTGGCCTCTAGAGTTCATACAAGGTTTTTCTAAGATTTGACCCAAGGACCTAGTTTTTGACCCCAGTTAACCCAATTTTAAACTTGTCCGAGATTTTATCAAGACAATCATTCTGACTAAATTTCAGGTTGATTGGACCAAAAATGTGGCCTTTAGAGTGCATACAAGGTTTTTCTAATATTTGACCCCATGACCTAGTTTTCGACCCCAGTTGACCCAATTTTGAACTTGTCCAAGATTTTATCAAGACAATCATTCTGACCAAATTTCAGGTTGATTGGGCCAAAAATGTGGCCTCTAGAGTGCATACAAGGCAAATGTTGACGACGGACGACAGACATCCACCTAACCACAATAGTTCACCTTGAGCACTTCGTGCTCAAGTGAGCTAAAAATTACTAATTGCACATACACTCCTGATACTGAGAAAGATTGTGCCAAGTTATTTTGAAATTTATTCAGAATTGTTCAAGTTTTGCTCGGAACAAATATTCATTTGATTTCCCTTAAGTAATATGTGTATTCTTTTATACCAATAATAATTAATTGTAATTCTATCATAATCATTTTTGTTTGTTTGTTTGTTTTCAGTTTTATTTCCAACAAAAATTTTAATAAAGACAATTCTTGACTGCCATGCATGTTCAATAATGATACATGCGCATCAAAACAGGAGAATTAAAAATTGTTTCTTTCTGTCAGTTGATTAAACCCTTGGTTAACTGGGCCTGGCTTTAAAGTGTTTTGCCCATAAACACCAGCAACAGTAGGGCTCAAACCATAGACAGTCAGGTAACCAGTCAAGCCCCTAAACCTGCAATGAGCTACATCAGGGGTTGACACTTACTCCTGTGATGTAGAAGTTAATTTGAATCCTAACACATGAAATCAAGGAGTCAAAACTCAAAGTCAGGAGTCCGAATTTTCATAATTGGAGAAAATTGTGGCAAAGAAAAAATTGCTTGTTATAAGCAATTTATTCTTTTCCACAATGTTCTTCCAAAGAAGAGTTTTCTTCTCAAAACACTACAAGATGCAAGAAAATATTTTCTTTAACAATTTTTGTAGTGAAAAGGTGAGTTTTGAAAAGTGTTAAAAATGACAGTGCTCTGTGCATTTGTTTTTTTTTTTAAATATTCTCATATTACCCTTGGAGTCCATCAGACTCCTTTCTTGCAACAAGTCCCATCTGGTAAACAAAGAATCTTATATTGCAGAATATCTGTTACTACATTTACTATACACAAATAGAAAAGTCTAAGGTAGTTTATGGAAAGGTGGAAAATTTCAAATTACCGCCGGTACTACAATTTTTTTATTTTAATTTTATTAATACTCATAATTTGGTATATGTTTTTTAACAGTGCAATGAGAATTGTTAAAACTGATTGAAGCTGAGAAACAATTAAAATAAATGCTCACAGCTGATATTTTAACCACTTAAAACATTTAGTGCTTTTGAAGGCATACCAATCCATAAACAACTGTTAAAAAACTTTAAAGATGTTAGATATGAATCTAGCCTGTTATCATTAGAGAAAGAAATAAGATATCAAAACACACATAAAAATTGTAGGCAAAGATACTAGAAATCAAAATGCTTAGTTCATAGAGATGCTTGAGAGCGCATATCATTCATCAGCATACATTAAAATTTTACCAACACCAAAGAATTAAATATAGTTGAACACATCATGATTGTGCAAATAAACCTATAGAAAGTGAAATCCCTCTGAGTAAGTTCAAACAATTTAACAAGAGCACTGCATATGAAAGCTTGCTCTCGGCTGTCTGGTGCTGGATAATGGAAAAAAGATCTGAGTTCAAAAAGGGGCATCATTTACACAAACTTTATCTAGTAGAATTGCCCTTTTAAAGTGAACATGTATGCAACGTTTAAAGTGAATGTCAGACACATCACAACATGACATTATTTTCAAAAAAAAATATTTAACAAAAAAAGACCCCTCGCTGGATTTTATTACACTTATGGAGTTCATATTTGGTGCAATGTTTTAATTATTAATTTTACTGAGTAAAGTTTTAATCAACAAGAGCACTGCTTTAGGGTTCATATACTCAGCTGGTGTTCGCTGGATAATGCAAAAGATCTAAGTGAAAAAGGGGCAAAACTCTTACAAAAATGTTTTCAATTGATAATCTGGTTACCTCTCAGGAGGGTGCACATACATAACAAGTTTCATTAAGATTTCTTCAATTAAAACAGAGATCCAACCAAGATTAAACTTTGATATGTCAACGCCACCAAGGTGATGACAATACCCTGGGTTTCCCAGAAAACAGCTGGGCTTAAACTATTCATAACTAAGCAATTCTGATATGACCTAGTATCTCTGCACTACAAATACTTACCGAGTATCTGGATTAAATAATTTAAATGGATATTTTTTTGAAAAAATGCCACTCGAGTCACTCTCTAATAATCGAAGGCCGTCCAGCGGCAACATAAATCGTTTTTCTTTTTCCTGTCAAAGAATATCATAGAAAGAAAAAAGACAACATTAAACACAATGTACTCTATTTTGGCAAATACTTCACTGACAATACAAAACTTTAGAAACTTACCATAATTAAAGAACTAAAACTAACACCATTTCATGCAGGTTTGCAGTACAGTCAAACACAACATGATAATAACATACTGTTGGAATATACATTTTTAACAATTTTTGGTTAGGTTTTTTGACAAGTAATAACAAAAGATTTAAATGACACATTTTTTCAGCATCTGTTTAATTCATATTATTTTTTCAATGTTATTTTCACAAAGGAAGACCAAAGGCTGAGACTATTTCATGATGTGTGTGACTTTGATGTATGCAAAATAAACCAAAAGCTAAATAGCTACAGGTGTGTCTTGTTTCATGAACAATTGAGTGAAGTATACATGGGTGTGTTCAGAAGATTTTATCTTTTGCATTCCTCCATTACAAGGTACAGATGTTCCAATGAAACAATTCCTTGGGGACATATTAGTCGAGGGATAACCAGTAACTGAGGACATGTCACCCTGGAAACAGTAGGATTAAACTTTCTTGTGTATTCCTTTCTTCATAAAACAGACTTTAAGTTGAATTCCCAAATTTTAACTTTTAACATTGTGCAATAAAATGTAATTCATGATGACATGCATCGCTAAAGCGAAATACACCGATACGAACTCTATTGAAACCCTATCTGAGTGCACAGCTTTTAAAAGGTAGTATTTCCTTTCTTAGTTTCAAATGTCCATATTCAAAAATGATTTCTCGACTGTTTTTAAATTTATCTAGACCTTAGATTCTTGATTTCTTGATTGTTTATACATTTATATAGACCTCAGATTCTTTAAAACAACAAGTCTTTAAAATGAATATCTCATTGGGAATTTAATTCTAAGTTTACTCTATGTTTTGCCGTGCAACCAGGAAATGGGTGGTAATTTACAGTTGTGCAATGGGTCAAAAAAGCAATTTGGAATACAAAAGAACAGAACAGAAAGAAACAGAACTGGGTGAATTAAAACAGAATGCCCACCTTGAATCAGGATTGAATACAGCAAACTTTTTTTTTTGCGATATGAATCCAGAATCTTGTAAGTCTCGTAAATTTAAATTGTCCAAAGGAAGCATGTATTTCTTGTCTTTCTCCTAGGAATTAAGTATACAATATGTATGCATAAGTGAATTTAATTCTCTTTTGGAAATTACCTGAACACCACCCAAAAACTAAAATCATTTTAACTTAAGGTAAAGGACCAATAATATATCTGCAACATTTCAGCAGTAATGAACTTTAACACTGTTAACCAAGGTTTCCTAATTATTTTCATTAGGAAACCTTGGTTATCATTGTGAAAAATCGTAAGTACAAAAATGTTGCGGATCTATTACAGTTCCACTACCTTAACGTTGATACTTCTTCTGACTTATAGCCCTTCCTCCTTGAATAAATAGCTTATGGAATTTGGTCATTTGGAGAGATTGATACTAGTAATATTGTGATGATCAATTGCTATAAGAATGTAAGTACCAATCCCAATAGCTTACAGCAGAAAGTCATCAATAAATGTCATTTAACCCTTTGCTGTTTAATCCCTGCTTTTTACGTGTCTGTGATTTTATGATTGAGAAAATATTGTGAAATAAGAAGAAATTGCTTCTGACAAGCAATTTCTTCCTTTTCCACCCTATTTTCTACCCTACTGAATGGTTATTTTTCAAATTAAATCCACTTTAGATTTTCGTCTGCAAAACCTTTGAATTTGGACAGGTCTAAAATTTTGTAAAACAGGAAAGGGTTAATCATCCTAAAATCTGTATTCTGTTTAATGTTAATGTGCATATAATTCCCTCAACCAACTAAAGATAGGAAGCACAATGAGAAAGCAAATCCCAGCAACTAAAATATTATCCCTCCATGCAAGTAATCTCCCTTGGTTTACATGCTGGATAAGGGAGGTCACTCTAGTGGTAACCCTGATACAAGCAACAGAAACTGGTTACAACAGAGTTATTGTAAATGAAAGGTATTTTCTCCGTCACATGACATGCTCTGGTCACATGACCTTGTAAACCAATTGGCTAGATAACTGTATACCTATTCTCAGTATTGATGAGAGCAAAGACGGGATGTCGAGAGAAAAATCCTGATTCTACATCCTTCATTATGAGGTTGTCAAGAGGCAGGAGATATTTCTTATCCTTCTCCTGCAAACATGGAGGTAGTGTCATCCCACATATCAATCATTTATATAATTTCCTCTTTATATACAAATAATCTAATATGTCAATCATATTTTAATAAGGATTGCTATTCAGTAGTTAATTTTCATCACATCTTCATATTAAACATATCATGTCTATCATGCTGAAACCCTGAGTGTTCCCGATTTAGAAGAATGTACAGTAAAACTTCTTTTAAACTTCTTTTAAACAACTGGGACAGCCAAAAAGACAGTTGTTAAACAAATTGATGACTTAATACATGTTTTGTTTACAAATAAGAACTAGAAAGCCATGAATGGCTTGTGTCGCTCCACAGCCTTGAATTTCTTGTAATAGCAAATCTAAGTTTTGACTAGATTTTTAGATATTTGGGTTTTACTAATGTTGAAATGTTTTTCAAAGTCTCCAACATTATAAAATATAGAGAAATGACTTCCGCCCATAAAAGACATATTTTTCATCCAATGACAATAATTTTTGGCTGCATGATAATGGATCACCCAAGGATCATACTAATGAAGTTTGATTGATATCCATCTGTTACATTCTGAGGAAATGATTTTCAAAGTTTCCACTATATAACATATAGTGAAAATGACCTCCGCCCATAAAATACAAATTATTCATCCAATCGCAATAATCTTTGGTAGACTGATAGAGGGTCACACAAGGATCATTCATGTAAAATTTGGTTGATATCTATCGATTAGATTCTGAGAAAATGATTTTCAAAGTTTCCACTATATAACATATAGAAAAATGACCTCCGCCCATAAAATACAAATTTTTCATCTGATCGCAATAATCTTTGGTAGACTGATAGAGGGTCACACAAGGATCATTCATGTAAAATTTAGTTGATATCTATCAATTAGATTCTGAGAAAATGATTTTCAAAGTTTCCACTATATAACATATAGAGAAATGACCTCCGCCCATAAAATACATATTTTTCATCCGATTTCAATTATTTTTTGTAGACTGATAAAGGGTCACCCATGGATCATTCATGTAAAATTTGGTTGATATCTATCAGTTAGATTCTGAGAAAATGATTTTCAAAGTTTCCACTATATAACATATAGAGAAATGACCTCCGCCCATAAAATACAAATTTTTCATGTGATCGCAATAATCTTTGGTAGACTGATAGAGGGTCACACAAGGATCATTCATGTAAAATTTAGTTGATATCTATCAATTAGAACCTGAGAAAAGTCACTTTTTACCATATTTGGAAATTAGCCATGCCCATTCAATCCATGTTTTTCATTGGATCAAAATTTCTTGAACAACTTTGAAAGAGGGTCACCCAAGGATCATTCCTGTGAAGTTTGGTTGAAATCCATCCATTAGTTTCTGAGAAGAAGATTTTTAAAGAAAAAGTTTACGACCGCACGGACGGACGGACGGACGCATGACGGACACAACGCCATGACAATAGCCCCAGTGGCTTTCAGCCAGTGGAGCTAAAAAAGGTTTTTATTAAATATGCATAGCATTGTGAAATTTCTCAATAATCCTATGTTGTTTAAACTCAATAGAATCATCTAATTGAGACGATTCTGGTAAGTTTTAACAATACACTCATTTTCATTAATTATTGGATCAACATTACCTTCTTTTCAAGATACTTTGATTAGCCTGATTTAGAAGGCAGTTTGATGTTAGTCCACACCAATATAACATGTCGCCATTTCTGTCAATTCTTATAGTTTTAAGGTTAGAAATATTGACTCACAATAAGTTATATCAGTGCCTTCTGCACTTTGATACCGATATAACTTTGCATAGGTTTTATTCAGCATGATAGTGTTGAAGAAGTTCAAATTCAGGCGCATTTCCTTAAATACTATTGACTAAAGAAAAAAAACAGCTCAATTAGCAAACATATTGTATAAGTGGCATTTTGTAACATACAATGTTATTATCAAGTAACTTTCTTTTTGATCAATAATAAATAAATTTGTTATTTTTTTCAAAATTGTAGCTTTGTTGTTTATTTTTCTTTATTTTCCATATCTATTATTTTTGTTTTAATTTTGTTGATCTTGTTATAATTTTCCTAAGAATAAGATCTGAAAATGGACAGCAAAACTAAAGTATTCTGAAAGCCTATGTCTGTAGCGGGTAACTAAAACATGGAAGCTTTTGATGTGGGACACCAACCAAAACACCAATGTCAGGTGACTGGAATAGCTCACCCTTTTTCTACATATCTACTTCAAATGAAATAAATGGTTTAAAACTTTTGACTTGGAAGGTATAAACATAATCTAACAACTTCAAGACCTATCAAACAAAAGACCACTTATACATCAGGTACGTAGCTGCCTTTACGCGAGTACGCAGCTGAATCCACATTATTTTGTAATTCAGCTGCATGTGCCCAATCTGATAATTACCACACTTAATACTTTATAAATCATATAGCCTAAATCAGCTAGCAAAGGCCGCAAGTAAGACTTGCTGTGAGATGCAGACTAGTTGAAATAAATGAAAGGAAAGCTATTCATCTCCAATTTTATGCTAAAATAAATGGATTTTCGTTGGTCAAGAAAGCTTTCCGAAGGCCCGAAAACCCACCAAATTATACAATATATTTCAAAATTTTCATGGGGGGAGGCCAGGCCTCCTGAACCCCCTAGATTATTTTGAATCCACATTCTTTATAGGCTAGCTACGCGCCTGTTAATTATTTAGTAAAGAAAGCAAATTTATCATCAATCCATACAAATTAAACATCAACCATTCTAAGAATCCATTTTGAAAACGAGTCAGAAACACAAATGCCTCCTTTTCATCATTTTTTCAAAACTTTGACCTTGAAAGATGACCTTTATCTGGTCACGTTATAGAACCTGCCCTGTGTTCAGGATTGTAAACAAGTGAAAAATGTTTGCAAATTATAGCCCACTTTGAATGTGCATTTTTGTGCAAAGCAGGGAATGATTTACAAACATGGTGCACCGTTTTGTTATCCTAAACGAAGGGAAGATCTATCATCCCCCCCCCCCCCCTCCCAAAATTTGTGTATCTTGAATAGCAGTTAATTTGTTGGCATTGTTAAAATTTTTGGCTGATTAGTTTGGTTGAAAATTTTACCCTGAAAGAAGACCTTTACCTTATAACATAACCTTGATCTTGTTATCTACAGATGCATAACATTGAGGTCTATCATCTTGCCTAATATGAGCATAGAATCTTCAGTAGACTTGAATTCATTGGTTTGCAAAGTATTTTTTGTAAATGTTTGCATAGACAGACATACAGGAGGACAATGATAAAACTATATCCCCCATCTTATCGATGTAGGGGCATAAAAACAAGCAAATATACTGATGATGCAGAAAAATATAAAATCATATCATATCAAACCCTATCAGCTTGCCACCTAGGCAGAACATAACAGAAATTGGAGCTAGAAACATTCATGATCCCCTTTAATGAATATGAAGCCAAAAGAACAAAAATAAACATGGTGGCATATAAGCTCATCTTTCTGCTGAATGTCAACTGGGCTAGAAAAAGCATAAAAGAGCAATAATAAAAAAAACACTAGGTAGAGTTATGGTTCTTATGCACATCGTGAGAGGAAAATAACAGCTAAGTTTCCAGTTAATCAGACATAAAGCGACAAAGTTATGCCCTGGACAAAGTAGACCCTGCCCACCTACCAGACACCACAAGGGATCACATAATATGTCCCGTATTTCAATGGGCTCATAAAAACCTAGCCAAAGGTTATAAAGCCAATCATGGACCGAAGAGCAATACAAAGTTTTTTTACTCTTTTTTTACTGTCAAAGCTTTGTGTACATGGAGAAAATGTCGTAAACAGCAGGAGAAGGATTTACAGACAGACTGAAGTTTGATCAGGGCCTTCCATCTAGCCTAAATAGGACCTATAGATATGGTTCCATTCCAATCTCTAAGAGTTAAAGAATAATAAGGCACAATTGCATAACAAAAGTTTTATGGTTATTTTGGCTTTCACCATTATATTTATATGGTAAATCCCAAAGGTTACCACTAAACTTTTGTTATGCAATTGGGTCTAGTTGTCATGTCATTCAAAAGGTCCAAAATCTTGGGATAATAACAGTAGGGAGCCCATGATATATTGTAAAGCATAAAACAATCATATTCAAAAACTTTTACTTACAAAGCCTTAGATAGAGGTGCTATTATGGATGAACAAAATTCAACTTTTTCATTTGCAGTGACCCTATGATATTGGTAACTATTCATTTGAATAATCTTGTTGTTTGAAAAATTCCAATCAATAACCCAGGTGCCCACAATACATGTTTGGAATATCATAGAAATGATACGGGAAATGATTTATTAATGATTCCCAATGACATTTATGTGATGGGGTGATTGTTTTTTTATTTTTGATTGAGGGTGATAAGTAGCTGTTTGGGGTTCCTTTTTTTGCCAATCTCTTGCATTGAGCCTCTGCGAAATTATTACTCACAACAAGGGATTCTTTTTGAAAACTAACAATTTAATCCTTCTCATGCATTCACTGTTCTTTCCAACAGTGACTAAAACTTGCAGCAACTTAAGACTAAGATTAGACTGCAATGATGTGCTGTCTAATCTTAACTTACATTGCCTTCTTTTTAATTAATCAGTTTAGAAAAAACTTCAGCCATATCTCCTAAGACTTAGCCTCTTTTGAAACAAACTTTTAATTCAGTAGGATAATAGTAGGATAATTATAAATCGCAAAAGGCTTTCTTCCACCCCCCCCCCCCCACTCCCTCCCTATCCCCCATCGCTCTTTTCTAGACCCTCTGTATTATGGGTAACAAATAAATCGACACATTGTTGTTGAAGGACCTACCTCTTCATCCTTGAACCATGCTAAACTTTCTGCCGTCAACACAAACCAGAACTCCTTTGAACCTCCTTTCATAAAACTGATGTTGTGTAGGGTCAACCAGCCTTTACGAATAACCTAAAAATATATGTCCACATATAACTATGATATCTACGTATAACCTAAAAATATATCCAAAATCCTAAGAAATAACATACAATTTATTTTATACGTATGACAGACAAGAGAGTAAAGAAAGCCCCATAATACTCCCATTATGCATCTCCTTACATGCAAGGATCTTTTTGTAGAAAGACATCCTCTACGCCTTATGTTTTTTATAAGATTTTTCCTACTTGTTTGAATTTTCTTGTTTTCCTTGTTAAAAGTTTTTATCTAAAAAAAGTGCCTTGGGTAGACACCAAATATTTTACATACAAAACAAAAACAAAGTGATTTCTGCCATAGCATAGCTAAAAGAATTCTAAGAGTAGCAATATGAATCCCCTACCTGGTTACCCACTTTCCTTTTTGTTGTATTATCTGACTTCTGTTGGGCACTGTGAATATAAACATAGAGAAATATGATATTAAAGATATGAAGAGAATATTTATAATTATCTCATGGAGGAATGAAAATCAAAACCTAATCACAATAAATGAAAATGAGGAGCAGATGCTTACATAAGTAGATTCATACTTTAGTCTGATTACATTTAATTTTCATACTTAATGAATTCAAAAATAATTCTGTTCATTTTCTTAGTTAGATATTATGTAAATGAACCTACCAGATATCATTGATTATACAATGTCAAGTTAACCTAGCGTAATAATTATATGCAAATGATTAAAAGCCAACAGAAACACAATTTTGGTTAATCCTCATAAAGACATCACAAAACACATTATTGTCATTTTACAGATGACAATACATTAAACTCAGCTCGTAACTATATACTGCTTTTGACAAAGTAGAACCTTTGCACTACAGGCTATTTCTATATGAAAATAGTGATATTCAAGCATACAATAGTGATGTATTGTTTTTGGACTCCAGAATATCACTATACCTGGGTTTTACTGTATATCATCATATTTTTTCATTTATATTATGTCAACCTAAATTAGTTTATTGAATTTTGAAAGATTAAGATCATTAATATCATAAATAGAAGAAAATTTTATGTTCGTGAATAAAATACTGATTTCTCAACTTCCCCGCTCAGTCTGATTTTCATCCATGTATAGAACATTAATAATTTCTTTTTTTTTTCTTTTTTTTAATCATATTTTATACCACTTTTAATCATCTTTCAATCTTTAAGTTATATTTCATCAACTGGAGCACATAAAAATGGATTCCTAGTATTTCTCACACCAGTAATACCATAACATTGTTTCCTAGCCTCCAGCTGCTATTTCACAAAAGATTATGATTATCAACCCATTTTTGGAGACAAATAGTCTAAAGTGATAAGTGCCAGTGTAGGTGATGGAACTTGAGACTTTTAGACTGACAATCCAACATGCTACAAGCTACGCTATGACGGCCTCATATTCATTTATTGTATTTGGGTATTTTATGAAAAAGCCTCTATATACATACTTTGCAAATCCTATAAAGTCTTCATGGTTTGTGTTCATATATGCAAGCTGTATATCTACAAGTAACATGAGTTGATCTTTACACGACGCCTCCTTCTCTCGAACTCTTGTGTTGACAATACGCTCTGTCTCCTCCCTTAATCGAGGATATCTATTCATCTGTAAAGTAAAATATACACATGGTAAAAAATAATCATCATTTACTGAATGTTTCAAATACAAATATGACATAAGCTTTCTCCTTAGAAGCCCTAACTTTATTTAAAATATACAGCAAATAATACTAAGCTAAAATCAATTAGATAACAAGATGTATTTATGGAACATTTTTGCCCCATAAACAGAAACCTTATAATTTTTGACATTGATAATTGACCCTGACATTGTTAGATGACCTTCACCTTAACATTGAGTGTGTATCAAAAGGGATAGCTTTATTCCAAATTTGAGCTCTTTAACTTGTAAAGTCTTAAAGTTATCAGATAATGTTAAATTCACTGGTTAGAGTTCATCCCTATAAAAAGGATAATCAAATTTACATAAACCCATTGTCCTGTGATACTTGAAAGATTTGACTATTTTAGAAAGGAAAGGTCCCTATGCTGGTACAATTCTTAACCTGGATAACAGCATTTTCTTCATCAAAAGGCAATGTTTTTTTTCAATTTTTTCTATTTACTCTGTAGCGGACAAGTTCATTTTGATCCTGGACTAGTAGAAAATCCGCTTTTACTTGTACAGGGACAAGTGGAGAAAACTCGTATTTCCACAGCCCTGACATTAAAGACAGAAAAGAAAACCCTTCTAAATTACAATTCATGTAAACAACAACTTTTTCTATGCAGAAAATATTTTGTTGTAAATGAATATTGTCTTTACTGTGAAATTGGTATGTTGACGAGAACTGTTACGTGGAGAGAATTGGTCTCCAACAAGTAGCTCTGCTATTTTACCTTTTCGCTACTCTTCCTGATAACACTGGTCAACTCCTGTATCACCATGTCGCAACATTTAAGTGAAGGTGTTCGGAGTTTTTCAATCTGTTTTTTAACGATCGCTTCAAATGCCATGTCTGGTGTGAACAGCCCACTCCTGATACCGTGAATATTCTTGATAGCGTAACTGATTTCTCTGCGTAGCTCTTTCTCATCGAATTCCATCTAATAAACAGACTCGTAAATTATTCTTTTTACATGAAGAGAATTGCAATCAAAATCACAGTTGGTAAATTGATAGTGTATCATTTGACTTATAACACTACCATGCTTTTAAAATTTGTTTTAAGAAACACTGCTTAAACAGTTTATCAGTCACATCGCACCAATGCCGTCACAGCACAGTTGGTAGCGCATCAGACTGTCAATCTAGAGGTTCCCTGTTCAATCCCCAATGTCAACACTCATTCTTTCTGATTATTTGTCTCCCACTAATGGGTTGATA
This sequence comes from Fragum whitleyi, assembly GCA_948146395.1. Classification (NCBI taxonomy): domain Eukaryota; kingdom Metazoa; phylum Mollusca; class Bivalvia; order Cardiida; family Cardiidae; genus Fragum; species Fragum whitleyi. The sequence continues at coordinate 15,121,664 of OX411543.1, read as the reverse complement.
ATCGTGGACCTAATCGGGATAGTATCAAGCCTTTAGTATTCTGTATCATTTTTTTTTCATTTATATATTTAAGGTCCATTCTTTTTAATTACCTTCAACTTGCCTTTTTTTCATCAAGGATCAGTCATTTATCTTACCTTAATTATGAGGGTAGTTATTGTTTACCAAGTCATGTAAAGTATTGAATCTAAGAGCAAAACTAAGATATTCATTAAGCAATTGATACACAAGAAAGACCCTATAATTAACAAGAGTACCGCCTACGGGTGCCTACACTTGGCTGTTGAGTGCTGGATGGTGGAACCAACCAAATCTAAGTTGAAAAAGGGACATAATCTGCACAAAATGCATCAAGAATTATCACCCTTGATAGTATAGGTTGCTCTTTGATGATGAACATGTGTGCCAAAGTTCAAGAACATACCTTCAGAGATATCACAGAATGTCAACGTTTTTGCACGCCGACAACGCCAAGGCTATAGCAATACCTCAGGTTTTCTCTAAAAACAGCCAAGCTAATAAAACGAGACACCTCATGTGAAACGCTACCATCTAGGAAGTGCAAATGTGTCAAACCTGGTTAGACCGTCCAATCTGCGCAGGCTGACCAGGGTCTTAACTTTTCACAATAACAAATTTTCTGAATCTAGAATGATCATTCTACCTTACTGTGGAATTATTTCCCAAATGTACCTTCTGATTATCCTATGCTGGATCTTATCCTCTAGCCAAATATTTAATAGACAGGGTTACAATATGGTCCCTTTTTTTCTTGAAAGGTCATAAATATTGACTCATTTTCATGCAATCTTGCATGCTAATAATACTGAAGAAAATAAATATTGAGGAAAAAGATCAAAGTGTGTGTAAGAAACAATATTTCCTTTTCCGTCAAGTTTTTTTTTTTTTTTGCACTTTTTGTAGGGATGGTTATTTACTCTCTCAATCTTAGCACACTTAGATGGCTCAGTGCAAAACAGTTGTAACTCCCTATATGTTTATAGGGAGTTACAACTGTTTCCCACTGAGCCACTGACTTGATTGAGAAGATTGTAACTTATCTCAATTTGGACCAGTCTTAAATCAAGTTTTGTGGTTATGGGGTCAACCATGTAACAACCCAAGGGCGTAACTCCCATTACACAATTTACGCAAGTGTGTAAAGAAATAATCATCTGTTGAAAAAAATCATTGATGAATGATTATAACATCGAAACTACAGCTTATTCAAGCTGTAGTTACAATGTTTTGATTATTCACCAACGCTCAAATCATAGAAAAGGGGAGAGGACTGAGGGCATTCATCTTTTGTCACAGTCCACATTTCGCCTTTATCCTATTTTTTCTTTGTTTGTCACCTTCTGAGCGGTATAAGTCCTTGATACACCTATGCAACCTACCTTAACAAGTTCAAAAGGAAACCTTTCATAGAATATACGGTTGATCTTAGCTCCACCTGACAACTCCTTCATGTTAATTTGATCTCCAGAACCTTCAATATTCTTCTCGAAGTCAACACCAAACTGTTGCACTAGTCTGAAATTATAGACAGACGGTTGAAACTCATTGGTTATCAATTTACGAATAAACCAACTTTGAATATAGATTTCATTGATTTAATATTTACTAAAGTGTGCATCTAAATGCATCTGACATCATGTTGATCCATGTGCAAAAAAGCCCAATTTTTTAGGCACTTGACCATAAAGACCCACGGGCAAAAAGCTAAATTTTTAGGCATTTGTTCATAAAGACCCTCATGCAAAAAGCCAAATTTTTAGACACTTGTCAATAAAGACCTGTAAAAAGCCATTTTTTAGGCACTTTTCCATAAAGACCCATGTGTAAAAAGCCATTTTTCTAGGCACTTGTCCCTTAAGACCCATGTGTAAAAAGCCGTTTTTAAGGCACTTTTCCATAAAGACCCATGTGCATAAAAATACATCTTTATCTGCTTATCCATAATGATTATTTACATCTTAAACTGACATTTACATCAAAGGGCAATCACTCTGTCAAAAGACAATGGACTGTTACTAAAATTCAACATCCATATCCTGGTTGGTTTGATACCAATGAAGTTTGAATTAAATCTGTTTATTAGTTGCTGAGCAATTGAGAAGACACAAAAAAGCTACAGATAGGCAGATGGACAAACTGACAGACCGACCAACATGCTGACTCCAAATTTGTTTTCTGTGTGGGCAAGCTTTTTGGGCTTTTTTGAACATTTGTTTTCTAATCTAAGAGGCAATTATATACCAGTTCAAACATACTTCTCAAATTAAAAAACAAAATTTTTTTTCTATTTAGACCAACCAACATGCTGACTCCGAATTTGTTTTCTGTGTGGGCAAACTTTTGGGGCTTTTTTGAACATTTGTTTTCTAATCTAAGAGGCAATTATATACCAGTTCAAACATGCTTCTCAAAGTAAAAAACAACATTTTTTTTCTATTTAGACCGGTCTAAAATATTTAGATTCTGTAAATGGATTGGCTTCACCCTTACGTCATCATTGCCTTTGTTTTTCTGGCCGGGTCATCTGGTCGGAAGTTTTTGAACTCTTCTACATCCTTTTCCATGGATATCAACTGTGTTTGTAATCTGTTCCGTAATGCAGGGAGGGTTTCTCTTATATGGTTCGTAAGTTGCTGGTTTAAAACTCTCTGTAAACAACGAATGTTAATTATACATAAGCTACCTTTTCAAAATCATGGGTTTGAAGTCATCTTAATGATTAAAGCTAGTATTTTTCTCAGTGGAAAAAAATCAACTGTTTAGAAAACATTTTTCATAGTCTGTAAAACTAACCATTAAATCTGCAACAGTTAACCTTTCATTTCACATGCAACCTCTTGTTTACATGTTCTTGTACAATCTCTTGTTCAATTTTTGTACCGAGTTCCCAGTTTTTCGCTTTGTCCAACAGGTCCCATGGACAAAGCGAAAAACTGGGAACTCTGTACAAAAATTGAACAAGAGATTGTACAAGAACATGTAAACAAGAGGTTGCATTTCCAAAATTCTCTCATATTATGGTAGAATAATCAACTCGGTGTGAAAAGTTTTGTCCCTTGTCAGCCCACCCAGTTCGTGCAGTCTAACTAGGGTCTACACTTTGCACACTGACCAGGTGGTCCCTTTCGCCTGACAGGTCACAGCTATTTTCATATTTTCAGAAGAGTGTTCCACAGTCCAGCAGAACTAACCTAATGCACAAAAATATCTAGTAACTGTCATCCTTAATGATTTCTTCAAAAAACACTCCAATTAACATATCTATAATAGTCTTGTCTTCAGTTTAACCAATCACCACAAAGAAGGTGGCAAATTGTCACAAGATACAGCTATAACACTATTGGATGACAAAGTATGAAAAACAACAAAGGGGAAATAATTCAACTCGAGCACTGCTTATGGGTGCCTACACAAAGCTGTTGATTGCTGGATGGTGGATGAAAATCTAAGTCGAAAAAGGGGCATAATTTACCAAAAATGCATTTAGAGTTATTCTCCTTGATAGCATAGGTTCTGGTAGCTCTTTTGATGGTGAACATGTGTGCCAAGTTACAAGTGAATGCCTTCATTGGAACCAGAGATATCACAAAACATCAAAGTTTTCATATGACAATGACAACCATAATGACACCAAGACAATAGCAATACCTTGGGTTTTCTCTGAAAACGGCAGAGCTAAAAATTTAGCTAGGTAGAGTTTCAGTTCTTGTGCACTGCACTCCCTAATCATCAGAGGAACATAACTGACACATTCCACATCAGACATAAGGTGAAAAAGTTATGTTCAAACAAAAAAGTGGATGCCAGCCGCCTTTCAGACTGCCTGCATGCCAGACACCGGACACAACATGTGATCATATATGTTCTGTCTTTGATGGATGTATGGACATTGTAGCAAATTTGAGAAATTGCATTTCACTCAATTCTTCTTTTTGCCATGTTTTCAAACCTAATTAGAACTTTTTTGAACTTAAAATTTTTGTCATAATCTTCTTTTGAATGGATCAGTACAGATTTAAGACAATTTACCTGTAAAAAGGGGGTTCCCATTCTATCTGCCATATGTCTATAGGAAGGATGACTCAGGAAGTATTTTCTCTCCGCTGCCAGGGCAGCACGAATGTCTTTACGTCCCTCAATATCCTTTTGGCTACGGTTTACAACACCAATGTAACCTAAAATGGACAAAGTCATGGGTTATCAATAATAAGAGGGCCTGTATCACTCTGCTGGCTTTCAAATATCTATCAATGAGAAATTCAGTCATATTTTGAAAGTTTTAAAGTCTATCCAATTTTTTATTGAACAACTTTAAAAGAGGGTCACCCTAGGATCACTCATGCCAAGTTTCATTGAAAGCCAATGCTTTTGAAGAAGAAGAATTTTAAAGATCTATATTTAAATAAGCCCCTTCCCCTGCCATGCCCATATTTGGGAGTCAAAATCTTTTTTTTAACAAGCAACAAGGATTTCTCATGAAAATATAGAGTCTTTGTTTTAACAAGCAACAAGGATTTCTCATGAAAATATAGAATTTTTGTTCACTCAATAAAAGATTCATCAATATTTTTTTTTTCTCCAGAAGTGGGAACTTAAGTCAAGCTTTCAAGTACACAATATTATTTGAAACAGAAATGAAATGTTAAAATGTGCAGCAAGATGCCCAAACCCATCTTTTTGCATGTAAATTACATGTCAACATAATGATGTCGCCAGTTACAGTTTATTATTTTGATAATTTCACTTTTTTTTCCATGATATTATCAAAGAATACTCAACATATTCACCAGGTAATCAATTGAACTGTACAGCTACAGACAGAAGGGTTATTTAGACCTTTAGATCAAGGTATTCACTAATTATCATTCCGACTTCGCCCAGACTTTTCTCTGAACTGAAAAGTACCTCGGACGTAAGTGTAGTAATTTTTGGTCAATTTTTATGTAATTCGGCTTCAGGTGGTACTTCGGTTATTCAATCACTTGATGAAAATCATATTTTGTTCAATCTTTCCAATGGTCTGTGGAGATTTTTGGGTCATATAATAATTTGAAATAAAACAACAGTAAGACACTGAGTTTTGTTTTTAAAATTATATTACGTCCGATTTTAACCTTACGTTGAGTTTTTTATTGGCAAAGTCATCTTCAGTTATGTTTGTGACAACATATAAACCAAAGTACAAAATGATTGGCTTTCATGGCTGCGTCCTTATTATTCTTGAGGTCTATTCTTTTGAATCAATGGGGGTTCCCGATTGACTCATTATAGCACAAACCTTGTGTTTAGGTTCCCATTAAAATTGTCGCATTGAGATCATTCAAATGTGTACCCACTACATAGAGTTTCATTGAGATTTATGATTTAAAACTTGCTTTATCCCCTCTTATCTGTAGATCTAGAATTAGAGCCATTGAGAAAAGAAGTTGAATTTTACCTCTCCTGAGTGGAAGAAGTCTGTTTTCTAAAATATCTCTTGCATCTGTCCCATCATCCATCAAATCTAACTTTGTTATCACACCTATAGTTCTCAAACCTGCAAAATAAAGATACATCCAATCTAACTTTGTAATCACATCTGTAGTTCCTTAACCTGCAAAATAAAGATACATCAAATCTAACTTTGTTATCACACCTATAGTTCTTTAACCTGCAAAATATAGAAAAATCAAATCTAACTTTGATATCACTCCTGCAGTTCTCAAAGCTGAAAAATATAGAAACATCAAATCTAACTTTGTTATCACACCTGCAGTTCTCAAAGCTGAAAAATATAGAAACATCAAATCCAACTTTTTTATCACTCCTGCAGTTCTCAAAGCTGAAAAATAAAGAAACATCAAATCTAACTTTGTTATCACACCTGTAGTTCTCAAAGCTGAAAAATATAGAAACATCAAATCTAACTTTGTTATCACACCTGTAGTTCTCAAAGCTCAAAAATGTAGAAACATCAAATCTAACTTTGTTATCACACCTGTAGTTCTCAAAGCTGAAAAATATAGAAACATCAAATCTAACTTTGTTATCACACCTGTAATTCTCAAAGTTGAACAAGAGCCGTCAGAGACGGATTATGCTCCCCGAATAAGGCATTGTCACAAAAACAAGAGCCATGTTGGACATGGACATCCCCCGCCACAAAAGCTTGATAGTAAACTGAAGCCTAATAGATTAAAGATTCTTTTGTACTGTCAGAGATTTACCTCCTATTAAATGTATTGAAAATAACGAAGGGCAATAACTCCAAAATTATGCAAGCAAGAGTTATAGTTCTGGTGTATTGCACTTCTCCTCCATGAGATCTATCCACCCATAAAGTTTCAAGTTGATAGCTATCATACTTTAGGGCTGCGGCAATAGCGCAGCTGGTAGCGCGCTGGACTTCTAATCCAGGGGTCTATATTCGCACGGGTTCGATCCCCCGCTGCGGCACTTATCCTTTCCGACATTTGTCTTCCACCAATGGGTAGATAATCATAAACCTATGTGGAAAAGCAACTGGAGGCTAGGAAAGGGATGTGGTGGTAGTTCTGGTGTGAGAAATACCAGGAACCCATCGTAAGGTGCTCCAGCCATTGCGAAATAATTGAAAGATTGTTGAAAGCGACGTAAAACCCCAATTCAAATCAAATCAAATGAAATCATACTTTAGGAGATATGCTCCAGACAAAATCTAAGTATCAAAAATAACAAAGGGCAATAACTGCAAAATTATGCAAGTAAGAGTTGTAGTTCTTGTGCACTGCACTTCTCCTCCATGAGATCTATACACCCATAAATGTTCAAGTTGATAGCTATTATACTTTAGGAGATATGCTCCAGATATAATCTAAGTATCAAAAATAACAAAGGGCAGTAACTCCAAAATTATGCAAGCAAGAGTTGTAGTACTTGTGCATAGCACTTCTCCTCCATGAGATCTATCCACCCATAAAGTTTCAAGTTGATAGCTATTTTACTTTAGGAGATATGCTCCAGACAAAATCTAAGTATCAAAAATAACAAAGGGCAATAACTCCAAAATTATGAAAGCAAGAGTTGTAGTTCCTTTGCACTGCACTTCTCCTCCATAAGGTCTATCCACCCATAAATTTTCAAGTTGATAGCTATTATACTTTAGGAGATATGCTCTGTGGTCAGATTTCAAAGACTGAAATAAGCTGTTATCTTATACAGCTAACATAAAGATGACAAACATTAAACCCCCTTTTTGCATGACATATTTTAAGACATAAATTTCAAATAGTTTAAGGTAAAGAGCATCTGATTTGCTACTCAAATGTGAAATTTCATCAAATTCTGAGCATAAGACTAGGAGAAATGAAAGAACAAGAGCCGTCGGAGACGGATTATGCTCCCCGAATAAGGTATTGTCACAAAAACAAGAGCTATGTGGGACATGGACATCCCCCGCCAAGAAAGCTTGATGGTAAACTGAAGCCTAAAAGATAAAAGATTCTTTTGTACTGTCAAACATTTGCCTCCAATAAAATCTAAGTAATAAAAATAACAAAGGGCAATAACTCCAAAATTATGCAAGCAAGAGTTGTAGTTCTGGTGTATTGCACTTCTCCTCCATGAGATCTATCCACCCATAAAGATTCAAGTTGATAGCTATTATACTTCAGGAGATATGCTCCAGACAAAATCTAAGTATCAAAAATAACAAAGGGCAATAACTCCGCAATTATGCAAGCAAGAGTTGCAGTTCTTGTACAATGCACTTCTCCTCTATGAGATCTATCTACCCATAAAATTTCAAGTTGATAGCTATTATACTTTAGGAGATATGCTCCAGACATAATCTAAGTATCAAAAATAACAAAGGACAATAACTCCAAAATGATGCAAGCAAGAGTTGTAGTTCTTTGCATAGCACTTCTCCTCCATGAGATCTATCCACCCATAAAATTTCAAGTTGATAGCTGTTATACTTTAGGAGATATGCTCCAGACAAAATCTAAGTATCAAAAATAACAAAGGGCAATAACTCCAAAATTATGCAAGCAAGAGTTGTAGTTCTTGTGCAGTGCAATTCTCCTCCATAAGATCTAACCACCCATAAAATTTCAAGTTGATAGCTATTATACTTTAGGAGATATGCTCTGTGGTCAGATTGCATAGATTGCTTAGACTAAATAAGGTGCTATCTTATACAGCAAACAAAGGTAACAAACATTAAACCCCCTTTTTGCATGACATATTTTCAGACACAAATTTCAAATAGTTTATGGTAATTGGCATCTGATTTGCCACTGAAATGTGAAATTTCATCAAATTCTGAGCATAAGACTAGCAGAAATGAAAGAATAACTGTATTTTACGCGCTAGCGTAAAGGTAACAAACATTTAGCCCCCTTTTTCCATGATATATTTTTTTTACGTTAATTTCAAATTGTTTATGGTAAAGGGCATCTGACTTGCTACTCAAATATGAAATTTCACAAAATTCTGATGGTTAGACTAGGAGAAACTTGGGAAAACTGTTTTTTACCTTAAGTCCCCTTTTCCTGTGACGAGGCCTCAAATCCAAAAACTGTCACAGATGCATCAACACTATATCATAAGAAGTTCACATGGTAAGTTTCATTTGATTTGGCCCAAGGGTTATGGAGAAATAGGTGGGGACGGATGGACGGACGGACAGAATAACTATGTTACATGCTTATGTAAAGGTAACAAACATTTAGCCCCCTTTTTCCATGATATATTTTTTTTACGTTAATTTCAAATTGTTTATAGAAAAGGGCATCTGATTTGCTACTCAAAAATGAAATTTCACTAAATTCTGACTGTTAGACTAGGAGAAATTTGAGAAAAACTGTTTTTTTCCTTAAGTCCCCTTTTCCCGTGACGAGGCCTCAAATCCAAAAACCGTCACAGATGCATCATCACTATATCATAGGGAGTTCACATGGTAAGTTTCATTTGATTTGGCCCGAGGGTTATGGAGAAATAGGTGGGGACTGACGGATGGACGGAATTACGGACATACGGACGGACAGACAGACAGACGAAGCGGTGGCTATATGCTCTCCCTTCGGGGAGCATAATAACTGTAAATTACGCGCTTACGTAAAGGTAACAAACATTAAGCCCCCTTTTTCCATGATATATATTTTTTTACGTTAATTTAGAATTGTTTATAGTACAGGGCATCTGATTTGCTACACAAATATGAAATTTCACTAAATTTTGACTGTTAGACTAGGAGAAATTTGGGAAAAACTGTTTTTTACCCTAAGTCCCCTTTTCCCGTGACGAGGCCTCAAATCCAAAAACCGTCACAGATGCATCATCACTATATCATAGGGAGTTCACATGGTAAGTTTCATTCAATTTGGCCCAAGGGTTATGGAGAAATAGGTGGGGACGGACGGACGGATGGACGGACGGACGGAATTACGGACGTACGTAAGGACGAACGGAGAGACAAAGCGGCGGCTATATGCTCTCCCTTCGGGGAGCATAAAAATATAGAAACATCAATCACACCTGTAGTTCTCAAAGCTGAAAAATGTAGACATTGACCTCTAACTTTATGATCATGCCTATAGTTCTCAAACCTGCAAAGTATGAATTTTTTCAAATGTAGTTTTCAAATATGCAAAATATAGATTCACTAAATCTTACTTAAGTTTTTAATGACACCTGTAGAACTCTAACCTACAAAATATAGAAGCATCAATATCAAGATTGAGATCACATCTATAAGTCTCAAAACTGCAAAATATATAATTAACTCAAGTTCAACAATTTTTTTCTCCCCGACGTTTAACTACATTCTCTTATCTAACCAATCTGCTAACCACCAAGATTAACAAATCCAGCTTTAAGGTTGATGCTTTGCCTTTAATTCAACCTTGGAAGATTCGTCTTTTGTTTGCATGTGGTTTAAAGCCACTTTCAACATTATTGCAATTGTATCAGGGCAACCTGAATCTATCTCATTTGTATGGTTGTGATTAACCTCTACACATAAAAGGAAGTTAGCGTAAGAAAATCACCATTTTGATGTCTCAGTTCTGAAAGGTCCTAAGTACCTACACACTGTGTAGGCATCTAGGACCATTTAGTACTGACACATTTATTCCTGGCTGCAAAAGGCCATTTAGTACTGACACATTGATTCCTGGCTGCAAAAGACTATTTTGTACTGACACATTGATTCCTGGCTGCTAAAAACCATTTAGTGCTGACACCTTTTCCAGGCTGCAAAAGACTATTTATTACAAACACATTTATTCCTGGCTGCAAAAGACAGCTTAGTACTAACACAAAGACCATTTGGTACTACCACATTGATTCCTCAAACCTAAAAGCTATAAATCCATCACAGAAGAAGTAAATATTAGATCTGTATCCTTACCTTGAGGATCAACCTCTTTGGCTATTTTGAGAGCGTCAGAGTTGGCGAGATCCGTGTTTGCTGGACTGACAGCCAAGATCAGACAACTCTCCTTACTGATAAACTCCATCAACATGCCACGGATCTGTTGTTCTATATCTGCAGGCTGGTCACCGACTGGGACTTTGGTCATACCTGGTAAATCTATCAGGGTCAGGTTTAATACTGAAATACAAAATAATTTCATAATGATATATTTTGGTCCTACCTTGTAAATCTATCAGGGTCAGGTTTAATACTGAAATACAAAATCATTCCATGATGATAATTTTATTGTTTAAATTGTTCATTTTTTTCTCAGCATGCAGCATAGCCAAGAAATTTGGTTTGAACTGTTAATCTTAATATCTTGACAAGTACTATTAGTGATGCAGTATTTCAAATTTTGGACCTGGAATATTCCTGTTTCTGCATGAGCCTGAGACAAAGATCAGTCTCCAATCCATGTGCAATCTTGATCTTAATCTATACCACCTCTTCTAGCCATTGTTCTTCAAAAAACTCCTTAATTTCAAGGTCACTTGCTAAAGTCACATGATACAACCAGTAGATCATAGAAAAGACATTTCTTACCATGTGGTGAGTAGACCCTCAAGTTAATTGGAATGTTTGAGATCCCTTTGTTCGACCCCGTGACCCTATCCGTCTCGGCCTCAATCTCTTTACGAACTTGATCAAAATCACTGATCCTTTTCCCCTTTTGATGTAAAAATTCTGCATATTCTGTAAATAAACAAAAACAATCGAGATAATTTTAGTTCAAAATAATTTGGAAATTATCAGTAATTATTACAGTCATCTAAATCAAGTAAATTAACACATTACTAAACAATGCCTTATTTTGAAAACCCTGAGAAATGATACTGAGGAAATACCCTGAGAAATGAAACTGAGGAGAAACCCTGAGAAAAGATATGGAGGAAAAAACCTGAGAAATGATATTTAGGAGAAATCCTGAGAAATGATATGGAGGAAAAAACCTGAGAAATGATATTGAGGAGAGACCCTGAGAAATGATACTGAGGAGAAACCCTGAGAAATGATACTGAGGAGAAACCCTGAGAAATGATTCGGAGGAAAAACCCTGAGAAATGATATTGAGGAAAGCAATGTGAGCAAAGAACAAATTACCTATCACTAGTAATGAGCTGATTAATTGACATAATCGATAATCAGTTGGGCTTCAAATACAGATAATCGATTAAGAGATCCCATAATCGATTAATCAATATGTAACAGGAAAATTGCAGTTATTTTATGTTTTGAAAGATTAATGTCACTTTTTAAGTCTGGATGACTCCGTACTTTTGTAAATCATCTTTTTACTTCTACAGTCAAACCTGTCTTAAGCAAGCACTTACGACTTTTTTTACTGGAAGGGATGGCGTTATTTACCTTTTTGGCCAATAAAGTAAGAGGACATTTTTTCTTAAATTTTGAATTTATTAAGTTATCATTTTAACCTTCTCAACACTTTATGAAATACATTCGAAAAAATGAATGCAATAATCATTTCCTATGTGAATGTAACCTACTAGTCTCTTCAGCTTTTGCTAGCAGACAAAAACACCTGACATGTTGCAAAGGATTAAACTGGAAGTGGTCGTTTCTGATAAAAAAAAGAAACAAGAGGGCCATAGTGGCCCTTAATCGCTCACCTGAATGAACTGTCTAAATTTTTTCAATATTCTTCTGCCTCTGTACAACCTGATAATACCTTTTTCACAATTTTCAGGTTGACTAACAAGCATTTTCTATTATTTGACTCCGTGACCTAGTTTTTGACCCCAGTTGGCCCAATTTCAAACCTGTCCGAGATTTCATCAAGACATTCATTCTGACCAAAATTCAGGTTGATTGGACAAAAAATTTGGCTTCTAGAGTGCATACAAGGTTTTTCTAAGATTTGACCCCGTGGCCTAGTTTTTGACCCCAGTTGACCAAATTTGGAAATCGTCCGAGATTTTATCAAGATCATCATTCTGACCTAAATTCTGGTTGATTGGGCAAAAATGTGGCCTCTAGAGTGTATACAAGGTTTTTCTATGATTTGACCCCGTGACCTAGACGATGCACGACAGACGACAGACGATGGACATCCACCTAACCACAAAAGCTCACCTTGAGCACTTTGTGCTCAGGTGAGCTAAAAAAATATTCCCTTAGCGTGAACTTTTAATAGGGACGAAAAAAGTTTGAACAAAAGGGCGCGTCGGAGGTTTGAACTCATAGATGAATGATTGTGAGTGCGCACCTTAACCAACTAAGCTATCTTTTCTTGCTCTCACTCACTGGTTAAATTGTGTATTAATTAATAATGCAATAAAAACTCAGAAATCTTCCAAAGATATACGGAATATGCACCGAGTCTCAGGCAAAATTAGCCAAATAATACATAGAAAATGTCAAAGAAATGGAAAATGGTAATAGACAGTGAATAGGTCATAAACATAGTTCATGGAAAAACATAATTAACATATCCTGTTTGTAATACAATGACAACTAAATATATAGAGACTCTTTACTTCATCTTGTTTACTTCATCATGTACAAAGCAAGAAGTTGAAAGTAGAAGGATTGTATGGGGTTTAATGCCACTTTCATCATTATTGTAGTTACATCATGATTGTTTGTTTGTTTGAATGGGTTTTACGCCGCTTTCAACAATTTCGCAGTTATATCGCGGCGGTCGGAGCACCTAACAATGGATTCCTGGTATTTCTTTCACCTGTACTACCATTTCACCCTTTCCTAGCCTCCAAATGCTATCTCACATAGGTTTACGATTATATACCCATCGGTGAGAGACTAACGTCGGAAAGGATATTTGCCGCCAGGGATCAAACCCACGACTTCCAGATTGGAAGTCTTATGCCTTACCAACTGCGATATGGTGGCGGCAGTTACATCATGAAGGCAGGGGCATCTCTCTATGGCTTCATGTTGTTTCTCATAGCCGTACAATCACAATATTTCTTCCGAACCAATGGCTGCCCATCCCACTTAGGTGTTATTCTTATCATAATTAAATATTTCCTTCAAAAAGACCAGGGGCCCGTTTTACTAAACTTCTTACGAAAAAAATGATCGTAATTCAAAATCACAAATCAAACCTGGTGATTTCTTTTATTGATAGATTCTGCCTTGCAATATCTCATCGGAATCGTCCCTAGAAGACGATTCCAATGAGATAATGCATGGCAGAATTCAATATATAGTAACTACTGTAGAAGCAATTTTAATTTTTGACTTCCGCAAAAAATTATCGTAAGATGTTTAGTAAAACGGCCCCCAGATATGTCTCAAGGACATGAAACATTTCCTATACTAGAAAGCCATGAATGGCTTGAGTCGCTCCACAGGCTTGAATTTCTTGTAATACCAAATCAAACTTTTGACTAGTTTTTAGATATTTGGGGTTCTACTGATGTTGAAAATGCTTCAAAGTTTCCACTATATAACATAATTATAGAGAAATGACCTCCGCCCATAACAGACATATTTTTCATCCGATCACAATAATATTTGGTAGACTGATAAAGGGTCACCCAAGAATCATACCAATGAAGTTTGATTGATATCCATCACTTACATTTTGAGAAAATGATTTTCAAAGTTAACACTATATAACATATTGAGAAAAGACCTCCATCCATAAAATACATATTTTTCATCCCATCACAATGATTTTCATAAACTGTTAAAGGGTCACTCAAGGATCATTCCAGTGCAATTTGGTTGATTTCCATCAATTACATTCTGAGAAAGTGATTTTTAAAGTTTCCACTATATAACATATAGAAAAATGACCTCTGCCCATAAAATACATATTTTCCATCCAATCACAATAATTTTTTTGTAGACTAATAAAGGCTCACTAAAGTATTATTCCAGTGAAATTTGGTTGATACCCATCACTTACATTCTGAGAAAATGATTTTCAAAGTTTCCACTAATATAGAGAAATGACCTCCACCCATAAAATACATATTATTCATCCAATCACAATAATTCTTTGTAGACCAATGGAGGGTCACCCAAGGATCATTCAAGTAAAATTTAATTGGTATCCATCAATTAGAATCTGAGAAAACTCACTTTTTACCATGTTTGGAAATTAGCCATGTCCATTAAATCCATGTTTTTCATTGGATCAAAATTTCTTGAACAACTTTGAAAGAGGGTCACCCAAGGATCATTCCTGTTAAGTTTTGTTGAAATTCATCCAGTAGTTTCTGAGGAGAAGATTTTTAAATAAAAAGTCTACGACCAGACACAAAGAAGCACAGACGGACGCACAACGGACACAACGCCATGACAATAGCCCGAGTGGCCTTCTCTCCTTATCAACACGGAGGCATAAAAAATATTGTCCAAAATTTCTTTACAATTTGGCCAGTTTAGAATGGTAAGAAATGTAGATATGTTTCATTGGGACTGGGTTTCTAGCACCTAGTGTTCAGCAATCCATAATCATTTTTTAGTTGGAAGATTAAATCAATTGATGATCAATTGTGCAATCGTTTTCCTAAAGATTAACACAGCACTTCCAGTACAATTCCTTTGAAGAATAAAATATGAAACTTTAGTTAAAACTCATTACTTAAAGACTCACCCTGCAGACTTTTTTATCAACTCCATGGCTCAGTGTGAAACAGTTATAACTGCCTATAAAAATATAGGCAGTTACAACTGTTTCATGCTGAGCCATTTAACTGGACAAATATGATTGCTTTCATTTATGTATTAGGACTTGATTAATGGATTATGAAATTTTGTAGTCCATTATCACAATCAGGAGCCAAAACCAACTGATTATCGTTGTATAACCATTGTGTGAAACTAATTCTTTTATATGGCAGTGAAGTTTGGTCAATTGATTTTCTAATAAATAAACCAGGAGTTGACCAGATGGAGAATAAGTACAACTCTTTAATATCTGAGAAAATACAATTAAGATATTTTAAACATGTTTTGGGTGTCAACAAATATTCAGTGAATGATGTAGTCAGGGCAGAGTTTCGTATACTACCATTAGCAATATATGGTCTGCAGGCATCAACTAGCTTTTGGGTTCATCTAGTAAATTTGAAAGAACATTTTCTTGCCTATCAGGCCTACAGAGAAAGCATGACTTTTAAAAAAGGCTTTGCCCAAAAGATTAGAATCTTTCTGCAGAAAATTCAATTTTCTCATCTCTGGGATAACCAGAACACCATTTCGAAAACTAGATTGTAACATGCAATTAAATCTAAACTTAAAGACTCCTATATTCACTCCTGGTTAAATAAATAACATGATGACCGTAAAAGCCTACCCAATGGCAATAAATTAAGAAACTATAGAATATTTAAATCCCTATATGAAAAAGAAACATATCTTTTTGTCAACGAATTGCCTAAAGATGAAATTTCTACTTTTGCAAAGCTACGAATAAGCTCTCATGATTTTCAAATTGAAAAGGGCAGGCATACTAGCACTCCATTGATTGACCGTAAGTGCAACTTGTGCAATTTGTGTGTCAAGGATGAGAGGCATTTTGTTATGGATTGTGTTTCACATTTGACACAGAGAACTACTTTTATTGTTGAATTGAATCAAATTGTCCCATCTTTTGATCTCAAAACGACTGAAGAGAAGTTTGCTTTTATAATGGAATGTAAAGATTATGACATTGCTAGTACATGTATTAAGAATATTTGTAAAATGTTTAAAGTTAGAGAAACGTTGATAATTAGCAACAGTATTATCTAAAGGTATTTTGTGGCGTTTTGCAATAGATATTGACATCTCTTTAACTTAGACGCCATCCCTCCATAGGCTCGCCCTTTCTTTTATCCTTTTAAATGGAGTACTGGTGCCCCACAGACTTCTTGTTTGTGTGGTTTCTTTACTCTATATTAAGGTAGTAGACCCGCAATAGTTTTGCGATGTATCGGGATTAACGAACTTTAGCAGTGTTGACCGAGGTTTCCTAATGATTTTCATTGGGAAAACTTGGTTACCATTGTGGGGGATCATTGGTCCAGAAAGTTGTGGAACTGTTGCGGTTCCTCTGCCTTAACTGACATAGCCTCGAAGTTGAAGGGTGTCAATGAAAGCAATTCTGCCATAATAGTTATTATTGTTATTATGAATTAACTATATAAAATTGCTTGATGTCATAAATCATTGGATAGTGTACCTACATGTTATTTGAATTTGTCTGTGTGTACTTGTTGTTACCATCAAAATGTATGTCAATGGTGACAGTCCTGTGACTGGACTCTTATACGAATTAAAATTGATTTGATTTGATTTGATTTGATTCAATCATAATCCATTAATCTGCCCATCACCACTGGCACCATACCTGTGTTTGAGTTAATGAGCTGCAGTACCAATGGTCTTCTAGTGACGATACCACTACCTCGAGGAAGAAAATCTCTGAAAATACAAACACACAACATGTTGATAGTCTACATCAAGGTATTGACACATAACTTCTCCGAGTCATGAGTCCATCCGACTCCAAACTTTTCTTATCAATGGAGTCCAGACTCAGAGTAAAGAGTCTGAGTTATCATATTAGGAGAACATTGTGTAAAAGAAGAAATTGGTTGTCACAAATTCCCCCCCCCCCCCCCAAAAGAATGTGGTTTTCTTTCAAACAGTAAATACTACTAGATGCAAGCAAATATTATCTTAAATGTCATTTGTAGTGAAAATATTTTCGTTTCTCCAAAATATTCTCATATGATCCTTGGAGCTTTTAATCATAAATGTCTCTAGGATTTTATCCTTTTTCCAAAATATTTTCTACTAAATGGTTTCTTTTCAAATTGTACTCCTTTTTCATTGTTGTCTGCAAACTTGAAAATTTGAACAAGTCTAAAATTCCGAAGCAAGAGGGCCATTGGTCCCTAAGCGCTCACCTGAGGGATTGTTTCCGAAGGTTGCAAAATGCAAAAATGACTAATTTGAAACAACAAATTCCATGTAGACAATCAATCATACTGTGTTTAGTGACTAAGATTTGACCCCGTCTTGGGGACATGGCCTAGTTTCTAGCAACTTTAACTCAATTTGAAGTTTGCTTCAAACTTACCCAAACAAAAATTCTGACAAAGTTACATGACATTTTTGCGAAAAATGTTGCCTCTAGAGTGCCCACAAGTTTTTTTCTAAATTTGACCTAGGGACCTAGATTTTGACTGCACTTTGAACTTATCCAAAAAACTGTTGAAAAACATTCTGATCAAGTTTCAAGATATTTCAACCACAAATATTGCCTATAGAGTGCACGAACGGGTTTTTTAAGAATTGAGCCAATAACCAAGTTTTTGACTCTGCTTGACCTAATTTGGCCACTAGAGTGCAAAAGGTTTTCCTAGATTTGACCGCATGACCCATGTAATATTTGACCCAATTTCAATCTTGTCTAAAATATCATGTAGACACACATTCTGACTTAGTTTTAAGATATTTTGGCCACAAATATGGCCTCTAGAGTTCGAAATGTGGATTACATAACATTTTACCCCATTTTCTAGTCTTGTTAGGGTTAAATTAACCCCCTCATTGTCAATGACATTAAAGAGGTGTAACAATGACCCAGATTCCAATCATTCCATCAACTTTAAAGTACCAATGGCAAAAATGTTGCCAATCACTGCCAAATGCAGAATAAATATACCAAATGCAGAATAAATATATTCCTTTGGAAAAGCTTATACCATCTAGATGTATGAAAGCTTTACTTCAAATATATAAAACTAATACAATATTTCTCAAACAAAGTCAAAACAAATCTTACAATTTAGCCAAAGGCAACAGGAAGTCTGGTCAATCTTATAGTAACTTACGTCAGAATGTCATGTTCTGCATGTAGTCTAGGTAAAACTTGGACTCTGAACTGATGTATTTTTTTTTTTTTTTTTGCCCAACCAGCTACTCCTTGTTTAATTTTGAGTCCTAATTAAACATGAGGACCATGATGGTCCTTTATTGCTCATCTTTGTCTCTTTGACTCCTAGCAAATTGAATTAGATCTTTTCCATTCAAACATTCTGACAAAGTCTCTTGAAGATTGCATAAACACGAAAATTGCCATTAATGCTCCTTTTCCTGTGATATCGCATGCACACTTCAAATTTAGGGTTTGTCCTTGTGACCTTACAAATATTCTGAGTAAGTTTCATGCAGATTGGACCATAATTGTATTGTGGCATCTATACTGTAAACGAGGTCATCATCAAGGTCCTTTTACCAGTGATATCACACAGATCCTTCCCAAATTCAATAGGGTTCATTCTTGTCATTTGGCAAAACATTCTGACAAAGTTTCATGAAGTTTGGGCCATGATTGTAGTCCTTAGACAGGTTAGAAGAAAATTATGCATGAGACCCTTTATCCTGTGATATGGTCTGGATTCTTCCCATAAACAATAGCCTTCATCCTTGTGAATGGATAAACCTAAGTTTCATACAGTTAAGGTAATCATTGTGGCATTTAGAGTGTAAACAAGAAAATTGTTGAAGTATGACGACCAATTGACGACCAACATTCAATGATCACTAAAGCTCATCTTGTGTACAATGTGCTCTGGTGAGCTTAAAATTACCACACTAAAACAACTTTTTAAAGCACTCCTTTTAAGTTTATTTAACACTTTGCTGTTTAATACCTGCTTTTTACGTACCTGTGATTTTATGATTGAGAGAACATTGTGAAAAAAGAAGAAATTGCTTTTGACAAGCAATTTCTTCTTTTTCCACACCATTTTCTACCCTACTGAATGGTTATTTTTCAAATTAAATCCATTTTAAATTTTCGTCTGCAAAACCTTTGAATTTGGACAGGTCTAAAAGTTTTTAAAACAGGAAAGGGTTAAAGTAAACAGCAGATCAGCTAACACAGACATGCAGCCTCATCTTTCTCCATTCTGCTTGCTATCTACTGAATTACTACGGGAAAATTGAATTTTGAGCCATACTCAATTGCCCCTCAAAATTTAGCAACTTTTTTAAATAAAAATCTGCAGGATAAGTGTAAATGTATTCAAATTATATCTATCCACTGCAATCGCTTTCAATCTGAACCAGTCTGAAAAATGAGCCTGTGCATGACAATTCCAACAATTTAAATGTGGGCAATCAAAGCTTCTGGCCACTTTGTGTGGCTGCACAGGCTGGCCAGAATCTTCACTTTGCACTATAAAGATAGATATGGTCTTAATCCTTCTTTATGCAGTCAGCATATATTATCATTGCATTGTGCCTTTGTCAATGCTACCCAATGTTTGTACCTCACGCAGAGAAATTGCATTAATTTTGGGAATTTGGGAAATTTAACCAGTCAGGCACAAGCTTTTCCCACATTCATTAGGTAGACACCAGAAAGTCTAGGCTTAGATCGGACTGAAAATTCTGTGCAGTCTGATCTTACTCTACACTGTCTACCAAAGTTTGTGTACAGTAAGTTTATATCGTGAGCAGCAGGAGAAGGGGTAAACTCTGAAATTTGTAGTCAACTATAGGCTCTACAGCAATAAAAATTCGTTTTCCAGAATTCTCAAGAAATATGGGAAACTAACCATTATGAGAGACAAAAATATGTCAAAATTGCAAGGCAAGACAATAATTTTCTGAACAATAATTAGCAGGAAAATCAAGAAAAGACGGCAAATATTGATCAATAGATCTGATAGCATCACAAATAACTCTTGAGATTTGTCATACCAAATTTTACCAATATTTGTCAGCTTGAATAATCTCCATGTTAAAGATTTGCAAAGCTAAATTTAGATAAAGAGAAAAATGCATTTTTAATTCGAACATAATAAAACCATCAACCCTAGAATTTACTCATTTTTTTATATTTGAATACATGTAAATATTTTATATCAATGAATAATATATCTATTTAAAAAAAAAAATTATAAAAAAACAACTTACTAATATTATCTTTAGTTTTCCTGCATTAATTACAAACTATTACAACAGATATAAAGCTTCAGCCTTTGGTTGAAGCAATATTGTAGCTCCCAGAAACCCCATTTTATGTCATCTAAATCACCAAACTATAATAATTTTGTATGTCGTTTTCTCTAATTTGAGTTCCATTTCCTCAAAAAAATAATTTGCAAGATTGTTTAGAGAAAATTAAGCTCAAGTTAAAGGGACAAATGCTTAAGACATCAATAGATATTTGACAAAGAAATTTGAGAGTTCTTTTTCTTTAGAAAATTGCTACTAAATAGCTCTAAGGATAGTTTATTGGGAAAAATATGGTACTCTGAAAACTAAATATTGGTCTAGGATATATATTGGGGTTTACTCGGAGATCAAAGTATGATGGTACACTAAAGTTCAAGAATAACGTCCCAAACCAGGAAAAACCTATAAATACAGTAGTTTGTAAGTATTGATTTTGAGCTATAGAAACTCTAAGCTCTTTTACTCTCACAGAAATACTTTCTACTATGAAAACAAATCCTTCACTCTTAACCCTTATAAGTGCTGCATATCTGGAAATATTTCAGTAAAAACTAATTCATAGATCTTAATTGTTGGCAAGGATGTAACTTCCCTTCCGCATATTATGCAAGTGCATAATACAAATAAACTATAACCAACTTCTAATCAGTCACTAAGAAGCACAAAAAGTATTATTCGAAGACATTGAAGATACATGTTAAATTTTGAGACCCTGTTCACTTGGTAGACATTGAAACTAAAATTCACCAACAGGTTATTAGAAAAAAAGAAATTTAAATTGCCAAAACAACTTGGGAACCCTCTATTTCAAAACTAACATTGTTGGGTTGGGTAAATTACACAAATTCATCTTTTTATGCAAATGTAGGTCCAAAATATTTGTTTCTTGACTTATTTCTAGTCCGGTCCCTTGGGGGAACCAAATGGTAATTTTTTTTTACAACATAATGGTATTTCCTCAACTGAAAATTGCCTGTATTTTGTGAGGTTTTTTTATTTTTTCAAAGTAGGTTTGGTGTCTTCTTTTGTCTGCCACATTTGTTCTGTCAGCCCTTTTTAAAAAGTCTTAAGCCACAGGAAATACTTGAGGGCCAAGTATCGCTCAACATGGAAACCAGAAGAAACATTAATTTGCTTCAAGCGAAAACAAACATTAATTTGCTTCCAGGGAATTCATGTAAATGATGATTTTAGAAAGCAGGCCAAGGTCTGTGAAAATGTAAATCTTACTATTGTTTCAATACATCCCTCATCCCTATTTTTCTAAATTTAAGAAAGTAGGCCGAAGGTCATGGTCAGGCTGAAGGGTTCTACAGGATGCCAGAATAAAAGACAGGTCATGGTCAGGCTGAAGGGTTCTACAGGATGCCAGAAAAAAAGACAATCACACACACACACACATATATTTTTAGCAAAATAAAGTTTGACCTGATAATTCAATATTTTAGAAACTAGGTCGAAGGTCAAGATTAGGATCAAGAGTTCAATTGGAAGCCAGAATCAAAGACATCATCTATTAACCTTTATTATTGATTTCATACTGTTGTAGCTCTAATAATTCAATATTTAAGAAATAGGTCAAAGGTAACAGGGTTCAAAATGATGCCAGAATTAAAACTAGAAAGCCATGAATGGCTTCGAGTTACTCTACAGGCTTGAAATTGTTGTAAAAGTATAGATTTTTAGATATTTTGGGTTCTACTGATGTTGAAAATGATTTTCAAAGTTTCACTATATAACATATAGAGAAATTAGCTCCACCTATAAAAGACATATTTTTCATCCAATCACAATAATTTTTGGCTGCATGATAATGGGTCACCCAAGGATCATTCCAATGAAGTTTGATTGATATCCATCAGTTACATTCTGAGAAAAGATTTTTAAAGTTTCCACTATATAACATGTAAAGAAATGACCTCCACCAATAAAATACATATTTTTCATCTGATCACAATAATTTTTTTAAGCTTGTTAAAGGGTCACCCAAGGATCATTCATGTAAAATTAATTGGTATCCATCAATTGGAATCTGAGAAAACTCACTTTTTACCATATTTGGAAAATAGCCACGCCCATTCAATCCATGCTTTTGATTGGATCGAAATTTCTTGAACAACTTTGAAGGAGGGTCACCAAGGATAATTCCTGTTAAGTTTGGTTCAAAAACATCCAAAAGTTTCTGAGGAGAAGATTTTTAAAGAAAAAGTTTATGACAGAACGCATGAATGGACAGACGGACACACGACAGACACAACACAATGACAATAGCCCCAGTGGCCTTCGGCCAGTGTAGCTAAAAATCATCTGCCAACCTTTAGTATTGACTGGACACAGTCCTAGCCCTTTATAATTATTCAATATTTAAGAAAATAGGTCAAAGGTCAAGAACTGGGTCAAGTGTTCAACATGATGCCAAAACCATGGACAATCAATGCAATGTGTTGATGTGAAAAATTGCAATGACCAATACCAACAGTTAGAGCAATAGCTCAGGATTTTTTTCGGAGAAAAAAAGAAAAACAGCTGGAAAGTGTAAGAACTTGAAAAAAATACCATCTACAGATGCCAAGACTCTGTTGCAGATGCTAGATAATTCACATTAATAATCAACAAGAGTGCCATCGTCACAAAATACGCCGCCACTTTGCTGCTGTTTCACAAAAATAATTGTAGATACTACTTATTTTGACAGAAACAAATTCAAAATGACCAAGTTTCATTTAAATGAAGACAAAAGGTTAGGAGGAATTGCCTTCACAAGGCTGCAATTTTAATAAGCCCCAGACACTAAGTTTTAAGGGGGCATAATTCAGGAAAATAAATGAGCCATAAAATCCTTGATCCATGTACATCTACAAATTATGCTGATAACATTGACCAAGTCTCATTTAAATAAATACAAAAAGTAAGGAGGAGTTGCGTTCAAAAGGCTGCAATTTCAATAAGCCCCAGAGACTAATTTTTGAATGGGCATAACTCAAGCAAAAATCAACTAACCATAAAATCCTTCCTTCATGCACATCTACCAATTTCGGTTATAATATCCACCAAGTTTCATTAAGATCCAACAAGAAACTTAGGAAGAGTTGCATTCACAAGGCTGCAATTTCAATAAGCCCCAGAGACTAAATTTTAAGGGGGCATAACTGAGGCAAAAAGCCCCAGAGAACAAGTTTTGAAGGGGCATAACTCAAGCAAAAATGAACTTACCATAAAATCCTTCCTTCATGCACATCTACCAATTGAGGTGATAACATTGACCAAGTTTCAAGAAGATCCAGCAAGAAACTAAGGAGGAGTTAAGTTGACAAGAAAAGTGGACCCAGAGACTAAGTTTTTAAGGGGCATAACTCAGGCAAAAATCAACCAACCATAAAATCCTTCCTTCATGCACATCTACCAATTTTGGTTATAATATCCACCAAGTTTCATTAAGATCCAGCCAGAAACTTAGGAGGAGTTGCGTTGACAAGAAAAGTGGACCCAAAGACTAAGTCTTTAAGGGGCATAACTCAGGCAAAAATCAACGAACCATAAAATCCTTCCTTCATGCACATCTACCAATTGAGGTGATATCATTGACCAAGTTTCAAGAAGATCCAGCCAGAAACTTGGGAGGAGTTGCGTTGACAATAAAAGTGGATGGGTAGGATGGATGGACGGACAGACGGATGGACAGACAGACAGAGAAGATGATGCCAATATACGTCCACCTCCGGCGGTGTATAAAAAATTAAAGACAAAAAAGGTCTTGTGATGTTGAATACATATGCAAAGTTTCAAGATGGTATCTTTCATAACACCAGAGGTATGACCAAGATTCCAGTTTGTCACTCCAACAGCAATACCAACACAAAAAACGCCAAGGTGATCACAATGTCTTGGGCTTTCCATGAAAACAGCAGACTTGTTTACATTTGCAAGTAATACTCCAACAATGGAGTTTCTGCATGAATATGGTCACAGAAATACAGTGTGTGGACATTCTGTGTACTTCATCTTCTTAAACTGTAAACTCGAATTGTCCAAAACTGACTAATACCCCCCACCAGGACATTGTCCTACCAGGGCTATTTTCCTGTATTAGTGCCTTCAATACATGATCTATTTGCAACAGGATAACAAAAATTGAGAAAAATTTACAAGTTAAAGAGAGCAACCATTATGTGCAATTTTGTAGGTAACATGCTCCAGATAATAAAAATAATGTACACATTGAAATGTTTAAGGGGAAATAATTAGGAAGCTTATAAGTAGGGTCATAAAAAATGCATTAACACTTGTTTACACTGAAAATTACAAAGTCAATAAATATCAAAGTATTAGCAGCAATAATGAAGGAAAAATGCTCAAGGTAATAACAAAATGTCAAAATTCACATGTTAAAGGGGAGATAACTCAGCAAGTATTTATTTTTAAATATCCATATTTGTGGTAAACTGAAAATTTTTACCAGACGGATCTAAATTCCACCAGAAGGATCAATAACATACGGGTCAATCGGTCCTAAAATTCATGCTCAATTTATCAGACCAGTATGAATTTTACCAGACATGTCAACAGGACTGGCCGTATTTAGTGATATCTTTTACATTACCAGCAAGGAAAGCCAACAGACAACCTGATTCCAGTATACCCCCCCCCCCCCCAATTTTGTTGTGGCGGTATAAATAATTAACAGAGTTTCTGTGTTACTTTTTGAAAAGTATTATTGTTAACACATACACAGATTAGTACAATTTTGAGAAGTTGTGTTTGTATATATCAGTTTTGTTTTAATGACAAATGTTTTATTTTCTCAAGTGGAATTTTTGTAAACATAAACAAAAAAAAATTTAAAAAAATCAGACTAGAGCATAACAAATTTGCTTACAAATGCAAGAGGACAAGTTTTAGAATCTTGATGTACAAAATGAACATATTTTTGCAAACATACGCAAATACTCCAAATAAAATGATTTTGCGCTGTATGCAGATATTCCAATTTACGATATAATATTATCTCACATATGTGTCTATTTGTGCTTTATCCATGTTATGCACCATGAAAATGATTCTATCTATCTATCTATCTATCTATCTATCTATACATACTGCCTAACTCCCCTTTCGGGTATTACTGGCAGGTGACTCATTCTAGATGTTGTCAATTTCGCATGAGAAATTCGAGAGGCAGTGGAATCCTTTTTTTTTTTTTTTTTTTTTGAAGGGTTTTCATCCACTGCTACCCATTTACAGCTGGGTGGACTGAGGCAGTAACTATTAAGTTTCTTGCTCAAGGAAACACCTCAAGTCAGATAATGTAGCCAAAGCTAATATCCTTAATAGACAGTTCCAGTCAGTTTTTTCTGGAATTTCCCCTTTATCCCTAGGCCAGTCATGCATACAGAAACTGAGACAAATAAACCCCCTCCACCACTGTATGTACCCACAAATGAATGAGATATTAGTTGACCAAGGTGGTGTATTAAAGCTCTTAGCCAACCTGAAGACAGGAAAAGCTGCAGGCCCCGACCAGATCAGACCAGTGGTGCTGAAGGAGCTGAGACAAGAACTGGTAGAAATTATTACTATTCTTTTTCAGAGGTCCCTCTCTACCGGCACCATTCCATATGACTGGACCAGAGCAAATGTATGCCCAATCTACAAGAAAGGAGACACTAGTGATCCAGCAAACTACCGGCCCATCTCCCTTACATGCATCCTCTGCAAAACCCTGGAGCACATTGTAGCCTCTAACCTCTCTGCACATCTCTCCTCTCACAACATTCTTTATGAACTACAGCATGGGTTTCGGGAGGGACGCTCATGTGAGACACAACTTATTGAGCTCACCGAGTGTCTCTTCAGAAACATCTCTGCTGGTAAGCAAACTGACCTGATACTCTTGGATTTCAGTAAGGCTTTTGATAAGGTCAACCATCAAAAGCTGCTCTATATTCTCCAAGAGTATGGCGTATCTCCACAGGTTATATCATGGAGTCGCTCTTTTCTGATTGGTAGAAGTCAAACAGTTGTCCTTGATGGAGACAAGTCGGATGAAGTACCAGTTACCTCAGGCGTGCCCCAAGGGTCAGTCCTGGGCCCACTATTCTTCCTTATTTATATAAACCAACTACCTCAATCTGTCTCTAAATCTCAAGTTCGCCTCTTTGCAGATGACACTGCTATCTATCTTACAATCAACTCTCCTTCTGACCCTGAAGCTCTTCAAAAAGATCTGGATGCACTGCAGGTATGGGAACAAGCCTGGGACATGGAGTTTAATCCTTCCAAATGCCAAGTGTTGCATGTCACAAGAAGCAAAAACCCAATCACGCACAAGTATTATCTCCATAACCAGGCCTTAGAAGCTGTTCCGCATGCAAGATACCTGGGCCTTGATCTATCCTCTGATCTGAACTTCTCGGCCCACATCACAAGAATTACTGCAGCTGCAAATAGGTCTCTTTGCTTTCTAAAACGAAATATCACCACTAAGATGGAGAGAGTCAGAGAATTGGCATACATGTCACTGATCCGGCCACAGCTGGAATATGCTTCCACTGTGTGGAGCCCCCACACCAAATCCAATATTAAAAAGGTGGAACAGGTCCAAAGAAGAGCCATCAGGTGGGTCAAGCATGATTATTCCCCTCTTTCGAGTGTTACAGCCATGCAGGATTATCTGGGGTGGAGGTCTCTTGAGCATCGCAGGATTGACGCCAGACTTATCATGTTTTATCGTATATATCACAACATTGTTGCAATTAAACTTCCGTTGTATATCCATGCCCCAACCAGATTAACTAGACATATGCACCCTCTCTCTCTACGACAAATCCAGGTTAACTCTGATTACATCAAATATTCATTCTACCCTCACTCTATTAGCCTTTGGAACCAGTTACCCTGTCATATCGCCACACTCTCTGAGTTAGATCAGTTTAAGAGAGCTGTGGCAGGTATTCAATATTAGTCTGGAGGTGATTGTTTTTAACTAGATCTTTTACTCCACTCTCACTTACTAACATTTTAAACCAATACTTTACTTTTATCTACATTCACTTATCTGACATGTCAGATCTTTACTTTTATTCTTTCACTTTACTAACAGTCCAACGTGCACATTTTTCCTGTCTGTAACACTCGAGAGAGGATTGGACAGTATCCAGAGATAGATAGATAGATACCTCGCTGTCACCAGGACTTCGGATCAGAAGACCGACGCTCTAACCACTGAGCTATCGAGGCAGATTCTTCCAAGTAGCTTCATTTATCTCAATAAAAAACACTTCCTTCATTTAAGCTTCAAATGCAGGTATACATCTATAAATAAATAACATTGACCAGCTATTGATTAGTTACCCCACCCGCAAATTTATTATGTTTATGTACATGAAACGCCCCCTTCCAAACAAGTTTTATTGATGATTTCGACTTTAGTGAATGACCATTAATGCATTTTTACAGTCTGAAATGCATATGGATTTAAATATGATATACCTTATCGCCGAAAATTTAGGAATAAACAAATTAAAAGAAATTCATACTTTCCGACGAAGTTTTCTAGGACCGAACTTTTCCCCGCACTCTGACTTCCGACAACGGCGATCTGTGGCAGATCGAGAGATAGTGGAACACCTAATGATGTGAACGCATCTTGCAGCTTATTCACAATCGGAATAAGCTGCTCCATTCCTATGTTACCCGTCATTTTAATTGTTTGTTTTTATCGACTATTCCGTATCACTTCATGGCCGAACACTTCCGTACGATTAAATAGCTGTTTGTATCATGTACAAAATTATTTAGTCGAATATCCTTCTTGACAAAACAAAATAAATAAAGAAAATATTTTTATCTATGAGATTATTTCTATAATGCCCCACTTTAAGAATCCGTTTAGGTTGATACTAAATTCGAAAGATATTGTGTCAGAATTGATCTAAAAATAGCAAAGACTAACTAACAGCTTTTGATATAAGTGGCCCTGTTGATTAATCGACATAGTATGAACATATAATTTCTAAATTAGTATGAATTCGTTTTAGAACTCAAATAACTTTAAATAACCGGATGAGTCAACCAAACATATTTTTATTGCTAAATAACTAAATGTTCATTGCCGTATAAGGTCAGCCTATCTATTTCAGACCGCCGGGAAAAAAAGACAACGTCTGAATTTGCTGTAGTTGCGGCGTTTCAAGTTGTTCGGATTACGTTTGAATATCGACATTGCTGTAGATAAAATATTGATAAAAAAAAGAAGGAAAAGAAAACAGCAACATCGGCGAAAACGGCACAAAGTATATTTGTAATATTTGCCAGGAGCGTAGCCAGGATAGCCCCCCCCCCTATTCTCTTTGTTGAAGCCCAAGTTGGGGGAGAGCATGAGAGGGAGCAAACTCTTATCATAAGGAGGTCTTGAGGGTTTCCCCCGAGAAAATGATAAAATCTATTGCGTTTCGATGGCATCTTGTGATATCTGACTAGATGTGTCGCTTTAAAAATTTTCTACGATACCTCAGTATATAATGAAAACTGCAAGATAAATTGTTTAAGTCAGTTATTATTCAAATTAATGTACATATCTAAGAGGTCAGCAGGCTTTTGAAACACTCCACTCCCTACTGGACCTGGTACTGAAAAAAAAAAATAATAACTTGCATCTCTTTAATTAACTTGAAACTTTTGCCATCCGTTTTCTTTCTTTTTATTATAATTATTATTATTACTATTATTTAAGATTATTATTTTATTCATTTCGATAAAATTATAAATTTTTGCAAAACAGCTTTCCACTTAAATTTGCTTTTATTTCCATCTCTTTGCATCTTCACGAATTTCTTTGTAAATTTCAATATCTGTTCGAGTTTCTCATTTATAGCTATCGTTTTTATCTATGAGATTATTTCTATAATGCCCCACTTTAAGAATCCGTTTAGGTTGATACTAAATTCGAAAGATATTGTGTCAGAATTGATCTAAAAATAGCAAAGACTAACTAACAGCTTTTGATATAAGTGGCCCTGTTGATTAATCGACATAGTATGAACATATAATTTCTAAATTAGTATGAATTCGTTTTAGAACTCAAATAACTTTAAATAACCGGATGAGTCAACCAAACATATTTTTATTGCTAAATAACTAAATGTTCATTACCGTATAAGGTCAGCCTATCTATTTCAGACCGCCGGGAAAAAAAGACAACGTCTGAATTTGCTGTAGTTGCGGCGTTTCAAGTTGTTCGGATTACGTTTGAATATCGACATTGCTGTAGATAAATAATAACTTGCATCTCTTTAATTAACTTGAAACTTTTGCCATCCGTTTTCTTTCTTTTTATTATAATTATTATTATTACTATTATTTAAGATTATTATTTTATTCATTTCGATAAAATTATAAATTTTTGCAAAACAGCTTTCCACTTAAATTTGTTTTTATTTCCATCTCTTTGCATCTTCACGAATTTCTTTGTAAATTTCAATATCTGTTCGAGTTTCTCATTTATAGCTATCTGAAAGCCAGTGGAGCGATAAGGCCCACTAGAGCCCCTTGTTTTCTTGTCCACCATAGTCATAAGTGGTTGTAGTTTACGGAAATATCCGAGTGATGTTCCGAATGACTTCTTAGGATGTCTCTGAAAGTTCTTGAAAATATGTGACCAGTCTGCGAAAAGAACAGGGGTGTAGCGACTCGATCCACTTTCCTCCTTGGCTGGAGCAGTCTTGAAATTTGACACAGTCTCGTCCAAACTTGTAGCACTGATGGTATGCAAGTGCGCAAATGAAATTATCTGCTCTTCATTTTCTTGGGCGATATCTGCCTTCCAGTATTTTTACCGAAGTCCAAAAGCCGTCTGAGACCTTAAATAGTCGTGTTAAAGCGGTAACAGGCTTTAGATATTACTTTTTGCTACATTTTAAATTGTCCAGTCACATTTATTTTGGGGTTTGTCCGGCTTTCAGCATGCCACCTGCACTTGAGGTTTTTACTTTATTGGGGGAACTTTAGGAGAGGGCAGGATTTATGATCGCTAACTGTAGGTTTGGTCTATACTGAAACACACGCAAGTTTGTTTTTTCTTATAACTATATACATATCTGTATGATAACAGCCCATATGACATTTTTTATGATATCACAGTTATTTTTAGAATAATGATATAATGCAGTTACTTTTAGAAACTTGCATTTCAGCTAGAAAAACGACGAAACAAGACAAACAGGGGTTGTAAGATAAATATAATACATACTTAATGTATTGTATGAAAAAATATCTAACTCGGTTGTGAGAATTGATAATTGTCTCGGCAGAGCCTCGACAATGATCAATTCTACCAACCTCATTAGATTTTTTTTTCATACAGAACACTATGTATTACACACACACACACACACACACACACACACACACACACACACACACACACACACACACACACACACACACACACACACACACACACACACACACACACACACACACACACACACACACACACACATATATATATATATCATGACAGCGGTAAGGATGACTGGGAACGATTGGTGCATCCTGTCAGTTCCTCGGTACACTATAGGTATCAGGTAGCATCTCAGCAGAGTAACTACAGTTTTGTTATGCCAAATTAAACTATACTGAACTACAGAATTAACGTATCACCTTAGAATAACAAATAACTCTGCCCCGAGATCGATCTATTTGTTGAAATTATTTCATTTTAGCCGGCCACTAGGCAAACAGTTGTCGGGTAAAATCTATTCCTGAGCCAATACTCACTCGAGCAGAGACACTTGAATAATACTACGATAAACGTGTTTTCTGCTCATGTAGCAGATCGAATGCATCGTTCGAAATCTAAGTTGGTCGAGCAATGCTGTAAATAAAGATGGTAACGAAAAACCGTTTTGACATTTATCAGACCAAGCCAAGTTTACGAGTTTGGCATTAGCAAAATATTGAATTTCGGAACGCCATCGCGCATAGTCATATTGGACTGATTCATTTAAGTCAACCAATAGTCCGGCAGATATCTAGCTTGACCCGGAAGTAGGGTTCAAAGTTTTTTTCTTGACTGATTCTAAGATACGACTTCTCTAACGAGTCTGGTTAAAATTGGAGAAACAACGCGTTTTATTTGAAACAGCCATATACCATAATCTGAATTATATCAAAAGAGGTGATTATAAATGTGAAAAACTATCATGTTCAGTGGCGTATCATGAAATATTTTTAGGGTGTAGATTCTCTTTTATTACGAAACAAAACATATTTTATATAAATAAAAGCATTGATTTTCCGAATAACTAGAAAAACTATATAAAAAGATTAAGACTTGATAAGCGTCTGTCGGTCCCTGATATGACGTCACCCGTCTAACAAACCTTGCAGAATGAAATCGAACGTTGATCTTTTGGATAACGTCAATATTAATGTGTTTCATTGAGAACGATCAAACAAATGGTCTCAAGATGTTGTTTACACTAAGTTTCGTTTTAAACTTTCATCGAACAAAACGTGTTTTAAGTATCCGTGAAATGCCGTTATACTCCCGGTGCTGAACGCATAGCCTGTCTAACAAAGCATTACGCATAACAAGGGAGGCCATATCGAGATAAAGGCTTGATTCGTCTGCGGAAAGAACATTTTGTTAATGTCGATTCCCTTATCTCCGATACAACGTATTCTATTTAAATTGCTCTTATCAACAGTCTGGTGTTAATTTTAATACGTTATCCCAAAACACAAACTATTTTTAAAAAAATGACGTATAGTGGACACGCACACCCATCCATTTTGAGTTCTTAATGAGTCCAGTGCCGTCTTCGTAGCCGAGCAGAACCTATCGCCAACATGTCTTAGGGATACTTTGATCACCCGTTCGCGTTGACGTCACCTTTTGGCGTCCTGGTCATTGTCTATCATCTACAGACCAAGTTTTTATATTGCTATATATTGCAAGTTTCATTGTTGTTTGGTGAGGGCAGACTGCTCGGCCGACAGTTTGAAGAAAAGACAATCCTGCTTCGACCATACTGCCGTTTGTTAAATATTTAGATATAGCTAACTGGTATGAATAGATCTGCTTTGCAAAGTTTCTTCATTAAATTTCATTTCTTAGAAAAAGAATAATCATACATCCGAGTTTGTTTACTTTAAATAAAACCATAGGATCATAAATATGTAACACTTTGCCCCAGTCTCCCCTATATACCTATTGTAGTCTAAATGACGTCACAACGACGTCAAATAACGCACGTTTTCGCGGTATTTCTGTCGTGGTCTTTAACGTAAAAAGAGATGTTATACAAATTTAAGAAAAAAAATCTGTTACTCGATTTTAATTGAGAACAGCTGATCTCGATAACATTTCTTATCTAGACTCGGTTAAGATCAGCTTTCTTAAACAAAATCTCATTATAGATCCTTTTGATTAAAATTTTATAGGGCAAGCTTTCGAACACGGTTATTTCAGTTTTAGTTACAGAAAAATCATATTCGGTGAGAAAATTGATGAGAAGTAGACACTGTAACAGTCGAGTATATGCGGTACTTTGATCTGAAAATTATTTGAAAAAATCAGTCAGTTTGAACTTAAATCGAATAAGTGTAGGAATCCCGATCTTGGGTCTTGTGTTTGATCGCCGACGGAAGCAATCATCCTATCACTCATTTGTATCTGACAAGTGACCATTATCTCTTACTCGTAATTTTGTACAGTTAGTTACATCGTGAAATTGACATTTGCCTCAATCAGAACCATCCTAAATCGCTCACTCAGCGCTCCACTCATTCATTCCAAATACTCACTCAAACCATTCAATAACGCTCAAACCCATTGAAAAATATAGAATCATCAACGTCATTCAAAATAAAGTTGGATAGGAAAAAAATCTCGATTTCACTGACAAAATTCAAAGTGTAAGCGTTTAACAGGTTCTCGAAGAAATGTGAAGCTATTTAAAGAACTTGTATGCATATTTCATTAAAGGAAGGTAATCAATATCGCTATTTTTATTCATCATGAACAAAGTTTGCGATATTGGATTAACTCCCATTAAATTCACTCAAAACTCGCTCCACACACTCATTCAATTTCATTCTTTAATAATTCCAAAATCATTCACCTTATCAATTTTACAATATTGTTAACTGTATTAGACAAGTAGCCGGAGGCTCGAAACGGGTTTCTTGGTATAATTGATAAGAATGATATCAGGAGTCCATTGACATGTACCCTAGCCACGCCCATAGAAATAAAATGTCCAAAAACTAAGGTAACCCAAAGTAATCAAACAAACTAATAATAGATGAAACTTAGATAAGTATTCGTTCAAAAACATTGCTTTTGGATTTACAATTCAGACTTGTAAGAGTCTGTTTATCATAACAAAACTCATGACTTAACTAATTGCATATCCGCATGGAATTTAATTTTTTATTTCGAACCCCATGGGTTTCTTAAGGTAGCGGACCCGTAATAGTTCTGCAACGTTTCAGAAGTCAAGAACTTTAACAGTGTTTACCAAGGTTTCCTAATGATTTTCATTAGGAAACCTAGGTTAACATTGTGAAAGAACATGTGGACCAAAATGTTTCGGATCTATTACGGTTCGACTACCTTTAAAAAACAACAATTTGTTTGATATACTTTTTTAAATCCACAGGGAATATAAGGAGTTAGTAATCACATTTACAAGTATATTTTCAATTTAAATGACCTGTATTAACACAGTTTACAGTATTTTGGACAATATTTCAAGGTAGCCGGGTTCTTTTTAGCACAAATTCCCAAAGCGTCGTCCATCTGTTTACAGTCTAATTCCCCGCTATCTTCACAGGGATCTTCAGTTGTAGTCTGTACCATACCAACACCTGGAAATTATTATAAGGCCATTATTATTTTATTTTCTGGTTCTCAAGAGAGTCTACACAATTTTTTCACAAAAGTGGAATAAAAATAAAATAACATTTCATATATCTTTTTTTTTAATTTCCTCCGATGGTTTGTTTTCCGTCTAGTATCTATATAAAATATGGCTATTACTTAATCATTTTCAAAAAAAAAAACAAATCCCTAAATGGGTTGATAATCGTAGACTTATGCGAGATAGCAGCTGGAGGCTAGGAAGGGATGTGATGGTTGTTCTGGTGAGAGAAATACCAGGAATCCATTGTTAGATGCTACAGCCGCCGCGAATTAACTGAAAGAAATGTTGAAAGCGGTGTTAAACTCCAACCAATCAATCAATCAATCAATCAATCAATAATCATTGAAACGAATTTCGAATCGTTTGAGCGGTACACAATGTTTGCCTTTTGATGGCAAGCAGTGTTTTGTATTCTTTTTCTAAAGGATTTGTTACTCACTTGGTGAACAAATACCGCAATATTTGGGACAGTATATCATGGTGGGTGGGGCAGATTTCTGGGCGCAAATGTTGAGTGTTTGATTCATCTGTCGACAGTCAATGTCACCGCTGTCCCGACAGGGGTCCACAGTAGTGCCGGTTTGGGGTGGAGGTGGTGGTTTTGTTGACCCATCAGCTATGGTTATACAGTTAAAAACATAGTGAAATTGACACTCATTCCCATCAAAATCATTCATAATCATTCACTCAGCGCTCCGTTCATTCTTTCCGAACACTCACTCAAATCGATCAAAAAACGCTCAGAAATCATTAGAAAACATTTAGAAACCATTCAAGACTTTCAACAATAAATTCAAATCGATCTTTCTCTTCTACGATTTTATTAGCTGGTGTGGACTATTAACTGCCTGATTGGTCCACGATAACGTATAATCAGAAAAAACGTATATTTTATTAAAAGGAGGTAATAAATATCGCTAATTTTGTTCATGAACAAAATAAGCAATATTGGTTACCTCCCTTTAATTTCACCCAAAACTCGCTACACAAACTCATTCAATTTCATTCCGAAACCATTCCAAAATCATTCACTTTGTCAATTTCACAAGGCTCTAAACTATACATGTATGTATTAAATTTATAACCATTTTGGATACAGAATTGTTAAAATGTAGCCTTAATTACCAAAAGAAGATTAAGACAAAAGATTTATTTTTCAACGTAGGCACTCCTCACTCGTTCTCATTTTTTTTTGCCAGAACCGTGTCCCTGGGTTACTTTGAGTGGTTTTCGAAATTTGTGATTGTGGGCACGATTAGTTTGCATTTTTCTAAATATATATACCCATTTGCTATCTAAAAAAACATAACCATTGTGTGGACGATTACATTTTCATTGGAAAATATCCCTTTAAACATAACATCCTCCCTCAAAACCGAGTGTCCCAGGTTTTTTTTATGTTTTTATGAATGAAGGCAATTCCAACTGAATATTTACATCTATCTTTTCTTGTCACGATTTTGAATATTTGTTACCCAAATTTAGATGTTCTGAAAAGATAGAAGCTAACCGCCACAAGGAAAATTATTTTTTTCCGTGTTTTACTTTTGTCTCAACTTGAAAGTCTAGTACGTGACATTCGAAATTAACATGCCTAGTAGCCTCAGTAATTCATCAAGAATTGAAGATAAATATTAAATTAAATATTTCAACCCATGTTGATTTGCAGACGAAAGTGTTCTGCATTGAAAGTATCTGAATATGCTGTTAACCCGCCTCAAAGATTTGTCTTACTAATTCCGTTTTTAGCCGTCTCTTTACGTGATACCCATTTGGCTTTTAAATAAAGAGTTAGTCAGTCACCACAATCATCTTGAAATGACAGTATATTATTTAAAACTCCTTTCAGGTACTCTATAGTTAAAATTTCTATGAAATTTTGTGGCAAATACTTAAAAATTCCCTTTACGTGAAGTCTCCTTACGTTACAATGTTTGATTAAAAGACTATTTGAATGAAGAGAGCTACATTTTGTGTTTTCATTCTTTTTCGATAGTGAAAAGGGTATAGCATATTTAACGAATACGTAATGAAATTGTATCGAATGCCAGTTTTGTGAAAAAATATACTGCGCCAGTCAAAATAATTGGTATTTAGATATAATGTCTGACATTTGATGTATTTTTTCAAATATTGACATTTCTGTGCATTAAAGTCGATATCTTATCACAGTTTTTAGTCTGAAATACAAAGAGCAGCAAAATGCAAGTCAATTAAAACATTTTGCCATTCAAACAGTGTCACGTAAAGTACACAATTTATTGGAAATCGTTGAATGAATGAACCAACTATTTAACGTTCAACGCGGAATATTTTTAGTCTTATTAATTTTAGAGCATTGTATTTACCCGTCACGCGAAAAGGGACCATCCGGGAATTCTGCAAATTTAATTATTGAAGAAGAGATTTGATCTTGCATAGGTCAACCAGAAGTCGCATTTCAGAAATTCTTTCACTGCAAGGTAGATTGATCATTCTAGATTTAGAAAATAAGCACAGTGCAATAAGTGTCGACCCTAGTCCGTCTGCGCTGTCCGCGCAGTCTGACTAGGGTCGTCACTTTACGTACTTCCCAGATGGTCCCTTTTTGCGTAACGGGTCACATAAAATCCCACTTATCTTCAAAGAAGGGCATTTTGCTGTGGAATTTGGAATGCAAGAGAAAAGTATTTTCAAAGACGTCGAAATGTCGATCTGTTCATTATTTCAAAGTCAGCCATTAAAGAAATGTTATTTAAACGAATTTATTATATTTACAGTTTTATCTGACATTGTTAGTATATTTCTTAATCGAATAAATTTTGAATTGTTGTAAACGTGTGTTTTGACTGATCTGTAAAGTGTCACCTAAGGGACATGCACAAAAAATAATAACATACATTTCAACGTACAAGATTTAGAGTAACTAATATTTTTCTTACGTATCTTTTCATTGTCCTGTTATTCAAAGTGATTTCAAAGTTTAACTTAAATTCATGTATTATTTTCAGAAATATTTCAGTGGCTCTTTAACCTGACACTCGTCATTCGAAATCAGCTTCGGGGTATTCAAACTCAGAATTTCAGTAATATTATCAGAAAATTAATTCGTCTAGCCATAAACATTCATAAAAATGGGCATCTACCCCCAATTTAAGTTTATTTCCAGGACACCAAAGCACTGCGTCCTTTACGTGACTTTATACCTGGGGCCCGTTTTACTAAACTACTTGCGATAAATATGATCGTACGTCCAAATCAAAAATCGTACCTAGTGGTTTTATTCATTGTTAGATTCTGCCTTGCAAAATCTCATTGGAATCGTCTCTAGAAGACGATTCCAATGAGATAATGCATGGCAGAATTCGTTTCTTAGTTACTACTGTGGAAGCAACTTTAATTTTTGACTTACGCAAGAAATGATCGTAAGATGTTTAGTAAAACGGGCCCCAGAGCTGGTTCTTCCTATTCCTATTTATCAATTACATGTACCTGGCGGAAAATTCAACAAAGCAATTACAATTTGATGAGAATCAGATATGATGTTATGTTCTAATAGATTTAGTAACATTATATACACCTTATCAAATGTTAGAATTAAAAGTCAACAATACATTTAAGGATGAGCATTATTTTTGTTGTAATTTGAAAAAAATATCATTAGTAATTATTCTTTGCAAGATTCTTTTTCTAAGAAAAGCTTTAAACTCTTATTTGAATAACATGCATGAATGAGTAAGAAGAAGTAATGACAAATAAATTAACAACAAACCTGATTCATAGGCGTAAATCTACCATTTTCACAAAGGCTTAGCTTGTCACGTAAAAGAACGCAGTATTACACAAAAAAGTATCCAAATGTAATAAAGACTAAATAAGAAGCACTACTGCTTGACAATACGCCTTAATTTAAGGGAAATATGACAACCTTTCGTTTAAATGAGGAATGTTCACCCTTAGAAAGGATTCATCAATAAGCCGAAAATTTGAGAATGAGTGTCTTACAAACAACCATCAGAAATAGCCACGTGTGAAAGAAGCCTCTATTAATGACGTCATCTTAACGATCGAATCAAATTTTAGTGAAGGGTATGCAAATCTGTTTAAGAGCACGAAATGCCATTATATGAGACAAAGAATCTGTGACTAGATTTTCTTAGAGCAAGTGTGATCGTAATCTTCATTGGCCTCGTTTAATAAATAGAGGATATTGAATGAGTGGTCATTGAAACCGAATTTATTAAACGAGTCATCTATAAATAGATAAAAACGAGGCTGCACCTTAATAAATTCGACATTTTATGAGCACAAATTTTATATTCTATTTATAATATGACCTGAGATTTTGCGAAAAATCGTCAAAATTCTTGAAATTCAACGTGTCAATTTTCCGCGGAACTTATAACGCCGTTCAAAAATGACCTTACAATATATATATTATGACGTCATTTTCGCGGTCACAAAAGAGCGTTGGCATTCGCTATGAGCTCATTTGCATAGTTATTCCACTAGTGTAATAACACCCGTGTAATATCAAAATTAACGAGGGTATTTCACTCCCACGACGTAGATCATATTATAAGCGTTTCTATTCAGGACAAAGTCAATTTTAACTTGACAAAAAAATCCTCAAATATCCTATAGTTCTTAAAAACTTACACAAGCAATAATCACAGAACTTCTTGCAGAAATTGGTGGCAGCTAGCGTTCGAAGGGCACAAATGTTTTGTGTACTATTCAACATCTGACAATCTACATCCGGAGAGTCGGAACATGCGGGAACCTTTGGTTTACAGATTCCACAATATTTTGGACAATACAACAAGGTGGGTGGAGAATCCTTTTTATCACAAATATGGAGGGAGTTGTCCATTTGTTCGCAGTCTATATCACCACTATCACGACAAGGGTCCTGCGTTGTGCCTGTGGGTGGGGCATGGGTTGGATGTGTCGAACCATCAACTGAGCACAAAATAAATGAACCTGTGCGTGACATTTCCAACAATTTCAAAGGTGCGCCAGGAAAAGACTTTGTCCAGCCTGTGCATCGGCACAGTCTGACCATAGTCTTCACTATGCCCTTTGTAGATAGATAGGGTCCCAGAGTGTCTTTAGAAAGTCAGATAATCTTCTTAATGCACTATTATACTGCATAGGCTGCTCAATATTTCTACTTCACGCACATTTCAAATTGTTGGAAAAGTCACGCACAGGCTCAAATATGACTGTTTAGATATTCTTGAATTTCAATGTCTTATAATCTAAAACATATTCTGACACACTGCACGTATTCAATCATGTTTTACCCATGATAAAATTGCGTCTTTTTCATATCTTTATATAAATAAATGAATTTGTGTTTTATGTAAATTAAATTTAATGCAATCATAAATAGACAAAGAGATAAACCTGTACTTGTGAGACTGCATTTAAATGAACAATCGCTTTTTTTTCTCTCGACATTTTAGATTATCATCTGCGTCAATTTGGCACGATGATTCAGATTATGAGTCACAATTACCGGTAAGTAAAGTCATTACAATAATCATAACAGCATCAAAAAATATGAGCCTGTGCGTGACATTTCTAACAATTTGAAATGTTCGTGAGGTGCAAACACTGAGTAGCGTTGACAGCCACATACTGTAAATATAAAGTTACCTTATGGCGTACAGATACTTTGAGACCTTATCTATCTACTAAACGCATAGCGAAGACTCTGGTCAGACTGTGCGGATGCACAGGCTGGTCAGAGTCTTTGATTTGCACATATTTTAAATTGTTGGAAATCTCACGCACAGGCTCATATATTTTTTGCATATTATGAAATAATTAGTAGACCTGAGCAATATCCGCAGTATTTTTGACAATATTTTTCTGCAGCCATGGTGTGTTGTGCACAGATCCCGTGAGTGTCGTCAGCAAGTTTACAGTCTATATCCGGGTAGTCTCTACAGTTGGAGTTGCTAGGTGATGTGTTGCTAGGCGACGAAGCCACTGTTGGCGGACTAGTCGACAAAGATGTTGGTTTTGAGGATCCTGTAATGTTGAAAGTTGAAACGTACTATTATCTTTAAGGTGTTTAATGATTTCGTTCTTTGAAATATACCGAAATTTCATTTTTGCGTACAGTTAGTTACTTTGATCTGATGTACTTGGTCCAGTTTAGAATGATGGTGTAGACTTGAAGCTCTATATATACCACCAAAATTAAAATTCAAAAAGAAACAGTTGATTGTACCATTTCAAATTCCAAATAACGAAAGGGTTTCATTAAAAAATGACATTATTTGATACCAGAGAATAATTTGAAGTCACATGATTATCTTATAAAATTAGGCTTTACAAAAAAGCTATAAGCATGACAAGAACTTTGCCATTGTTTTAAAGGTAGAATTATTTTAAAATGAACCAATTAGGAAATGATACTAGTTTTGCTCATGTAGTTGCATGAATGATTGGAAACAATCTTAAACTCCTGTGAATGTTTTGAATCCTGAAAGCAAAGCTGATAACAGAGAAGAGAAATATTTCTTACCATTTAACCCTTTCCTGTTTTAGAAAATTTTGGACCTGTCCAAATTCAAAGGTTTTGCAGACGAAAATTTAAAGTGGATTTAATTTGAAAAATAACCATTCAGTAGGGTAGAAAATAGTGTGGAAAAAGCAGAAATTGCTTGTCAGAAGCAATTTCTTCTTTTTTTCACAATGTTTTCTCAATCATAAAATCACAGGCACGTAAAAAGCAGGGATTAAACAGCAAAGGGTTAAATGAACGTATAATGAGAATAAGGCATGTCATTCTTTTATAAAAATAAAAAAAAATTTAACAATGCATTAATATATCTCATTTCATGATAATTTCTTAATATTCTTGAATTAGCAAATAAATCAGTGTTCTCGTCTAACATATTTTTCATTTTATTCTAGAACCCATAACACAACCAAATCAGATACCTTGTCCGCAGACATGCCTGTTACAGCCCGGTGTGTCACAACACTCGTTACACATCTGAACGTCTCTCCGTCCATACTTTTCCAACATAACACATCTCTATCAAACAAGAAATTAAAATTATAAAATGACCTCTGTGGCGGGAGTGAAATAACGCGGATGAATATCATTGATATAACACGGGTGTTATTACCCTTAGGCTAGTGAAATAGCAATTCAAATGAGCCCAGAGCGTAATCAACGCTATTTTGTTGCCGTGAAAAAACATCATAATGATTGTGATGACGTCATTATACACACTGCGTTATAAGTTACGTGGAAAACCAATTTAAAATAACAAATCAAACATCAAATTTGTGCCCATGAGATACCAAATTTAACGAACTCGTTGTCTAAAACAGAATGAAAAAAAAAACACTCGACAATGGCTCGTTTGTAATCGTTTAAAAGGTGACTCGTTGAATGATTGAGGTTTTCATCACTACTCATTCAGTATCCTGTTTAACGGGACCCAGAGCCCACTTGTTTCGGCATCATATGAATTG
This sequence comes from Fragum whitleyi, assembly GCA_948146395.1. Lineage (NCBI taxonomy): Eukaryota > Metazoa > Mollusca > Bivalvia > Cardiida > Cardiidae > Fragum > Fragum whitleyi. The sequence goes on along the minus strand of OX411543.1, from coordinate 15,079,847 downwards.
ACTGACTTGCTTTTTGATAATGACTCCTAGAGTTTGAAAAGATTATTTAGTGAAAAACCAAAGGGAAAAGTCAAAGGAAAATGGGACTTTAGGAATGTACCTCTTTTGTCGACACGTTTTCCTAGAACATAGACAACCAAAAGAGACTATCATATTGAACATGAAACTCATATTGATAATACCCTATATTATTATAAGACCGCCTTTCAAAATGATTCTATGAATGCAAATTCGGCATTCAAGAGATCCCCTGAATGCAAGATTGCCATCCAAAAGATCCTGTGAATGCAAGAACGAAATTAAAACAAGTGTAGAAACATTCGCAACATTTTGTCTACCTACCGTTTTCGTTTCGCAACCTAGACTGTATTTGGTCTGCATTTTGGCATCGACATATTTCTGTATTATACAAAGCTGAAATGATGACGAGATGGGGTATTATCCGTGATTAATGCCCTGGCAGGGCGGAGTCTAAGTAACGGGTCGTTGCACTTAAGGTTAAGGGAAATCAGCTTTTATCTAAAATTACCTATTTCTCAAGAGAGTCGACATAAATAACTCGAGACCTTAAATCGTAGATTGGTAACCAAATCCTCGTAACTTCAGCTTTATCAAGCTGAAGTTACGAGGCTTTGGTAACCAAATGATAATGTTTTCACTCTCTCAAAGCACGTGAATCCTCTAGGTTTTAAGATACAGTTATTTGCACGCGTTAACGCTGATTACCGACTAAAATTTGAAAGAACCCAAACTATTGAAAAGTAAACTCGTCCAACTGCGTCACGGATAAGCCCCGCCTTGCCAGTTCATTCATTACGCAGAATACGTTAAATAACTTGACATGTAAACCTCGAATTGTCGTGTTCATCAAAACGGTTTTTTTCTTAGCTCAGCTTATTATGAAATACTCGCGGAAAGTTGAGAGTGGTAATTGGCCATCGTCTTTTCACCCTTAAACAATCTGAATAACACTCCGAAACCTATAGGTCAATAAAAAAGAAACCTGACCGAAATGATCATTGGGCTTTGACTCACCAACTCTGGGTTATAGTGGCATCAGAAAGTTTAACACGGTTTTAAGTAGAAAACAGAGAAGGGACTCTTCGCAGTCTTCCCAAACTTACTCAAAAACTCTCGAGGTTTGTCCCAGGGATGTGGAATTCCCATGACCGACACGGGTTTTTCTACCTGCATACAAGTACTTTTTGTTTTTTGTCCATGGACAAGTGCATACCAGGAATGTTACTTAACAGATTTAAGAGATTAATTATCATAATATCAATATCAAACGGTAGAAAACATAGTTTTAAATGAAGAAAATGTTGAAGTCCAACTTTCATAACAATAAAGAAGGACGGTCCTTAAAAGTCTTCTCCCGCAAATGCACAGGGCTTTGAACTAAGATATTTTTCACGTGTTATCATATGGAAGTGTTTTAAAATCTTTGTTCAGGTAATACCCCGAGTTGTCTACATGGGCTTCGTCCGCACACACCTTTTTCAGAAGCATCGAAGAAAAGCTTTGATAGTCATATTTCTTTTCGAACCATATAGCCTAGATTTTTACTAGTTAACACGTGTTATGGCATGGTAGCCCACTTAAAAATAGTTGAAATACCATGTGACGCCATTTTGACAAACACAGTTGTTGTTGATGTTGATGTTCTTGTTTTGAACGACTTATTTTATCTAAATATTTCGGGTATTCTGGATAATCTTTTCTTAATGGATAACAAGTATCTTGATAGAAAAATCTCACCTCTCCGTCCGAACAAGATATTCTATTCTGACACTGTGTAGGGTCATCTACTTGGTCACACTGGTAACAATGTAGACCTGGGATACTGGCTGTAACGAAACACGATACCTATTCCAAAACCCATACGACACAAGTGTAAATCGGTCCAATTTCAAAGAGGTTGCATTCGACACGATCAATTATTTTTATAATATGGCCTACGTCGCGAGAGTGAAATACAACCGTTGAATATTTTTTCATATTACACGAGTGTTATTACACTAGTTGAATAATAATGCAAATAAGTAATAGTTATAGTTCATTTCTGATAATTTACGCGATATAACCTTTGCGGAGAGTTAGCGGAGCGCAAGGTTATATGCGTAAATTGTCAGAATATGAACTATAACTGTTTTACCGATCGACTTATTTTTTCATCAAATAACGCTAGTTCATTTGAGTTGCACGTCGATCAATGAAGTCATTCATATTTGTTGCGTCATACATTCTTCAATCAAATCGAGGTAAACAAAAAGTGGGAGGAGCGAAAATTAATCACCATCGGGTTTCTGTAATCATTTGGTCATTTGGCGAGACAAATCAGTTGGGAACGTTCGGTGAACTAATCCTCGTGATTTCTGCGAGTGGAGCTTGTATTCCTTTTAGTTAGATTTAAAATTGCGAACACTCTGCCTCCTTTAGGAATTTTGTATTTTTAGAAAAACAGTTATCTATCACGGCATATTCAGCCGCGCAGTGTTAGCTCGTCGGACTATCATTCAAAAGGTCCCGGGTTTGATCCCCGACGGTGGCACTCATCCTTTCCGACTATTTGTCCTCCACCTATGGGTTGAAAACCGTAACCTTATGTTGGATAGTAGCTGGAGACTAGAAAAGGAATGGTAGCACTGGTTTTAGAAATACCAGAAATTCATTTTTAGGTGCTCCAGCCGCCGAAATATAATGGAAGAATTGTTGAAGGCGGTTTTAAACCCCATACAAAGAAACAAAACCACGGCATATTCATTATCAATACTGTAAAGTTTGCAACAAGACGTTAGTAGAAAACATTGCCTTGAAAAGTTCTAGTTACCAAGTTTTTGTTCCAAACCGAGTTTCACTGGCTTTCGATATTAGTCAGCTATCACAGGCTTAACATGCTTCGAATCACTTTCTTTTTGCAAATATCTGTATCCCTAGAATCCTTTGAGTAGGCATTTTGTATATTTTTCCTACAATTAGTTTGCATACATAGGGCCTATACCTTTTATAGGAACATTTGATTGCATTTTGTTAAGATTGGGACCTTTGCGGAACTACTTAATTAAAATGTCGTTCAAAAAATCCGAAGTATTCATTTTTAAAAAGGAAGTGAGATTTTATATCGTTTCAACCCTGTCGTCTTTTCTTTTTTTATGTCAATGTGAAGATGTGGAGTACAGAAAGACTTGGTATGAGCAAACTCGTCATTCTTACTGCTGTATACCATGTAGATTATTATTTTATTATCTGAATCATTGATTTATCCGCTAAATTTTATCTTGATTAACATGCAGACAAATTATGAAAGAATTTTCTCCTCGTTTTAATGAGTAATTATGTAATTACAAGCATAAGTTCAAAAGAACATTCACCAACTTTTTTTATTATAAATACTCGATTACAAGTTAAGGGTCTTTCGGGACATTTTATCAGACAAGATAGTGACGTCACTGTCTAGTTTTGAATGTAGTCCTCGCCCATTATGACCTAAAGTCACGTAGCTCACTTATTCGAGCAGACCGTCAGGTTATGGAATATATTTTTTGAATTTCAAACGAAATAGCGGCCTTTCATTGGAGGAAAAAATAGGGCGATCGGTAAGCAAAGAAAGTATAGCAACGTTATATTTTTCTTGTGAAATGACGTCATAACCATTTACTTACGTCATTTCTCAAACGGCGTCATATGCTTCGCGGAATGATTTGATTCGATAAATTTCTGGAATTCCCTCGGTTTATAGCAAGAATTCAGGTCATATTATACGACGAATATCAAATTAGTGATCAAAACATACAGAATTTATTAAACTCGTTATTTAAAACAGATTAAAACTCGGCGCAGCCTCGTTTTTATCTTTTTATAGATGACTCGGTTGATAAATTCTGTATTCAATGAAAACTCATTTAATATCCTCAAAATATTTAAACAAAAAATCCTTTGACGAAGAATTATCTTTTAAAAATCAAATCTCAAATGATTTTGTAAATACAAAGGTTCTTTTTGAAAAAAAAAGGGAATTTCAACACCATGAAATTATCGAGTTTTGAGATGCTGCCACAAAAAGAATCATTCAGATGTTTACGTCCGAATATTAAATTGCGCTTCAGTTCTCTCACTGAATGATAAAGTAAGAAACATGCAATTTTACAAATACCAAGCTTTGTTCTACAGGATAAAAAAGACGAAGAATAAGTGGGTTATAATTCGATCGTTGACTTCACCCCATGTGAAATGAAATAAGTGAATGATTTTATTTAAAGCAATTTCTCCATTTCCCCAATATCTTTAGTCTTTAGCGTGTCATAAAACGTGACGTCAATCATTAACTACAATAATTGCATAAAATGTACTTTTTCGGGTCGTTAAAGGCATACGTGAACGGACATAACCCGGGTGTTAACGGGAGAAAACGTGGATTAATCAGTAAATTCACGTGCCGTTTACGCCCGACCTTTTTTACTTAAGTATCCGCGATTTGGGCTTATACAATTTAATCAATTTCAATTATTTTTATAAATTTTCTCATTTTTCTGCAATATTTGTTTGTCCTTAAAGGACGTTTTATGAAAGCTTTTCAAAATACAACAAATATAAGATCTAGAAGACTGTACGCATTGATAAGTAAAATGCGTGAAAATTATTCATGTCCAACATTATCATAGAGCATACCTAAAGACGTTGCTTTAAATCCCGCGTTAAATTGTATGACGTCATAAATTTATCAAGCCACATCGATATAAACAAAATGGACGGTATTCCTTGGCTAATTTCGCCTGAGACTCTGTTTATTTTCCGTGAGAGAAATCGGAAAACACCGATAGTCGACGAATTCCGCTAATTTGAATTTTGAATTAACTGTTTTCTGGGGGATTATACACTAATCAAACCGGTGGTGTAGAGGTTAAGACACGCGTCCCTTGATCACGAGACCACGAGTTCAAACCGAGTAATAGATTTAATATTTTTCTTACTCGAATGTTCTATATTTTTTCTGTCTTGCAATCTCTTTTGACTATTTTTACCGGCGGGGTTGGCGTTATTCACGTTTTTAGCCAGTTAAATTAAGAAGACATTTGTTTTTCAATTTTGAATTTATTTTCTAATTTTAAAGTTATCATTTTATCCTACTAAGCGCTTTATCAAATTCATTCGAAAAAATAACTGTAAAAACCTATTCCTATGTGAATGTAAACTACTTGTCTCTTCAGCTCTTTCCAGCACACACAAACAAAAATACAACTTCTACTAATACTACCAAAATAATAAAAATAATATTAAAGCAACAACTACAAATGGAGCTCTAGTGATCTCGGGTACCTATGTGGTAATTTTGCCAGTGTTTTTATTCTTCCTCGTGGTTTTTGGGACAGGCTCGAAACAAGGTTTAGCAGGAAAATTGTGTCCTTTTCTCAAAAAAAATGGGAAACATATATTCATCGTGACTTAAGATATGTAAGTTCAGTGAATAATGCACTTTTATACAATAACAAAGGCTTCTTTGCACCTGAGATGTCGCAAAATGATTAAGCTGAAAGCGGCCATTTACAGAAAAGAAAAAAAATATTCCCTTAGTGTGAGCTTTGAAGGGGGACGAAAAATGTATGAACAAAAAAAAAAAAAAAAAAAAGAAAAGAAAGCACGTCGGTGATTTGAACTCATAGATGAATGATTGTGAGTGTGCACCTTAACCGACTGAGCCATCACTTCTTGCTTTCATTCGATGGTAAAATTATGTGTGTATCAATAAATTACTAACGGTTAATGCAATTAAACTCGGAAATTTTCCGAACATTTACGGAATATGCACAGAGTCTCAGGCGAAATTAGCCAAATAATCCAGTCCGACCGACCAACATTGCAAGTGACGTCATGATTTGTTTATTATTTTATTGTTGAGTGAAATATGTAAGGTTTATAAATAAGTAAAACCACTTGAATTTGACAAGTGGGAAAATAGCTCAGGTAGTTAGTGAGTTCGGACATGCGTCTTCGCCTATCGAAAGTAAAGTGATATCTCATATCGAGGTTCGAATCTCTGCCAGAATTCACATTTTTTGCAATATTTAATATCTTTTTAATGTATTTTCATTAGAAATAGAAATGATTAACTTTATTTTTTTTTTTTTTCAAAATTGACCCGTTTATGCATTAGAAGACTGTGACTGTGAGAGAACTTTTCCATTTATTTATTTATTTATTTTTCTATCTCTACTGATGTTTCAGTATTTCTGTATTTTTCTATTTTCAACTCATACACATTTATTAATTTATATCACAAAAATGGAAAACGATTTTTTTTTTAAATCGTTACGTGTAAAACCGCTTATGCTAATATAATGCATCAAGTTTCGAATCTTGAATTTATGAAAAAGAAAAAATAAAAAGTCCACTCTTTTGGGCCGATACGAACCCCTGAAGAACATTACTTAGACTAGAGTGCGTTACCGACTGCGCTAATTACGACAGTTAATTTAAATGTGAGTCGAATGACAATTTATTTTTCAACTTTGCCTTTGAAAAGTAAACAAAAAGTGACGTCACTTGCAATGTTGTTTGGTTGATTTGTATAATGCGTGGCGTAATTGTTACGGTATATTCGTAAGTTTGTATGGCTAACTGGTTTTATATCATTTCTATGATATTATTTCGCAATTTCTATTTGAATTTTTACTCTAATCTACCTTTTTATGCATAAAAGCGTCATTTCACATTTTTATAGGGCTTGAACATTTGCAGAGACCCTCAAAATGCTTTAACGCCCTCGTGCTTCGCAATCGGGCCTTGAACCAATTTAGGGTCTCTGCAAATGTTCACGCCCTCAAAAACGTGAATGAACCCTATAGTTACACATAACTTACTGTTTCCCGGCGGACAAAGTTCCGAGTTACAGAGATCGGAACCACAACATCCCTCACACAGATGCAGGTCTGATCTTCGTCTACCCTGGGCCGTCATCTGACATAACTGTAAAACACGTTGCTAGAGTTTTTTTCACGAAGCTCTGATGTAAAATGAGAATTACACCCTTACTCTGACATAAATTGAATTTAAAACGTAGCTCTGATGTGAACAGAAGTTACAAGGTATATTATAGTAGGCCCTATTTGGAATGAAATGTTAACTTCTACCTTAACCTGTCCTGTGTTCAAGGTGCCAAACGGTGAAAACTGTTTGCCAATTATACCCCGCTTTGCATATGCAGCTGCGTGCAAAGCGGGGTATAATTGTAAAACAATTTTTACCGTTTTGTCATCTTGAACGCAGAGCTGACATAAATGAATAAAGCCTGTAGGAGACATCACCGATAAATTAAAAAGTGCACAAAGTAAAGACTCTGGCTAAACTGTGCATCTGCACGGTCTTCTCTTTTCGCTTTGTAGATAGAAAGGGTTTCAAAAAATCTTTGGACTTTCAGGTATTCATCTAATTGCACTATGCAAATGTATAGCCTGCTCAATGACTGCACTACATGTCAAATTGTTGGAAATGTCACACACAGGCGCGATTAAAAAACCCAAGACTGTTTCATCGTCACCTCTATTTTTCTCCGTGTTACACTCCTGAAACATTGGCTTCTACACGAGATTCCTACGTTATGGTGCGTTATGGTAATATTCTTTTAAATCGTTCTCTGTCATTTCATGTACCACGTCTGAAATATACCTGGGTTGTAATAATCCGTTGCATTTCCCTTTTTAGCACATCGTGCTCAATGTGATCTTTTGTGATCATTGAATGTCCATCGTCCGTCGTACGGCGCCCGTCGTCCACAATTTATGTGTTTACACTCTAGGATGAACCCTATCGAAAATAAGAAGTATCAATGCCATATCACGCGAAATGGGCTTTTATGACAATTTTCTTGTTGACATTCTCGAGGCCACAAATATGGCCCGATCTTCATGACACTTGGTCAGAACGAGGGCCAGGTCACAAGGATAGACCTCGTTGAAAATTTGAAGGACCCATGCCATATCACGGAAAAGGGGGCCTAAGTGACCTATCGCTCCTGATACTTACCTGAGTTTTCCTACATCCTGAGTTATAATAGACTGTTGAATCATCACCGACAACTTTCTCCGTGTAACACTCCTGAAAAGGAATAACGAAAACAAAAACGGAATCATTATCATTGGTTCTGATATTAATGAGATTTTTTTATCTTTTTAATCATTATTTGACTCTTCTGAACTAAATTATGTATGTATTTGCAAAAATGTCACCCATTCTTAACAACGCATTCCGGCAGTAAATGATGATACAGTAATATTGACGCTCACCTCGATAAAAGTTATTCCAAACCTATATGTTAGGTAAAATTAGCAACAACAACAACAACAACAAAACAATTCTAAATATCTTCCACAGTTGAATAGTTAAATGATAGAGTTATGAATGAATAGTTATGAATGAATGTGTTTTCAGTACTTTATTTTCTCCATCAACACAAGATTTTTGTGTGAGAAACATGTAAATTTGGTGTAATGCAAAAAAGACCCAACACGTTGTTTCTTTAGTCGACGTATTTCACGTGTACGACATTGTGATTTATTCCAAATGAATATAACATTTTAATCTTCGTGGATTCGGAAATCAATCAATAGATGTGCATAGTACCTCTAAGTATTGAAACGAGGCAGCGAAAAACTTGTGCACACTAGTGCATTATCATTATATGACGTCCTAATCTTACTTTATTCAGGTATTATAATATTCAGAAATCCAACCAAAATTTCACGGAGGTTATGCGATTTTTTAAAAACGGGAAACTGGATACGCTTAGGCCTATCATTCAGTAGTAACTCCATCAAATTATTTGAAACTTTTCATCTTTAAATCCAAATAGTCAGGGAGTGGTTTGAAATACATTCCATGATAGTTTCTTCAATAGTTTATAAAAATTCAGAAGTTTAAGTATAATCCATGATTAATGATTAAGTTTAAGTATAATACATGATTTAAAAATAACGAGTTAAATAAATTTGGGATCTTATGAGCACCATTTTTATATTCTATTTATAATATGACCCGAATTTTGCGAAAAATCGTCAAAATTCTTGAAATTCAACATTTCAGTTTTCCGCGAAACTTATAGCGCCGTATAAAATTGACGTCACAATATATACATTAATTAAGACGGTATTTTCTCGGTTACAAAATAGGGTTACTTTTCATTTGCAAAGTTATTTCACTAGTGTAATAACACCCGTGTAATATCAAAAATATTCAACGGGGCTATTTCACTCCCGCGACGTAGGTCATATTTTGCGTATTAATATTGAATAAGCTCATCTGTGAGTTAAAGTATAAATAGTAAATCGGATTTGTAGGAATATTGAATGTAGCCTAGTGCTCTTTTTGCCTTCAACTTTATCTCTATTTTTTTTTTTTACTTTAGTTTCGAAAACAGTTTTGATCAAGAAGAATAAAATCGATTCATACAATAAATCTATGGGCATCAGAGTACAGCTGTAATATTTAGCGATTATAATAAAAAGGAACTAATACCTCATCATTAGCACATGTTACCGTGTGAGGACAGAAATGAGGGTCCGATACTCCGGAACATTTGTGGCATCGCATAGAGGCAGCTGCAATGCAGAAGGTTTGACATGTGAGAGGTGTTCCAAATGTTCAAAGACACCCATGAGGCGGGGTCACCATCAGTGTATATGCAAATGTCCCGGATTATTTATGATGTAATGAATCTCTGGCAACAGTATTCAAAATTTCGAGAAAATATAAGCTCGAGAAGCTTACATATTTTGTCAAATTTTGAATACCGTTAGTCGAAAATCAAGTATGTATTCAAGTGTCATTAAAAATGTAATTTACATTTTTTTATAACGCTTTTTGGTGGTTTATCGAGAAATAACGGTAAATTATCACTTGATAATATCACCGCAAAAGCAGTGAAATTATCAAAGTTTTATGCCCTGCTTTTGTGCATTTCACCCTATCTGACGTCATCTATGCGGGGCGAAATAAGTGACGTTACAATGAACTTTGCTTAGCAATCACAGGCAAAATGTCGCGCTTTAAGAAAATATGTCCAAGAAATTTCACATTTTGTCTCATTTTTGCAATAAAGAAATGGAACAATCGTTTGTTTTTCGAGTAAGATCGATTAATTGTTCATTTCGTGAACAACAAAAGCTATATTTTCACCACTCGTGAAAATATAGCTTTTGTTGTTCACTCAATGAAATATAATCGATCTTACACTGAAACAAACGATTATCCCCAATATCTTCCACCATGTATTTCTTGCAGCGGTTCTTGAGAGATGCTATTTCTTCCTCAGCGACATGAAACTAAATTTAATGTTCATTCCAACAAAGCAATTTTTAAATCAGAAAAATATAAACCTATATACGCACAACATGTCTAATGAAAATTACGAACTAGTATCTTTTGCTCCGCATTAAAATGGTGACCTTCAGTGGACATAAGCAGGACTTTAGAGTAATCAACCTCGGGTCATGCTCTTTCAGATTCTTTCGTTAAATTCTGATTTGATTGTTAACATTGGCGAAACGGATTCCCTCGAGAGAGCGCCAACCTCTATTAAGTGACAGCCATTCGTTAAAGCTACCGATATCAAAACTTCCTTTATCAAATTTACTTCGAAACGATCGATTTCGCTCTTAATCATTTCAAAATTGAACCTTTTTCATTTGAATCATAAATGGAATCATATTTTTACAGAATTTAACTTAACTTCTCCAGAATGATCTCTGGGACAGGTAAGTATATTTTGTAAGTGACTCTTAAAACATCTATATGGCCTAAACATGAACCTACAGTAGTTTTGTATCGAGATGATCCCTTGCAATGAAATTTTATCTATTTCTTTTCTTTTTTGTTGAAAAAGATACAAAACGTGTTGTAAGTGACCATTCTCTTTTAAAGAGATCACTTTTCAGTAAATATACTTACCTAGGCTCACATAACTGAACAGGCTCAAACTGATCAGGAACGCTTGAAGAAAGAAAGAAAAATGAACAATACTTGAATGAATAAATATGCGTCATGTATCATTTTGTAGATATAATCATACAATTTTTCATTTTAAAATCTGCCCCGTCAAGCAAAAAGGGGCCATCTGGGTAGTGCGTAAAAGTCGATCCTAGTCAGACTGCGCGGATTGTGCAGACTGACTAGGATCGATACTGTGCCCTTTACTTATTTTCTGAATCTAGAATGATCAATCTACTTTCCCGTGGAAGAAACTTTTGAAATGCGACCTCTGGTTTGCCTATGCTGAACCCAAACTCTTTTTTCAAATATCTATTTTGTAGAGTCACATTTAATTAAAAGTTAGAAACCGAATTTGTCAATGAGAAGTAGAAACAAATAAGCATGTTACTGGTTTAAAAAAAAGAGGGTCGGTAATTTCAAGTTGATAAATTGACAAATTGAAGAAGTGTTAAATTGAAACAATTGCTTTTTGTAAAATTGCAACATTTACTTAATACAAAAGAGAAAGAAATAAACCAAGAGCTCTGCATGTCCGTCATGCTTGACTGCAGTCACCTGACGGTGAGAAGATCCAAGATAATAATGGAGGGGTGGAGGGATATATATATTAAAAAACAACATTGATCGGTTCTTTTTGTTTGAATGGGTTTTACGCCGCTTTCAACAATTTCGCAGTTATATCACGGCGGCCGGAGCACCTAAAAATAGATTCCTCTTATTTCTTTCACCTGTACTACCATTACACCCTTTCCTAGCCTCCGACTGCTATCTCACATAGGTTAACGATTATCTACCCATTGGTGAGAGACAAACGTCGGAAAGGACATTTGCCGCCACCGCGGATCGAGCCCACGACTTCCAGATTGGAAGTCTTATGCTTGATCGGTTCTAAATATCACCAAAACACAATCAATGATATTGAAAATCCTGTAGATTGACAATTACCAATCACATAGACTGACATTTCATTACTTGTGTTCGGGTGATATTGGAGATTGCCGCCGAAATTATTCAAATATGAGCCTGTTCGTGACATTTCCAACAATTTCTCATACGCGTAACGTTAAGACCCAGATCAGCCCGTGCATCAGCACAGTCTGACCAGAGTCCAAACTTAGAGCTAAATGGATAGCTACGGACCTGTAGTCTCTGTTCGCTATCCCAGAAAGTTATTGATGCTCTGTGTGATTTTCCATGATACTTGATGTACGCCCTCCACGCACACATGAAAATGTTGGAAATGTCCCGCACAGGCCCATTTATAATTGCCAATTTAATTATTCTTGTTAAGTGGTGTCCGTTGCCTTGTGGTATCTAGCGTCAGCCTCATGAGTCGATTCCCGGGAATGGCTATCGATCTTGGTTCTTTCAGTGGTCAACACATTCGACGAGCATTGGAAGGAGAATCCAGAGGGATTAATAAAAGTTATAAAAACTTGTTTCCCAATCAATGTAAAATAAATAGGTTTGAACCAATAAGAAATGGTCCTACCTTTGAAATTCCACATTTTTCGTCAAAATCCTCTGTTCTTCTGAATATTATGATTTCTTATCTTTCAAGTTGTAGGTCATATCGTTCAACCCGTAGTCGGTCTTTAGTTTATAGTTAGTTTGTAGAAATAATTTCCAGAAACAAGCTGCGTACTGATCCGAAATGTACTTTTCAAGTTTATAATATTGGCTCCGTTGTAACATCTATCGTGTGTACACTTGCCCCTATTATCGTAACTGCAGACCATGTGCGTACCGTCATAGTCCTAATATCCTATCCCTCCATATATGGCTTTAGATACGTAAAATATGGCTCGGCTGTGTATGTACTATTGGAGAGTTCAGATATTTGAGCTTGAAATCTATCAAAGAGTCCATTTTGTGAAAGTGAGTAAGTCTTGAAACGATTTTTACACGTTTGACATTTAACTGTCTACTGAAGTGAATACATCTAATGCTATCATACAACGTTCGTTTATCATTTTTCAATGTCATTAATTTCACATTTTGTTTTCATCCGATAATTATGGCATAAATTTCTTCTAAAGAACGATACCTAAACGTTTTTAGAGTTCGACCATTATAGGGATGAACACGTCCGGACCACGTGACCGATGGTTTGTATAAATGCATTCTGATCCGGTTGATAACACTGGCGCAATGGGCTGTTCTGTCACTCTGATGTGTCACTCTCATGTTGCAATTTTCTGTCTTACTCCATTAAATGATGCCCAATATCCAATATCAAGACCGAAGGAATTCTTGTTTAGAAGATTTTTAAAGATTTTCTTTGAAATAGTGGTTGCCATTTCAACATCAGATTTTTTTAACCGATTTATCTTATTTTAACTATTTTGAAAGTGAACCACAATTCAATTATGACAAATTGCGAGTAAATTGAATCAGTAGTTTGGAGATGATATTGATTTAGATAAATCTTATTTACCGGTATCCAATAAAGACCAGAGCCTAACAGCACGACTGTCAACGTTTCAGCTATAAGTTGTCGAAATCTTCGCTGACCAAGAAATAAGACATCTCGTCGATGGTTTAATAATAAACAGTAGGTCCCTGTGATATCATACCCTTGAAATTATTGTACAAAAAAGTAGCTTGAAACAAATAATTTCTCCCTTTTCCATAATACTTTGGGTTTATACTTTTCAAATTTCCACTTTTCATAACTATCAAATATAGTTTTCAGTTTGGACCAATCTAATGGGGATAAAAGACAAAAAAATTTAACAAATGAATTAGTAGGCTAGATTTATTTTTTATCATTGTATGATTATTTACACAAGAATTGAGAATTAAATCATCTTATACAAAACAGAAGAAAACAAAAGTAACACTTTACATTCCCACAGACACACATATTATAAAGTTTTCTGTATAATAAAATAATTAGATATCATACATAACAAACGAGCATAAGCATGACATTTTCAACAGTTTTCATAGAACAATGTCCAGATATGCAGCAGTCACATGCTCACAGCACATTTAGATTACATGTAATCAACAACAAGAGTTGTCTGCAGACAACGTGGCTCGCCCAAACTGCTGCTTGTCATCAATTTTTCTAAATTAAAAGTCCACGATTTAATCTATATCAGTCTGATTTAGAAGTAATAAATAAATATTAAAAACAATTTTGTGTCACGTATATGTAAAATGTTAAAGTGAAGCCTACAGCCTGATGAAATTACCTATGGAATTTAATTGTATTAACTACATGGTTGGTCATCTAATCAGTGCATTTATGAAGTATAATTTTCCTAGCTGTAACATTCAGAAATTACAATGTATATGCAAGTTTAAAGCAATATGCCAAAGTTTCAAAAGTCAAGGTCAAGGTCACAAAGTCAAGGGTCAAGTTTTTTCTAAAGGGTCAAGGACACTGTCTCATGGTTATTTTGAAATGGGTGCTACAATAGTGTGGGTATGACAATAGCTATTCCCAGACTTTCGTCCTGGGCGAGCTAAAATGTTTATGATGCCTAAGCTGTGTATAGACCATATAAGACTTGTAGGTGCTGGGTTCTTAATTTCTCTTTCCTGCCCTGCTTTCAGGATGACAAATGATTGATTGATTGAATGGAGTTTTACGCCGCTTTCAACATTATTTCAGTTATATCGCGGCAGCTGGAGCACCCAACAATGGATTCCTGGTATTTCTCTCACCAGTACAACCATCACATTCTTTCCTAGCCTCCAGCTGCTATCTCACATAGGTCTACGATTATCAACCCATTGGTTAGAGACAAATAGTCGGAAAGACTGAGTGCTGCTGTCAAGGATCGAACCGGGACCTCTAGATTGACAGTCCGATGCGCTACCAACTGTGCTATGACAGCGGACTTTCAGGATGACAAAACTGTGAAATTCGTTTACAAATTCTACCCTGCTGATTGGTTGGACACAGAGAAAAAAATCTGGATCCACACATGTGTAATTTGATGAAAATGTCATACCCAGATTAATAATCATACATTTTGTAACAACCTGGTATTCACCAGATAACTGAATTTTTGACTTCTCGGATTTGCTAGAAGCCACAATAGGATATTTCATGTGAATGTAAATAAAGAACTAAGCATAAATTAACCACGTATAGTGCATGCATAACACATCATGAATAAACACATAAACACAAACGCATAACACAAATGAATGGATAAAGAGGATCAATGCAAAACTATTGCAGAACCTTACTTATGGAGGACTAAGAGCAAAAACATAGTATGTGTCAATATCGTGTATAGACACATACTATGTTTTGTTCTGAGCCCTCGATGTATAATTAGACACTTAAGTGCACTTTCCTATCTAAATATAAAATCAAGATTTCAAATTTAACGTAATGGCCATTTTGGTAACCCTCTTATTTTCCAGCAAATGGTCCCATTTCAATTGTTTGTTACATTAATGCCATTTTTCAACATTATAGCATAAATATCCCAAAGGCTGGTGCACCTATCAATGTTTCCTGTTGTTTTTCCCATAAGTACAACAGTGTAAAAAGGACAAAAGTTGGCTGGGCCAGGTTCAGACTCAGGACCCTAGGATTGAAAGGCCAATGTATAACCACCAATCTAGCCAGGCTTGGTGGTGACATATCATACCATCATCACAATGGCACAATTAGTTTATAGAGGATATTAAATGAGTGGTCATGGAATACTTAATTTATTGAACGAGTCATCTATAAACAGATAAAAACGAGGCTATGACGAGTTTAATAAATTCTGTATTTCATTAGCACAAATTTTATATTCTATTTATAATATGACCTGAATTTTTTGCAAAAATCTTCGAAATTCTTGAAATTCAACATTTTAATTTTCCGCGAAACTTATAACGCTGTTTAAAACTGATGTCACAACATATACTTATGACATCATTTTCGCGTTACAAAATAGCGTTGTCATTCGCTCTGTGCTCATTTGCATAGTTATTCCACTAGTGTAATAACACCAGTGTAATAATCAAAAATATTAAACGGCTTTATTTCAGTCCCGCGACGTTGGTCATATTATAAAATGCTGTATTTCCTATAAATCTTATCATAATAACAACAGTGATTTTCAGTTCCTATTAATTTATACACAAAAGTTATCATGGTAAATAGGATAATTTGTAACAAGCAATTTCCCCTTTTCCAACAATATCTCCTACGTTAAGGACTGCTTGATTTCTCTACTATGGTCAGTTTAAATAACTGTATCCATCAAGTCATCCCTTTTATAAACTACAAGCATAGTCGAATAAGAAAATTTGTTTCATTTTCTCTCATCCTCTTTCACACAACAGGCATCGTGCTTCCTAATGCAAATTTTTGAAAACACTATAAGAGGAAACTTATTTGAAAAAGGCAATTGAGCCTGTGCATGACATTTTAAACTATTTCACTTGTGTACAACATTGAGACTTGGAACAACCTATGCCATGGCAATGTCTGATCAGAGTCGTCAATGCACACCAAGACTATTGACTGAAAATTTCTGGAGACAATCAGCAAATACAATTAATGTCCCATGTATCTAGTAAATGTCCTCCCATCAAGAAATTGTCGAAAAATGACACACACGTGCTCAATGTCTTTATATAAAATCTTGATCGAAATAAATCTGGTGCAATTTAACAGCTACAGAAAAGCTTATGTGCAAATCAGAATTAAAGGATGTGCAAGAAATTTTAATAGCAAAAAACAAAATGAAAAAATACATATATCAACTAATTTCTTAAAATGTAATTCCTGGCTATTCAATATATCAGTCTATAATTATGAATTATATCACAGGAATGAAATAACCTCATTTAATATTTTTGACATTACACAGGTGTTATTACACAAGTGAAATAAATGTGACCTGTCACACGAAAAGGGACCATCTGGAAAGTGCGTAAAGTGTTGACCCTTGTCAGACTGCACGGTTTGCGCAGACTGACTAGGGTCAAAACTATTTGCATGTTACTAATTTTCTGAATCTTGATTATTCAATCAACCTTTGGTCCTGTTCTTGAACTAATCTCTTTTTCAAATATTTATTTCACAAAGTTCCCAGATCATCCTTTTGTGTGACAGGCCAAAAATATGTAAATCAGCTGAAAGCCTATATCAACATTGTTTTGTTACCCCTAAAATTACATCATACAGGATGTGATGACAACATTTTTACAAGATATACTCTTCAAAAAAGGTTCTTTGACATTCTATCTATATGCAGACTTTCAACTTCGACACAAATAACTATGTGTGTGTGCGTAATAAATTCAACAAAAGAAGGTGCAGTCAATGCATCTTTACACTGCATTAAAAAAGAATTACTTTTTTAACCAAAGACTAGTAACAGAGGCTTTAATTAAGGATGTAACGTCACACATGTCCTATGGTAGAAAAATCGACCTCTCGTATCTGGTTCCACACTTTCTGACCGGAGGTCCTACTTTGACTGGAGACCAGAGTCGTCGTTGAAATGACAGTTAAGAGTGAAATATCCCCAAATCGTTACGGTATTCGACGCCCTGGACGAATGTTGTTTTCCAGGGTCAGACTGATCTAACTCTATACATAACATTATGAGTCACGTTATAGAGGTGCCAGAGGTATGTGATAGTCTCTACGGAAACAACAAAGTACGAGGGTGGATCAAAAAATTCGTTGACTTTTGCTATAACTTTGGAATTTCCCGACGGAAATTAATGAAACTTTGTACACGTCTCAAACCATTTAATGTTGACATAATTCCAATTTTACAAGAGTCTGCCATGACTATGACGTAAAAAATCCAATATATGATATACCTGGTTAGGTGCCACCGGCGCAACCCATTTTGTAACGTTACTTCCTAGTGTTGCTACCCGTAAATGTCCCCTCAATTTTCACCAAACACTTCAAAACTTCGACTATTTACGTGTTGACGATATGTGTTAGGATATTTAAAATTTAAACATAATCCATTTGCTATATACGAAGTCAAAGTCAGTAAGCTAAGGGCACGCGTCAATTTTTGAACTTCGAAATGACGGCACCGGCGCAGCCCGAGACACCCGGACAATAATAAAGTTCTACTGGACCTATGAAAAAACTAATCGATAGGTTAAAATGATAAAATATGATAAAAGGTCTTCAAATGTAAGCAGATACTTTCTTTTTTAAATGGTTTAAAAGGTTTGTTTAAGAATGGAGAGCGTTTCTGAAGGATGCCACTCGGAGAATTGAAAACGTCTCCTCGAAGTTTGATCTGTAATTGTCACAGAACAACATCAATTCAGTATCGTTTAGACACATTACACATTTAAGTTCGTCATTTTGGATCAGATGGATATGAAAATAGTACTTATCCAATGGATAGGCGATGCAGAAAAAGTGTTTAGTGTTGAGTTGAGTATTTTGAAAAGTGCTGACTTTCGAAGGAACTTATCAATACCATAGCGTTATATTGACGTCGTTACCGTGCGCCGGTACCAAATGACTACATATTTTAGAATGGTTGCTACAGGTAACCAACTTGTTTGATTTCACCCAAATTTTCACGACAAAATGAAAAATACCTCAATTTAATAACAATGTAGTTTTCTCTTCAAAGTCTGCGAAATAAAAAAATCTGCAACGCTAGTCTACGTAATTTTTGATTCACCCTCGTAATTTGAAATAGCTTGTCTTATAGAACCTGCCTTGTAGCGACCAATAACTTGACGACGCTGTTCCGCTGTTCGCTTGACATGTTTTAATTACAGGCATGTGCCTAGACGTTCAATTTTAAAAGCAATCCAGTTGTGGCATTTGATCCACAACCTAATGGAGAGCTATCAGGACTGTCTAGTGAATCTCAAACTGCACATGCTGAATGAGAGTGTCAGATTTCGCGTAATTTGACGTTGACGTCTCTATCCAGAAACGCTATCGAGTAATTCATCGCAATACGTGTGATATTTTTAAATTACTAATACTGTTCACAAATCAATAATAATTTATCAAAGTTTTCTCATGAATAAAGAAAAATCGTATGTTTAATCAGTGTCAAAGAACTTTTTTTGAAGAGTAATTTTACAAACCCCGTTATATGTTGCATGGAAAACTTAGATTAGAGAAATGTGTCAAATTTTTACAAAAAATTGTAAATAGGTTGTTAAAACACAACATAGCTAGTACCCTAATCGATGCTTTTAACAATACAGTTTGGGTCATAAGTCCAATTTTATATCACAAAATGATATCAGGCAACCAGTATGTCCATACAAAAATTTGGTCGCCTAACTAGAGCTGTAGACACATCATTTTGGTCAGCCATCGAGATAACTTTTAACCCTTGTCATGCTGAATTAATTTTGGCTAAAAATTTGCACCAAAATCAAAGGGCAAAAATCACTGAAAGTACCAACTGTCAGTCCAAATTTATTTGAAAAACTAAATCTATTGACAATACTGGTTTAAAAGTGAGAAATAGGTGGTGTTGACTAACATCAGGCTGCACTAATGTGCAGGCTGATGTTTGTCTATAGCTCCTACAAAAGGGGGAATATTCCGAGTACAGCATGATAAGGGTTAACTATGAATTAAGATTCAAATACACAGACCTCACAATCATGTTTCAAAATGTAATACCAAAATTATTGAAATAAACTTCAAGCAGTTTAACGTAAGATAAGTCTCATTTTTCTACAAAAGTATTACAGTTAAGCATAGAAGCAACAAACAGGCCTCACAATTTTACAATGTCAAATGTCAAAAAAAACAAAAGGATATAAACAAGCACATGGTGATTGGGTTCCAACCCATAGCTGTTAGGTGATGAATAGATGATAAATAATCTAAGTCAACAAAGGGGCATAATTCATACATGATGACACCTAGATTTATCCCCTTCTAGGTTGCTTCCTTGTTTGAATTGGATTTATAATGCTGGAGAACCTAACCATGGATTCCTGGTACATTGCATTTCTGTTATTTCTATCAAAAATACTTCAATGACATCCTTTTCAAAACTTCATCTACTCAACCCACATAGTTTAGTTATTCACCTATTGGTGGGAGACAAATAGCAAAGAGGACAAACACCATTGTTGGGAGATCATCTTTGGTGGTGAAGAATACATTTTAACCCTTGTCATGCTGAATAAATTTTAGCTAAAAATTTTTCATCAAAATCAAAGGGCAAAAAGCACTGAAAGTCCAAACTGTAGGTCAATTTTTATTTGAAAAACTAAATCTATTGACAATTTTGGTCCGAAAGTGAGAAACAGGTGGTGAAGACTAACATCAGGCTGCACATATGTGAAGCCTGATGTTTGTCTATAGCTCCTGCCAAAGCAGGAATATTCCAGGTTCAGCATGACAAGGGTTAAGTTTCAGCTGAATGCCTTTGAAAATATGAGGCATCATGATTTGCCAGTTTTTTCCATCCAACATTGACAATGTCATCAAGGCTAAAGCAATACCTGTTTTTTTTTCTGAATACAGAAAAGCTAATAAAGCACATTGACCCTTTCATAGGCCTCCTTTTTATGCAAATAGTTTTGCCAAAAGATAACATAAAGTATAAGAACAATCACAGATACATTTTTAACACACTTATCAGCAACAATATAGTTAACAGTAGCTTACTGAAAATCTGAAAATCATGATTCTATCGGAGACAAATAAGAGAATCACATTTGGGTGCCTATGCTTGGCTGTTGGGTGCTAGATAGTGCATTAAAATTGAAGTCTAACAAGATGTGTTTGTGAAACACAAATGCCCCCCTTACAGCATTTTCTTTTCAAATTGGTGACCTTTACAGATGACCTTGACCTTTTAACATGACCTTGACCTTGATACCTACAAATGTAAATCACCGAGATCTTTCATCATGCCAATTATGAGACAGGGCATCTATAAAATGCTTAAATAATCTGAACAATGAAAGTTTTTTGGTTATTAAGAAGTTTGACCTTGAAAGATGACCTTGACCTTGGAACATGAAGATGTCGATCATTCAGATCTATCATCATGCAAAGTATTAGCCTTGTATCTTGAATAGGCTTGAAGATATTGGCAATGTTAAGTTTTTTGGTTAAGTTTTTGAGTCATTTTGAGTCAATTGACGTTGAGAAATGACCTTGACTTTGTCCCATGACCTTGACTTTGGTATCAGCAGATGCGGATCATTGCGATCTATCATCATGCCAAATATGAGCCTTGTATCTTGAATAGGCTTGAAGATATTGGCAATGTTAAGTTTTTTTGGTTAAGTTTCGCAGACAGCCAGACAGACGGACAGACAGACAGACAAACAGACGGACAACGGTAAAACAATATGCCCCCGATCTTTCGATACGGGGCATAAAAAGAGGCATAATTCATGTGAATGCCTTGAGTAGACCAAGAGATATCACGCAGGGCCAACTTATTTCTGGTCCGCGCAGGTCCCTTTGTTGTTTTTTATTTGGGTCACAATAAGAAACCAGCCTTGCATTCAGGCTGACAAGGCCCCATACCCCATTTTGCATGTGTACTTGTTTGCAAAGAGGGGTATACTTTGAAAACGTTTTTCGTCATCTTGTCAGTCTGAGCCCAGGGCCCAGCTGAAAGACAACAACCGGACCTGTCCAGGGGCCTGTTTAACTAAACTGCTTCTGATCCTTTTTGACCTAAGTCAAAAATAAAAGTTCCTTCTACAAGAGTAACTAAATATGGAATTTTGCCGTGCATCATCTCATTGGAATCGTCTTCTGAGGACGATTCCAATGAGATATTGCAAGCCAGAATCTTACAAAGAACGAAAACACCAGGTACAATTAGTAATTTTGACTTACTATTAATTTTTTCGTAAGTAGTTTAGTAGTTTAGTTTAACAGGCCCCAGGGGTCTAAAATGACAAAAGTTTTCACAAGACGACAACAACAATAACTATTAATTAAAGGCTATAGCAATATTTTTTTTCCTGCAAACAGCCAAGCTAGAAAAATAAGCTAAGGTTATGACATTTTGGTCTCCAAGATTATTTACAGACTGACATCAATCAAGAGAACTTTTAACCCATTAACCCAATAGAGGTAAAGATATTTTCACCTCTTCTGACACAAATTTTACGAATTTGATTTATTTTCATATATTGTCTACAAACTTTTTTAACTTGGGGTCTATTAATAATCGAGATGAATTCTGAAAATGTTTGATTTAACTTACATTTTAGATTGTTGAAAATGATACTTGTGTCCAATGTTGAACCATTCTATGCATGTCTATCACCCTTTCTTATTGTCAAATTGATTTGTTTGTTTGAATAAGTTTCAACAACAATTTCAATAGTATTTCAGTTGTTCGCAGCATCTGGGGCACCTAACCATGAATTCATCTTATTTCTCACACCAGCACTATCGCTACATTCTTTCCAAGCCTTCAGAATTATCATCAATTACTATTAATTAACAATTACCGGTATCAACCAATTATTATCCATAATTATTGCTCTGGCAAGACCGAGCCATGCACAAATGGTTAGGGTAAATCAGCTTTTATTCACAACTACTTACTTCTATAAATAGTCCACATAAATAACATGAGACCTTAAATCATAGGTTGGTTACCACACAAGCTGAAGTTAAGAAGCTTTGGTAACCAAACAATGAAATGTGTTCACTTTCTCTGAGCATGTGAATCCTTTTGGTTTTAGGGTACAGATATCTGCATGCATTAGCGATAATTGCAGACTTACTTTTGAAAGAACCCAAACTATTAAAAAGTTCACTTGCCAATTTATGTCATGGCAAGACAAAGCCATACCCTGTCAGTTAACCCTTTCCTGTTTTACAAAATTTTGAAACTGTCCAAATTCAAAGGTTTTGCAGACGAAAATCAAAAGTGGATTTAATTTGATAAATAACCATTCAGTAGGGTAGAAAATAGTGTGGAAAAAGAAGAAATTGCTTGTCAGAAGCAATTTCTTCTTTTTTCACAATGTTTTCACAATCATAAAAGCACAGGCATGTAAAAAGCAGGGATTAAACAGCAAAGGGTTAAATAATAAGGCAGAATATTGGGAGACAAATGTCAAGCGATATTTGCTGCGACAGGAGATTGAAAGCTATTGCCTAATTTAAAGAACTGACAAAAATGCCATTCTCAAGCTCAGCATATTACAACAAAATGAAGATACACTTGTGAAATAAGGAATATTACATGACATAAAAAATATGCAAATATAAAGCAGTCAAAAAAATATGTTGCTTAGCAACAGTGTAGCAAGGCTTAACAAACAATATACATACCATAAAGCTAAACAAAATATATAGTAACAAAATCAACAGTTTGATATTCTTGTGTTTAGATAAAGAGACAATTCAAAATTTCCATATCATGTTGATGAATAGATATTCTTCCACAAGAGGGAAGCTTCAAAATATATGAGTTTAACCTTACCTGACGACAGTCTTCAAGAAGTTAAGTACCATGAATATCTCCAAGACTTCAGACAGCCCAAAGTCAGGGGAAATTACATGTAGTTTTTATATTCAGGGGCCATTTAACTTAACTTTTTACGAAAAAAATAATCGTAAGTCAAAATCACAAAGCGTACCTTGTGTTTTCATTCACTTTTAGATTTTGCCTTGCAATACCTCATTAGAATAGTCTTTTATAAGATGATTCAAATGAGATAATGCATGGCAGAATCCCATACAAGTATTTATTTACTACTGTAGTAGCAACCTTAATTTTAAACTTTTGCAATAAATGATCGTAAGATGTTTAGTAAAACACCCCCCAAAAGTATTGTTCTAATATTCATTTGATTTGATTTGAATTGGGGTTTTACGTCGCTTTCAACAATCTCTCAGTTATATCGCGACGACTGGAGTACCTAACGATGGATTTCTGGTAATTCTCACACCAGTACTACCACCACATCCCTTTCCTAGCCTCCAGTTGCTATTCCACATAGGTTTACGATTATCTACCCATTGGTGGAAGACAAATGTCGGAAAGGATAAGTGCCGCGGCCGGGGATCGAGCCCGTGTTCTAATATTCATACAGAGAAGAATTGGAGCATGTTAATGTGTTAAATTGAGGCTCAGTGAAAAGCAAACGGTGTAGACACTGATCAAACTACTCCAGTCAGAGCAGTTTGAGTCAAAGTAGTTTGATCTGGGTCCACAATTTTTGTTTGGAACTGTGTGTTTGAATATTTTGGGTCAGTACAATAAAGCATTTTTTCTTTACCAGCGATTAAATATTTTGAAGTTATAGAGTTTGATTACCCTATCCTGTTCAGTACATGGATTTCACATTCCCATAATCAATAAACATTTGAAAATATAATGGAAAAAGAAGAAATTGCTTTCAACAAGCAATTTCTACTTTTTTCCACAAAATTTCTATCTTATAGGATGGTGTCAATTAAAATTGCATCCACTTTTCATAGTGATCTTCAACCTCTTACTATTTGGATGATATTTCAAAAAACTAGGAAAAAGGTTCAATTTGTGACCTAAAGACCAATTGACAGACGGTTGGTTAAACAGTATATTGTTATTTGGTGAATAGAACCTTTCTTTCTCGAGCACAGTTCAGCTCTAGTTATGAGTTTTCTGTTGCCCACAGTCAGAATGCCCTATCTATAGATGTCCAGGCATGATGATTGATTGATTGATTGAATGGAGTTTTATGCCGCTTTCAACATTTTTCAGTTATATTTCAGTGGCTGGAGCACCTAACAATCGTTTCCTGGTATTTCTCTCACCAGTACAACCACTACATCTCTTCCTAGCCTCAAGCTGCTATCTCACATAGGTCTACTATTATCAACTTGTTGGTGAGAGACAAAAAGTCAGAAAGAATGAGTGCCGCCGTTGGGTATTGAACCCAGGACCTCTAAATTGACAGTCTGACCCGATACCAACTGCGCTATGACAGCGGCTGGGGCATAATAAAGAGGAAATAATAAAAAGTAGCACATGACATTAGATTATTTTCATACATCTTTAACATGGAGTTCAGAGCAAAGTAAGATAAAATCTTAGTTGTTAGAAAAATATACTATTCTCTCTTATACTTCCCAAATAATATTTGAGACATTGGTTTTTCTCAGTCTTAAAATATGAATAATTTTTTTCTTAAAATAGTTTACACACAATATAATTTTGGGACTTTATTATACATCTTTGTTCATTCAACACCGGTTAGAAATCATGGAAAATATACTATTAATACAATCTTTTTAAAGCCTTTACCCATAATTAAATGACATTTGTTGGAACAACATATTTTTCTATTTTACTTTCCTTAAGCCAAAAGAAGGCCTCAGATGAAATAAATTAAAAGCCTTTTGATTACCTCAATGCAAAATAGATGTAACTGTCTTTAAAAATATAGGCAGTTGCAACTGTCTTGCACTAAGCCAATGCTTTGTTCTTTTTATCAAATTAACAATAATTCAGCTTGTATTGTAATGCTTATTCAATTCCTCCAATCATAACAGAGCAGAAAGTTTGATCAACACTGAAATTGTAGTTGGAACAATTCGGAAGCTTTCTAAAATGAAGGCTAAACAATTTTTAATCAAGGATGAAAAACAATAGAGGATACATATAATTGCATTCTATATACATTTAGCTTTGTATATGACTATAAATTTTTGCAAGCTTAAGTAATAAGTTATGAAAATGAAAAATTCATTTTACAGGTATACCATGTTAAAAAAATATTCTATTGTAAGTTTAAACAGAACTTGTAAGTTTGCACATAGACAAATCATTAAATGTATATTTCTTTAAATAGAAATGGAACTTTAGTATCTAAATAATTAACAATTACCCAAGGAAAAGATCAGAAGTTAGATAGCCTAAGTGCAAAAGACTTCTAATTGAAAACAATTAAATAGCCACCAAGTCAAACTATTCATAATCTCCATCTTTTGAGAAGAGAGCAGTTTAAAAAGAAGGAATTGCATGTAACAAGCAAATTCTTCATTTTCCACAATCTTTTCTGCATAAAGCTGAATATTTTGTCAGCCTGATTAGCTCAGTGGGTTTAGCGCCTGACTTAAAAATAATTGAAGGTCGCTCACATGGGTTCGATTCCGCTAACAAACTAATTGTCTTTCAGATGAGATGTTAAACCGAGGTCCCTTGAGACAGTGCTTTACACCAAGCACGTTTAAGAACTACGGTGGATCTCAGCAGTAGTTTCATCATGTATCTTGCACTATCCCCTGTAATAACTAACCGTCTCATGGGGGATGTCGCTCAAATGGGCATATGCTACGGTAGCATCTATAAATATACGGATATAAGCAAAACAAATTTTTGGGATGCTTCAAACTGTTTGTTTCCAGTTTTTACCCAACAATTCAGAAGAAAGCTTGCAGTGGAGACCCAGTGCAGGCTGGTCTTAGTCTATACTGCCTGCCTAAGCTTTGTGTACAACAGGCTATCTACAAGACAACATGAGAAGAGTTAAGCAAGCACCCGACATAAACCAAGTCAAACTGATACCACAATGTTCGTGCTTTGGCAGGAGGTATAAACAAACATCAGCCTGCACATATGTGCAGGCTGATGTTTGTCTATACCACCTGATTTTCTTTTCCAATCCAGAAAAAATAAATGAACTTATAGTTTCAAAATAAATACTTATTGTTACTCACAATAAAATCATTCAGTGCTTTCATCTCTGTGATTTGATACAATTTGCAATTGTTTTATTCAGCATACCAAGGGTTAAGGTAGTGGAACCGTAATAGATCTGCGACATTTAGGCACTCATGAGCTTTCACAATGTTGACCAAGGTTTCCTAATGAAAGTCATTAGGAAACATCAGTTAACACTGTTAAAGTTCATTACTTCAGAACCATTGCGAAGCTATTACGGGTCCACTACTTTAAGCAAGAATTTTCTGAATGTCACTTGAGTGTTACTATCCAAGTGCATGTATGACTGTTAGTCCCTTTGGAATAGGCATAGCTTAACTTCTAACTTTAAGTTTATATCCATCACTTGAAACATAAATACAAACTATAATTATGGTAAAATTTAAGATTTAAATAACAGGATTTCATTGCATATTTAAAAATACATTTTTAATAATGAACACTAGCACATGAAAGCAAGCTGGCAGCTATCTAACAAGCAGTCTGAATATTCCTATCAAACTTGGCACAAAGGTTTTCCTACAAAGATTCCATACTCCCACCACATGTATAATGAGTAACTCTTAACAAATATTTTCTCCCTTTACACTAATTTCACAATTTCTCCCTCTAACCTAATTTCAAGTTTTCTCCCTTTACATTGATTTCAAGGAATGTTCAAATAATATAAATAATCATGGTAAATGAATGCTGTCTTATTTCTATAGCCTTGTCCTAAATCACTACACAAAAAGATTTTAGTTGACACTAAAGCATCATGTTAAGACCGTAAGTTTTGACTAAGCTATGGAATGAATGTAACCACATTAAGGGAATGTGTCACTAGCACACTTGAGCTCACGCATCTGAGGTACAGATAAGAAATTCAGTTCAGTTTTTGAAAAAATATCTAACTTGGTTGTGGGAATTGATAATTGTCTAGGCAGTGCCTCGACAATTATCAATTCCCCCAACCCCGTTAGATTTTTTTTTTCATACAAAACACTCAGTATGCATTATATATTTCTCATTGAAACCCATTATCATGGGTACTTCTCTGAATCGTCTCAATGAGAATATTCTTATGAGTTACAACAACATAGGGTTTATGATATTATAATTAAAATACATTGATCTACACTCCAAAGTACCTCTCTATCTAAAGCTCTATGCATGACATTTTCATCAATTTGAGATGGGCAAAAAATACAGACTCAGATCAAAAAGTGAATCTGCACAGTCCAATCAGAGTCCATGATATGCACTCAGTACCTGTAACAGTATCTGTTCACAATCAGACACTATTTTAACCCTTGTCATGCTGAATAAAAACCTTTGTGACACTTATGCACTCAATTGTGAGTGAGAATTTATTTTTGAAAATAAAATGTCTAACATTTTCCCATTTCAAAAGACTAATCAGATGGCATAGACTAAGATCAAACTGCACATAAGTGCAGTCTGATCCTTGTCACTTCCACCTGCCAAAGCAATAATATTCCCTGTTCAGCACAACAGGGGTTAAATGAACTGTGTTCTATCTAGGCCGCTCAATCTCTTATAGCACACACACATAGCTGGTAATGTTGTATATTGTCAATTACATGTAAGCTCATTGTAGACCAAAGCTAATGACTGACCGCTCAGCATGCCATCATTTGTGGACCAAAACCTCATAACTAAAGCATAAATACTTACAAGGTATTGGTTGCCAAAAGACAATATCTTTATTCAGGGGTATGGAATTCCGATGCACGACTTGGGCTTTTCTACTTACGTGGACAATAAATACAAAAATAGATCCTGAACATTAAATATCCAAAGAACATATCAAAGGATAGATAGTACTGTTGTAAATGGAGAAAATGCTGGGGTCCAGCATTTTCTTCATAAATAACAATATTTTCTCTGTACATCTATTCAATCTTTCAGGGACAAGTTCATTTTGATCTATGACAAGTAGTAAATCATCTCCTACTTGTCCATGGACAAATACAGAAAATCCGTATTTCCACACCCCTGTAAATGAAATCATTCTTTACCCAAACTTGGCTAAATTCATCAACTTTAACCAATTTATTATTGAGTTTTTGTTTTATAACAACTCGCCCAAACTTATTGAGCATTTAACACTTATAGCACATGAATTAATTATCTTTTAAAATATACACCTATATTGTTCTCATATAAATCAAAACAACATGTCTGCTTTTCCGACTTCGGCAGAAAAAGCGTCCAAATCTCCGTCGTCAGCGGGTAACAATTGCATGCTGTCATCGTTGACTTCATCATCTGGTTCTCGTCTATCGTAGACTGGCTCCTCTTGTTCCAGGTTCATACCAAACTGGAATTCTTGAGTCTGCATCTTGGATTTGTAACTCGTTAAAGCTCCTGAAATTTAGAATGAATAATCATAATCTATCATTTTCATCTAGAAATGAAAAATAATATTTGAAAAAGAAAAGACTGTCCATTGAAAAAGAAAAGACTGTCCATTATGAGCATTTTTTTCATTTCCAACATCATTTTCTGTTCAACAAGATTCATTTATAGACCCCCCCCAGCCAATTTTTCTAAGTTTCACCTTGATTAATGACCTTAACCTTAATAAATGACCTTGATATAGCATTCATTAAATCTACACTTGTCATGCTTAACTAGAGCTGCTTGAGCAGCTGATTTGCTCCACCAGCCTAAATCTAATAAATGATAAGACCAGAATTGAAGTGAATGAATGATTGAATGCTTATTGCAAGTGACTAAGGGTTTTTAAGTGTAATATGCTGAAATATTTCTGCAAAGAATAAAAATCATGATCAATGAATAACATATTGAAAATTGACCTATGCCTGTTAAACATATATTTTTCATTCAATCACAATAATTTTGTGCTGTCTGTTAATGGGTCACCCAAGTATCATTCCAGTGAAATTCAGTTGAAATCTAAAAAGAACAAGAGCTGTCACTGTAAGATGACAATGCCCCCGAAACCGCTTTGATTTTAAATTATGGCCAATCTATGTTGAAGGTCAAGGTCATCCAGGGGTCAAGGTCACCAAAGTATGTGCCTACAGAAAGGTAATGTACCAAGGAATGTTGTGGTAAAGTATGATGCGAATATGTTAAGTAATAAGGAAGTTATGGCCAATGTTAAAGTTTTTGGACGGAATGACGGACGGACAGACGGACAGACGGACGGACAGACAAGTCAAATTTATGATGCCTCCCTATCGGGGGCATAAAAATTTCAACACCAACTGAATGTTACTGCACAATATACTGGTACTTTGTCCGCAAAATTTTGATTGATCTTTCCGCTTTTCATTAAACAACACTAAAGGATGTACCTCACAAGAACTGTTTGTCATCAAAACAAATTTCTAAGTAATGATACATGTAATATAAAGAAGTAAAACATTCAATTGTCGTTTTACACCATATACAGAGCTGAATCTAGGGCGCTGGATTGCAGGATTCCCGCTTTAAAATTGTTCATGCTGCAAAAAACACAAGGCCGTACGGCTCAGGTCACGCCCATTTATAATGGTTGGCGCATTATCAAATAAGCTGTGCGTTAACCGTGAATACATTTAGAGACTGTTGAGAAAACCCCTAATTTATATTGTATTGTGTAAAGCTGTTTATATCTACCCTGGAATAATTGTCACTTTAAATAGAATCCCCAGTCAGCTTTCTCCATAAAAGTTACGCTTCAATGAAGATAGCCTACAGTTATTGTATAGTATTATTCTAAGGTAATAGAGTCGTAAGTGATACCAATACATTTTATGGATACAGCTTTATGCAATCAATTTCACATATCCTTTCAACACAAGACAGGTGACCCAGCTTCCGAAAGTTGACCCAGCTTCCGAAAGTTGTTAATTTAGAAAAGAATTTTCTATCGGGACATAAGAAAGATAATTGTCGGATAATAAATAAATAAACTGTATCAGGTACGAAAACTAGATTAATTATTCCATTGTCTATGTCTGAATGGATTAGCGTCGCGAAATTGGAATGATACACCAAGATTTTGATGGTTTAATTTTGGAACTTTGACTTTCCTCTCAGGAAAGTTCTTTATTTAAACTCTTAAAAATGCATCAATCAAAACTTTGATTTTCAACAACATCTTTCTGGAATAATTATTATCGATACATGGTCGAGTCTACGTGAGTGCAACTTCACTGAAATTGCACTTACAAAGTTTTGGTTGCACATTATCAGTAGGATGAAGTGATTGTGAAACCAACTGTTCAGATTTCATTCTCTTCTAATGGGCAATAAATACAGCAGCTGGTATAACTGGGGGAGGGTTTGGACCGTATTGAAAGCCATTTATAAAGAAAACTAGAACTGTTGCATAGCGGACTAATACCCCCCACAAGCGCTTTGTCAGAATGTAAGTGCTATTAGTGCAGGATGTGTTTGTAACTAATATTAAGTTCATATGTAGTATTTGCATGAAGTTTCATGATTCTAGATCGCTTGGTTTTTAAGTAAAGAGTCCAGAAATGAAAATTGAACAAAATTTGACTGTGACCTTGACCTATATGACCCCAAAACAATAGGGCACTTCCTTGGGTCATAAGGAACATTTGTATAAAGTTTAATGATTGTAGGCCACTTGGTTCTTGAGTTAGAGTCCGGAAACGAAAATTGAACAAAGGCTGACTGTGACCTTGACCTTTGACCTATATGACCCAAAAACAATAGGGCACTTCCTTGGGTCATAAGGAACATTTGTATACAGTTTCATGATTGAAGGTCATTTAGTTCTTGAGTTAGAGTCCGGAAATGAAAAGGTCTACGGACGGACGGACGGATGGACGGACGGACAGACAGACAGACATGGTGAAACCAATATACCCCCCTCTACTTCATAGGTGGGGGGTATAATGAAAGGACATAAAGAAAAAATTGTTACCAAAAAATATCTCAACAACATTATTATCTTTAGCAAATAAATGGACATAAAGGAATGATTGTTACAAAATGTTCCATCGCATCTCACTGTCTTTTATGTCTCTCTTTTTAAGATAATAAGTCAGAACTTTAAATTTTGTGAGTACAAGAGAATGTCTGTTTGTGGCCCAATCCTTAAACATGTTGGCCCACATTTTGAAATGCGATGGGGGAGTTGGCCCACTTTAGTGAAAACCTAGATTCAGCCCTGATATATATCTAAAGAAATGACCTCTGTCCATTAAAGACACATTTTTCATCTGATCACAGTAATTTTTCATAGACTTGGAAAGGATCACTAAAGAATCATACACATATGAAATATCATGGCTCTATGACTTCACATTCCAAAGTTATGGCAAAAGTTAGTTTTAATTTAATAAAATTTGACCTTGAAAATGACCTTGACTTCAACATATGACCTTAAAGATGGTGCCTTTTGAAAGGTCTTGACCCCAGCATGTGAAATATGAAGGCTCTATTTCTTACAAATCAAAAGCTTTGGCCAATATGAAAGATTTTGTGTTAAAAAAAGGCCTTGAAAAAATGACCTCAACTTTGACAGACGACCTTGACCTTAGTGTTCACAAAGAGGTCTTGTCACAAGCAACGCACATGTGAAATATAAAGGCTTTATCACTTACCAATCAAATGTTATGGCTTGTGTTAAAGTCTTGACTTATATTGTTGCTATGTATTTGAAGAGGAGGAAAGTATGCAATATTATTTGATATTGCATATTTTCATATTGGACTAAGATTATTAGTGACCTTGATAATGTGACCTTGACCTTGACAGATGGCTTTGACTCACAAGCAATGTACATGTGACATATCAAGTCTATCATTTAACAATCCAAAGTTATGGCCAATGTGAAAGATTTGATTTTTGTTTACAAAATTTGACCTTGAAAAATGACCTTTACATTGACATATGACCTCCACAAGCAATGCAAATGTGAAATATAAAGACTCTATCACTTTCCAATCAAAAGTTTTGGCCAATGTTAAAGTTTTTGCGTTGAAAAAAAAGTGACCTTATATTAAAGACCTTGACCTTGACAGATGGCTTTGACCTTAGTAAAGGCTCGTCACAAGCAATTCTCATGTAAAAGATCTAGGCTCTATCACTTACAAATCCAAGGTTATGGCCTATGTTAAAGTTAAAATATATCACAAATTCGACCTTGAAAATGACCTTGACCTTAACATATGACCTTGAGCTTGGTATCAACAGAAAGGTCTTGTCCCAAGCAATCATCATGTGAAATATGAAGGCTCTATCACTTACCCATCAAAAGTTTTGGCCAATGTTAAAGTTTCACTTCAGACAAATGGACAAACAGATAAACAGAGGGCCAAAATAGTATGCTCCTGATCTATTGATGCCGCGACATAAAAGGTCTACATTCAGCAACAGATGAATGGATGGATTGCTTGACAGGGGATGGAAGGACATTTAGACATAAAGGGTAAAACCAACATACAGTAACTCTTAGTAGTTCATAGCTCAAGGGACGAGGAAAATATTTTGAATCAAGTTTCAACAAGTTCATTTGAGAAAAGAAACTAAAATGCCACTTGAACAATGCTCATTTTGTGTTATCCATATTCAAAACCTAAATAACGTAATATTTGTTTAATTTTTTACAAGACAGTTCAAAACTCCATCAGAGTGTTTTCCCTTTGGATCAAATCACTCTTAGTACTCCTTTGAGTAGATGATGAAATCTTAGCGGTATTAATTGTCTCTGAGAGGTAGAGATGTTGACAGTAAAGTCAAGGAACATTAATTTTGTACATTCATCTACACAAAATCGGTATGAGATTGCTAGATGAAATACATTTCTTAGTCGCTGATTTAAACCTTTAATTGATTCAACTCACCAAAGTTACAGATCAAACAATGTCTGTAATGCAGGAAGCATGAATACCAATGAATGGGTGTGAAAATAAAGGTAAATACTGTATGGAATTGTGACACCTTAGGCAACTAATAATCGCACTGTTCACATTTACGAACAAGAGCCATGTCAGACATGGCCATCCCC
The DNA here is from genome assembly GCA_948146395.1 of Fragum whitleyi. NCBI lineage: Eukaryota > Metazoa > Mollusca > Bivalvia > Cardiida > Cardiidae > Fragum > Fragum whitleyi. The sequence continues at coordinate 15,046,244 of OX411543.1, read as the reverse complement.
AGCCGTGAAAGCTTGATAGTAAACTGAAGCCTAATAGATTAAGTATTCTTCTGTACTTTAAGAGATAGACCCCTTACGCAATCTAAGTCTTTAAAATAAAGAAGGGCAATAACTCTTAAATTATGGAGGTAGGGGTTGTAGTTCTTAAGCTCTCCACGTCTCCTCCATGAGATCTATCCACCCATAAAGTATCAAGTTGATAGCTATTATACCTAAGAAGATATGCTCCAGACAAAAACAAAGTATTAACAAGATGTGTTTGTGAAACACGAATGCCCCCGTAACAGCATTTTTTTTTCAAAGTTTGACCTTGACAGATGACCTTGTCACATGACCTTGACTTTGGTACCAGCGGATGCGGATCATTGAGATCTATACTGGCCAAAAGTCCTAACCGGCCACTTTCAAAATGACGATAACTTTTTTAAAAGTTCTAACATTTTAATGAAATTTGATGTGTGCATTTTTAAGCATAATGTACATGGATTTCCATTATGGTTTACCAATAGTTATCAAATTTGGATGTGTAATAATGGAAAAGCTCAAAAAGCTCTAAATCTTAATAGAGCTCGGGATATTACACTTTCAACAAACCAAAGTACGCAAATCGTTAGTTGCAACCCAGACCAAGAAAAAAATCAGAAAACATTGTCAATTTTGTGTGACCTTTGACTACAGGAGAAACAGAAAGAATAGGAGGCATGGTAAAATGGTGTTTAAATTCAACCGGCAAACCATTTTATCTAGCGATTATGCTCAAATATTGTCTGGTGTGAAAAAAACGATGTGTCAAACTGATTTTTTTCACATATCCTACATTTTGTAGCTCAACGGGAATTATCAGTCTATATTTTATGCATTTTTGAAAAAAAAGTGTTTTAGGTGTTGTTTCTAGGAACCGTTTTTCTGCATACATAAGCTCCATCACTTTCTTCTAGGGTCATATGCCGCGCACAATTGTCGAACATTTTCAGTTTTTTTCCTAGTCTATGTTGCAGCTAACGACCCATGTGATAAAAATCGCTACATTGACAATATTTTGAGCTCTGTGTAAATTTAGAGCTTTTTGAGCTTTTCTCATGTTGCACTTTAAATTTAATAAAATAACGGTAACTTTTCGCGAAAATCATCTGGAAAGATGCTTAAAAATTCACATAGCAAATTTCACGAAAATCCACACACCACAGAAAAAAATATCATCGTTTTAAAAGTGGCCGGTTAGAAGTTTTGACTAGTATATCATCATGCCAAATATTAGCTTTGTATCTTGAATAGGCTTAAAGATATTGGCAATGTTAAGTTTTTTGGTTAACTTTTGCAGACAGACAGACAGACAGAGGGACGGATGGACAGACAGACGGACAAGACAACGGTAAATCAATATGCCCCCGATCTATCGATGCGGGGGCATAAAAATAACAAAGGGCAATAACTCCAAAATTATGCAAGCTAGAGTTGTAGATCTTATGCACTGCACTTCTCCTCCATGAGATCTTTCCACCCATAAAGTTTCAAGTTGATAGCTTTTCATTTTGAGAGATAAGCTCAGGACAAAATCTAAGTACTAAAAATAACAAAGGGCAATAACTCCAAAATATTGCAAGCAAGAGCTGAGGTTCTTGTGCACTGCATTTCTCCTCTATCAGATATATCCACCCATAAAGTTTCAAGTTAATAGCAATCTAACTTAAGGAGATATGATCCTGACAAAATGTAAGTATTAACAAAATGTGTTTGGAAAACACAAATGCTGCTGTTACAACATTTTTTTTCCCAAAATGTTGACCTTGACAGATGACCTTGATCTTTAAGCATGACCTTGACACTTACAGATGTACATCACTGAGATCTTTAATCATGCCAATAATAAGACAGGGTATCTATAATATGCTTGAATAAGCTGAACTATGAAAGTTTTTTGGTTATGTTTTTAAGAAGTTTGACCTAGACAGATGATATTGACCTTGTCACATGACCTTGACTTTGAAACCAGCAGATTCGTATAATTGAGATATATTAATCGGCCAAAAAAGAGCCTTGTATCTTGGATAGAAAATATTGGCAATGTTAAGTTTATTGGTTAAGTTTTTTCAGAAGTTTGTCCTTGACAGATGACCTTGACCTTTTCATATGACCTTGACTTTAAGTTCCAGCTGATGCAGATCATTGGGATCTATCATCGTGCTAAATATGAGCCTTGTATCTTGAATAGGCTTGAAGATATTGGCAATTTTAAGTTTTTTGGTTAAGTTTTTGAGTTATTTGACCTTGACAGGTGACCTTGACCTTGTCACATGACCTAAACATTGGTATCAGTAGATGCAGATTATTGAGATATGTTATCATGCCAAATATGAGTCTTTTATCTTGAATAGGCTTTAAGATATTGGCAATATTTAGTTTTTTGGTTAACTTTTGCAGACAGACAGACAGGGGCATAAAAACAACAAAGATTAATAACTCCAAAATTTTGCAAGCAAGAGTTGCAGTTCTTGTGCACTGCACTTCCCCGCAATGAGATCTGTCCACCCATAAAGTTTCAAATTGATAGCTATTATACTTTAGGAGATATGCTCGGGACAAGTTTAGTGACGGTACCTTAGAACCTCGGAATGAGGGAAAGACAGAATGATGGAGTGACAGAGACCATTACTATATCCCTGCGAAAACAGCGGGGGACAATAAACATTGAAAGATTGTCATTAACCATCACTCAGGACTTGACATGAGCTACGAACTACGAATGACTGGTGTGCGAATAACAGGGAACTTTCTTACAAAGATAAAGAAGGGGGAAAATTGGGACAAAAAAATGTATAGGAACAAACACATATCTTCAAACTATGTCTTGCAAATTACTGAGTGTTTTATGTACACCCTGTAATTCATAGGACGGGTATAATTTTATCTTATAACTATGCAAATATCAGTGTGATAATATCCCAGACCAGTATGATATTTTTTATGATATCACAGTTATTTTCAGAACAACGATATAATGGGGTTATTCTTAGAAACTTGCATTTCAGTTAGAAACATCGACGAAAACAAGACAAAAAGGGGTTACAAGATAAATATAATACATACTTTATGTATTGAACTAAAACAATATCAAACTCAGTTGTGAGAAATGATAATTGTCTCGGCAGAGCCTTGACAATGATCAATTCTCCCAACCTCGTTAGATATTTTTTCTCATACAAAACACTAAGTACATATTATATATGTGTCCTCTACAGTACCCACCTGAAGCTGCTATCACAGTGTTTGATTTCATGGCAGAAGTGTCTGGCTCAGGGGCTCGCGGTGAATCATTTAACAATTCTTCCGTGTTCTGTGCGGAGACATTAAACTCCTCCTCCTGTCTCTCGACCTCTGCTCTCTCCTCTGGATGATCCTGGAGGTAGTTCTCCAGCGCAGAGTCTTCTCCTTCATACTCGAATGTGGTCGTTGCATGATCGTCAAATGAAATTTTAACCTGAAGATAGAAAGAAATACATGAGAATTAAACTAAATATTCAAATTAACTTCAATGGTCCAAAAATTTCTCAGTCTCTTGGGAGCAATTGCATAATGTATAAATGTTATTAGGTAGTCAAAAGGTTATTAACGCTTGTCATGCTGAATAAAAAAGCTTGGCAAAATTAAATATAAATCAAAGTGCTGAAAGCTCTGTATTTCCTAATTGTGTGTGAGCATTTGATTTTGAAAATATAATTTCTGAAACTTTTCTGGTTTAAAAAGGAATATCAGGTTGTATGGACTAAGATCAAACTGCACATATGTGCAGGCTGATGTTTGTCCATACCTCCTGCCAAAGCTGGAATATTCTGGCATCAGCATGACAAGGATTAATACAGCTTGAATAAAGCTGTATTTATGACTTTTGGTCCTCAAATATTCACTATGCAATATCAAGAAATACTATTTGTAACTTAATGGCTCAGCATGAAACTGTTGTTTCTGCCTATAACCTTATTTGAAAAATTGACAGAACCATAATGAAATCACTTAATTTTTGGCTGGTCCAAATGAGATATTTCAGATAATGATAATTTCAGGAAGATGATATTGTTCACAATGTTTTCCAAATGTTTTTTTTTCTCATTTTGGGTCTAAGATAGCATGATTGCATCAGACTAAGCTAGGTAAAAGCTTCTTTCTCTCCTCTGTTTTTCCCAAAAGCTTTTATTAGGATAAATATGGTAGAACATTACAGATTGACAATACAAAGACTGAAAGAATAAAAAAAAATTCTTTGTTGAAATACAATCCACCACCATTGTGTATAATATGAGAGTAACTTTTAAACCCACCAATTATTTATTCAAATGAAGCAAACACCCATTATATAACTTCTCATGGATAATACAATGGTCAAAATACTGAGCATAATGGAAAACATTGAGTTTTCTAGTTTCCTATTCATTAAATAGATACAAATATAAACTAGAAAGCCATGAATGGCTTGTGTCGCTCCACAGGCTTGAATTTCTTGTAATAGCAGATCTAAGTTTTGGCTAGATTTTTAGATATTTTGGCTTCTACTGATGTTGAAATGATTTTCAAAGTTTCCACTATTATAGCGTATAGAGAAATGACCTCCACCCATAAAAGACATATTTTTCTTCAAATAACAATAATTTTTGGATGAATGATAATGGATCACCCATGGATCATACTAATGAAGTTTGATTGATATCCATCAGTTACATTCTGAGGAAATGATTTTCAAAGTTTCCACTGTATAACATATAGAGAAATGACCTCCGCCCATAAAATACATATTTTTCATCTGATCATAATAATTTTTTGGTACACTGATAAAGGGTCACCCAAGGATCAATTATGTAAAATTTGGTTGATATCTATCTGTTAGATTCTGAGAAAATGATTTTCAAAGTTTCCACTATATAACATATAGAGAAATGACCTCCGCCCATAGAATACATATTTTTCATCTGATCACAATTCTTTTTGGTAGACTGGTAAAGGGTCACCCAAGGACCCTTCATGTAAAATTTGGTTGATATCTATCAGTTAGATTCTGAGAAAATGATTTTCAAAGTTTCCACTATATAACATATAGAGAAATGACCTCCGCCCATAAAAAACATATTTTTTATCTGATCACAATAATTTTTGGTAGACTGATAAAGGGTCACCCAAGGCTCATTCATGTGAAATTTAATTGGTATCCATCAATTAGAACCTGGGAAAAGTCACTTTTTACCATATTTGGAAATTAGCCACACCCATAAAATCCATGTTTTTCATTGGATCAAAATTTCTTGAACAACTTTGAAAGAGGGTCACCCAAGGATCATTCCTGTGAAGTTTGGTTGAAATCCATCCAGTAGTTTCTGAGGAGAAGATTTTTAAAGAAAAAGTTTACGACCGGACGCACGTACGGACGGACGCACGACGGACACAACGCCATGACAATAGCCCCAGTGGCTTTCAGCCAGTGGAGCTAAAAAAAACTCTTTGAACTGCAAAGACTCGATAAGACCAGCTAGACCATTATTCGTATAAATCCTGACATGAAATAAAACCAGCCTAGTTTTTCCCGAATGCCACATTTTGAGAAGTTAAATGGAAAATAGATTTGTATGTTTGAATGGGGTTTTATGCTGCTTTCAACATTATTTCAGTTATATTGCAGTGGCTGGAGCACCTAACAATGGATCCCTGGTAATTCTCACACCAGCACTACCACCCAACCTTTCCTAGCCTCCAGCTGCTATCCCACATAGGTCTACTATTATCAACCAATTGGTGGAGGACAAATAGTCGGAAAGAATGAGTGCCCTAAGATCCCTCTGAGGATCAACTTAAAATACAAATTGAAGAATCTATACAATGCCTTGTGTAGCTGAATCCAGAATATTTAGCATTTACACAAAAACATGAGGATAGCCAAAACGAAATAGTTTCAATTTAAATTTGATTTGATTTGAATTGGGGTTTTATGTCGCTTTCAACAATCTCTCGCAACGACTGGAGCACCTAACGATGGATTCCTGGTATTTCTCACGCCAGTACTACCACCACATCCCTTTCCTAGCCTCCAGTTGCTATTCCACATAGGTTTAAGATTTTCTACCCATTGGTGGAAGACAAATGTCAGAAAGGATAAGTGCCGCAGCCGGGGATCGAACCCGTTCGAATATAGACTCCTGGATTAGAAGTCCGGCGCGCTACCAACTGCGCTATTGCCGCAGCCTTCAATTTAAAGCAGGGCCTCCCAAATAAGGATCCCTACGAGCCTAGCTATTGAGACCCCATTTTGATTCTGTGATACTAAAACCTTGTAATACTTATATGGGATTCAGTAATAAACAAGAGATGTTTATAAAACATTTATGCCCCAATATAAGCAGGACAATGGCATATTCTTTGTCAATTACCAAAGGGCAATAACTCAAAAAATAACATGAGTAGAGTTATGGTTCTTGTGTACTGCACTTATCCACAATGAGATCTATCCACCTGTGAAGTTTCTTGATTCTAGTATACAGGCACACTTTTTGAGATATGCTCCGGACAAAAAGTGGTCAACAGATGGACCGACTGACAAGTGTGAAGCAATATCCTCCCTCTTCTTCAAACTTGGGGGCATAATTAACATTTCAACAGTCAGTGTTCTACTAAAACCTTGTAACTTTAGCTTGTATAAAGCTTTAGTTAAAAGATTTAAGCAGAAAATTTGTTATATTTCAGCTATTCTCTTGCATGCTTTATTTCTTAAAACTGCTGCTTTACATCCCATTTTATCTTGACTGTGATGACCTTGACTTTGAAATCCACTGAAACCTCGTCCCCGACGGCTGCACTCATTCTTTCCAACTATTTGTCTCTCACCAATGGGTTGATAATCATAGACCTATGTAAGATAGCAGCTGGAGGCTATGAAAGGATGTGGTGGTTGTCCTGGTGAGAGAAATACCAGGAAACCATAGTTAGGTGCTCCGGCTGCCGCGATATAACTGAAAAAAATGTTGAAAGTGGTGTAAACTTCATTCAATCTATCAATCAATCTGAAACCTAATGTCACTAGCAAAACACACAAAATATAAATGCTATAATTTTTTCACCACTTCAAAGTAATGGCAAACAGTAAAGATTTTATGCAGAACATCATTGACCTTCACAAAAGTACCTTGACCTTGACTTCATTTTGTTATCCAACAAAAGATCTTGTCCCAAGCAATAAGCATGTAAAATTTGAAGGCTCAACAGCATACCGTTGGCTCTACAACATACAATTCCAAAGATATGACCAATGTAAACCCTTGTCATGCTGAAAAAAATTTTGCTAAAAAATTTCATCAAAATCAAAGGGCAAAAAGCACTGAAAGTATTAACTGTAGGTCAATTTTTATTTGAAAATCTAGATCTATTGACAATTCTGGTTTGAAGGTGAGAAACAGGTGGTGTAGACCTACATCAAACTGCACATATGTGCAGGTTGATGTTGTCTATAGCTCCTGCTAAAGCAAGAATATTCCGGGTCCAACATGACAAGGGTTAAAGTTTTATTATTGAAAATAAGAGACCATCAAAAATGCCTTTAATCCTGACTCACATGACCCTAAAATTGAGTTGGTATCGACCAAATTGTATTGTCCTCGTGTGAAATATGAAGGCTTATAATCAATGGCAAAACATCCCCCAGACCTTTTATGTGGAGCATAAATAAGGTAGGACATATTTTAAAGATTTTAAAAAGGTTATGTTTGTAACTAAATGCATGATATTAAGTGCATGTCTTGCTGATAAGGATGATTTATTTATCCCCTGATGGATATATTGCAGTGTTAAAAAACCCATTCCCATATTACAATCTCTCATGTCATATTGGTTGCCCAATGATTGAGGGTATCATCAAGCACCTGTCCTATTCAAATAAGCGAATTTGAGTTCAGAATGTGACAAGGGTGAAGGTGAATCTCTTTTGAACTAATTCACAAAATGTTTCACAGTTACCCAATTAGGCTCAAACAATTTAGTCACATTATTGTGACCCCCACATAAAGAGGGTCTGCTCAGTTTTCAGCAATTAGTTCCATCAGCCATAGTTTTATTTCTATCAGATGGGAATACCACTGGATCAGTGCAAAACTATTATAAGTCCCTATAAATTTATAGGCACTTATAATAGATTTGCGCGAAACCTCTATCATCGGATTATGTGCTAACTCATCCTTTTCAAAATACAGCTTTTCTGGCTCTTCAGGTCTCAGTTTTCCTGTCAACTAAAGCAAGTCATTGTTAATTTGCATTTTTTAAGATGTGTAAACCTTTCGTAAACTAAAAGTCATTGTTATAGTACTAGATTGGAAGCAAAACAAAGTACCTTCATGTTTTAAAAATTTGATCTTGCTATTGAAACCTTTCAACCAAATACATGAATTTGCATTAAAATTGAAACTACTCAGTACCCACCCACAGTATCCTTAACCCTTTGCTGTTTAATCCCTGCTTTTTACGTGTCTGTGATTTTATGATAGAGAAAACATTGTGAAAAAAGAAATTGCTTCTGACAAGCAATTTCTTCTTTTTCCACACTGTTTTCCACCCTACTGCATGGTTATTTTTCAAATTATATCCACTTTAAATTTTCGTCTGCAAAACCTTTGAATTTGGACAGGTCCAAAATTTTGTAAAACAGGAAAGGATTAATTAGTGTAACAGGAATGGTTATGAAAAGCCTACTAAAAACATACATACCATAAATATAATGAGTTTTAAATACAAATTGTCAGTGTGTAACCATTTCAATAATTCCAAAAATATAATGAAGCAAGCAGAATGAAGTTTTGGTTATTGTTTTCACTGAAAACACTTTTGAAAGACTGGCTAATTAGCCAAGATAAGAACTTTTACAAATTATGATATTCTTTGAATTTTTCTGGAGGCTTTAACATGAAAAACATTTCATTTGAGATATAAGTGAACAAAGCTGTTCATTCACATCACTGATTCTAACAAGAGCACCACCTACAGGTGCCTACGCTCAATCAGCTGTCGAGTGCTGGATGGTGGGAAAAAATCTTAGTCTAAAAAGGGGCATAATTTGCACAAAATGCATCTAGAGTTATCCCCCTTGATAGTATAGGTTGCTCTTTTGATGGTGAACATGAGTGCCAAGTTTCAAGTGAATGCCTTAAAATCAGTAGAACCAGAGATATAACAAAATGTCAAAGTTTTCGCACGACGACAACGATGACGACTTTGATGACAACACGGAGGCTATAGCAATACCTCGGGTTTTCTCCGAAAACAGCTGAGCTAAAAATGCTTTGTTACCTGTACTTGACTTTTTTCAACCTGACTAGAAGTTTTCCTTGTGGATTGTTTAGGTCCTTTAGGTTCTTCAAAGAAGGATATCCGTGCTGCCACTAAACTCCGACTAACAGATTGTGGATTAAAACTAACACTAGGAGTTCCTAATTTCGGTTTTAGTGACACAGTTTTTAGTTTTTGAGGTACATGCCCCTTTTTGATAGGCACTTTAGCTGAATCCCATATCAACTTGCACTGATTCCGGCCTGAATGCGGATCAAGGCTCCCTGCAGAATTAATTTGTAACATGTTCCTCATATTTATTTCCCCCTTTTTTGTGGAGTGTTGATTACAATAAATGATCCATTTGAAATGTCACTAATTTGTAAAATAGAATTAACCAATTATATATCATTTCACATTCCATTTAAACTTTCCAGTTTTGTTCACAAATGCCATCAAAGTACTGTTAAACCTGTGTAAGAAAAATATATTTCTCTTCTATTAAAATTTTATTGTGTGATACTGAACAGCAACAAGTTTCATTTGTGCTGTAAAATTATATCAGATACTTATGACTCTAAAACTGGGCATCTTAGCCAGTCACTGAAAAAAATCTGACAAAGGGCATGTAGTTATCTCCCCTAATGATTGCAGGTGCTGCATAATATTCATTCCATAATCTTACTTTGAAATTAAAGTCTTCAGTAACAACAACAACATTTTCTTTTTTTCACTTTATGTTCAGGAAAAAATTAAGTTTAGAGTTGAGTGATTTAATTGACTCAGGGTGGTAAAATTTTTAATTCAACATCCTGTACTTTTTTAACCTTTTTAAAGAATAAAATGAAAAATAAATTAATGAATTCTTAGAGCCTGAATATAAACAAAACTTATAATAGGACCTATGTCCCCGAAGTAAAATAACACCGTTGAATATTTTTTATTACACTGGTGTTATTACACTAGTGGAATAACTATGCAAATAGGCTAAGAACGAAGAACAACGTTATATTTTTGTTAGGAATATGACGTCATAATGGATCTGCTGATGTCATTTTGCAAACGGCGTTATATGTTTTGGGGAATAACATGAATAGGTAAATATCGTAACTTTCTTATATAATCACCGGAACTCAGGTCATATTATAAATAGAATATAAAATTTGTGCTCATGAAATACAGAATTTATTAAACTGGTCATCTTAAACAGATAAAAACTTGGCGCAGCCTCGTTTTTATCTGTTTATAGATGACTCGTTTAATAAATTCCGTATTCCATGACCACTCATTCAATATCCTCTATATACATATGTGACAATCTTCAAATGGCACTAATTGATAAAATTATCAACAAAAAGTTTTAATTTTTTTTTTTAAATATTTTCATTAAATCATAGATATACACTGCAACTCCATTATAACGAAATCTGTTAGAGCGCTAAATCCAATATAACGCGGGGTCCGCTTGGCTCCCGAAATTTGGGTGGGTAGACCATTTTGGGATGCTGCGGCGATGTTACCCGATCCGCCGTTAACGCTGTTTTTCATCGCGATTTTAGATCGAAGGGTGAAAACACTGAGATAAAAATCGATACTGAGCGAAGCCAGGTAAATCAATACAATTGTTTTTCACACCTCCCGCGGGGCAGTGGTGGCGATAAATGCCTCAGGGCAGAGAGAAATGGCTAGTTTGATGGCTGACAGACGTATAGTTATATCACTACCGCTGGAGTACCAAGCTCGCGAGTACAACAATCTTTCCTAACTCCAAAGTTCTATCTCGCTTAGGTCTACGATTATTAACCCATGGGTGAGTGACTGTTGTAAACCGTTTTGGAATACTAACCGTCTCGAGACGGCTCGCTCTCCGTTTTGGAATTCCAAGCCCGATCGATCCGTCTCGAGACGGTTTGATGAGAATATCGTAAAGAAAAATGAAAAAAATAACAGAATTTTCTTAGGAAAAAATGTTTAACAAAAATGTGCAAGTTATGTTAGCATCTTGAAAAAAATGATAATAATGCTTTTTAAAAAGGAAAAATGTTGTATTTTATAGCAAACTCTGTACCCCGGGATACTCTGTATAAATAAGGATGTTGACAGATTTAAGAGCAGTCAGTGAAATAATGACGTTGACTTCAGACTTCAGACTTAAACACAGTAAAGGAATAGTCAGTTTAAATGTCTAGGTTAATCTAGGTTAAATGAGATATGCAATTGACAACGCGTTATGATTTTAATGACCCTTATCTAAGTAACTTGTGTATTCAATGTTTCTTGTAGAGATACACATGCAGGGGATTATGCGTTTTTATTTTCGTTACAGATTTCCTTCATGGGAAAATATTTTTTTACAAATATATTTCCCTAATTTCCATTTTTTTTTATTTCGCGAATTTATTTGAATTTGATTTCATCACATTTAAAGTCAGTAATAATGAGCATTCATTTTCAAAAATAATGAACTAAGATTTGTGTTTTTAATCATATCTATTTATTCTTGGTTTTTTTTATATATATATTAAGGACGATTTCGGGAGTTCGTTTTTGCGCAACGTCTTTGCGCATCGAACTCTTCAAAAAGGAGTAAGCGCTCCAAACTCGGACGTACCAAAAACACAACAAACCCCTCTAATTGTTCATATTTCGCGGAAAATGCTTTCATGAAGACGATTAACAAATCCTTTCAGTAAAATTAATTATATAAATTATCGCAGCCATTTTATTTTTCTGGAATAAAGGATATGACGTCAGCGTCGTTTTTGTAGGTATTTGTGACGTAAACGTTCCCGCGCATAATCAGACATCAAACAACGCTATCAGTCGTGAATCCGATAGCTACATGTAGCCGTCACATTTCCTTTTGACGGGCTTAATTTTTGAAAGGTTGATCTTGATAAACGATCCTGCCGTTGTCAAATGATCTTGTCAGATTTCTAATTTCCTATGTTTGGATTAATTTCTTAACAGACCTGGGTGTACTTGAAATTTATTTTGGGATGGGTGTGTGAGCGAGGTAGATGACCTTGATCTCATAATATAACCTCGATCAAGGAATTTGATGATGCTTATTGACAAGATAAATTATTATTCCATATGTGAGTATTCTATTTTCAAATGGCTCGAATATTTTTGAAGTAACTAGGTTTTTGCGTGGTTTATGTAACGTTGGCCTTGATATATGACCTTGACCTCTTTATATGATTTGACCTTGGGATCTTTTGACGCAAAACAAAGAGATATCCTATTTGTTGAGGAATTCAACTTCAAAATCGATCAATTTAAGAAGGATTGAATATCATTGATTTTGTTAATAAAATTAGCACGAGACAAAGAATCAAGAGTGGTTTTTTTCCTTAGCGTCAAAACTGGTGACCTAGAATTTTGCAATTTTTCTAAAAAAATTAGCACGGTGACCATACCTTTTTAATATCAATATCATACGAACATATAATTATCTACAATATATAGAAAAAATATAATTTTCTATCTCATGGTTTTTGAGAAATTTGATCAAAAGTAATAAATTTAGAAAATATTCTCGTTCATTTTCGATATTCCCGGTTTTTACGAATTTGGGAAAAATACCTAAAAAATCACTATGTTTCCTCCCAATCGATAATTGTATATTATTTTCAGTGCAAATAACTTCTTATTTATGAAATCAAAATAAAATTGATATGACATATTTGATAAAATTTGCTTGTGTTATGATTTTATGTCATTACCAAGAAATGAAAATCGGGGAAAAAATCGGACAAAAATTTACTCGATACCTATGACATTCTATGACGTTTTACGAAAAATCTGATTCGGTGACCCCCTTTTTTCGTTCCAATTTTGCAATCACCATACTTTAATCTACAAAATATGAAAATATAAGAAAATTCTATCTCAGGAAAGAAAATCTAGAAATCGTCCTTAACTTGACGTAACTTGACGCAACTTGTAATTTCTATTTTAGTTTAGAAAAAAAAAGAAATATAATTTGTTTACCCATAATTCTTTGTAATAAATGTACTATAACCAAAGATTTTTCCTCACAAAGTAAAACATTAAGTTAATTTCTCAAATAGTCGTTATTAAGATAATTAAGATATTAAGAAAATGTTGTTTATCACTTTAACTTTTCTTTTCAAATTGATATAAATAATAAATATTTTAAATTCAATACGCTAAATTCAAAATAAATGATCTGTTTATTTCAACTTGGATTTTTTTTTAAAAAAAAAAAACCTCCTCTATACACTACTCTTTAATAGTGAATTTTAGATTGTGTTTCAAATATATTGTCAATTATATGTATTTGGACATTTTAATCAGTCTGGCTTACGATTTAGCAAAAATTGAGCAGAAAGTACGCAATGTATGCTGTGATCATATTGCACAAACGTGCAGGGGCGTAGCGGTGGGTAATATGTTGGATCTGATTTTAAGAAGATTGCTATTACCTCTAATTCATACACTTGTCAAAATGTTAGAAATGTGTCTGGGACACAGGAGAATTATATAATTTCTATTCGAATAAGCATTGCTTTTCTCAATTCAAAATTGGGGGGTCCGTCCGTCCGTCCGTCCGTCCGTCCGTCCGTCCGTCCGTCCGTCCATCCATCCATCCATCCATCCATCCATCCATCCATCCATCCATCCATCCATCCATCCATCCATCCATCCATCCATCCATCCATCCATCCATCCATCCATCCATCCATCCATCCATCCATCCATCCATCCATCCATCCATCCATCCATCCATCCATCCATCCATCCATCCATCCATCCATCCATCCTTTCATTGAATCTATCTATCTATCTAGCTATCTAGCTATCAAGCGATCTGTCCTAGCTAGCTAGCTAGCTAGCTTATAAGCTAGCGATCAAACTAACTAACTAAATTTTATTCCAAGGACAAATTTTTTTTTGTGTGTGTTTACTTTGCCTCTTTCTTCCTTAATCGAGAATTAAATTTAAATAAAATTCTTAAAGTTCACTTTTTCTGATATTAACCTACTTCACATATTAAACATAATTAATTATAAGTTAGTAACTTCGTTTTTCTTTTTTTATCAAAATGACCTGATTATCGATACATTTCAAAGTTATAGTTTTTCTTCCCAAGTCAGTCGATTAAAAAGGGGGTAACCAAATTGGAATTTCTTTTCTTTTAACCGTTTTCTTTTCTTTAATCAAAATAACTTAATTTCTTTTTTCCGGGTTAAGTTTTTCGGTTTAAATATATATATAAATATATATATATATATTGGAACACTACATCTTTAGTTTAAATGCCTATCTCCTAATTGAATTGTTTTATCTTGTACGTGTATTTGCACTATATAATTGTAGTTTTGACACCTTTCAATAAATTCAATGTTGAAATACATGTGCTAGTATGCAAGATGGACAAAAGAAATTGACTGACGTGTCGATGACATTAGTCCGGATTAGCGAAGACACGCCAATAAGACATGTAATTGTATCATTAAAAAGAAACGAAAATCGAATTTTATTGAAAATTTGTGAATAGATCAATTCAACATCGGGAATATACTTCGTGGTATTCGCCATGTGAGTTTTCAGTTGGCAGCACCTTTTTCGCGTTTTACTGAACACTCCTCATATGCTGATGATAGGTTAGAAATGTTGTAGTACACCAGTAAGCCAAATGCAGATTCTCAAAATAAAAGAAAAAGAAATAAAATAAATCGAACTGAAATCAATTTTTAAACGGTAGGAGCTATCTGTAGAATGACTACAATATAATAAACGCTGAGCCTAGTAAGCTCAGACTGAAATATGTCTTTCTCTCCCTCTCCCCCTCTCTCTCTCTCTCTCTCCCTCTCTCTCTCAAGGTGGATAGCTATAGCTGCTCGAGTTATAAGCCGTACAAAAGTTTTTGGGAAAGAAAGGGGAGCTGAAGTCACAAAATTTGCTGCGAAAATATTTGTCCGGTAGAATATCCCCAAATTTCGACAATATGTGAGAGGTAATGTGTCAAGGAACGCTGTGAAAATTTAAGCAAAATCCGTCCTAAATTGTATGAGGAGTTGCGTTCATACCATGAGCACTGACGGACAGACGTAGGCATTCGGAATACCACTCTGCCAATCTCACGATCAACCTCGGATGTACATAGACGGACTATATATAAATATCTAAAGAATCTTAAATAACGGCTGAAAAAATCTCAATTTTTGAGAATGATCCGTCATTCTCAAAAATTAAGATTTTTCAGCCGTTATTTACCGTAAAATATATATATCTACAGTGCTACTTTTTCTTACACTGTTTCCGCCTAACAAAATGCACGATTTTGTTATATACCCATCCGCCTTACATACATCCGAGGTCTGTTGCAGTTTACGGAAATGGCCGAGTGATGTTCCGAATGAGACGTAGGGTCTACTGGCGTCTAGACGGACAGGCAGACGGAACAGATTATACTCATATACTAATAACCTTAGGGGGGATCAAAAACCCAACTAATGTGTGACATCATGAAACTCAAACGTATTTTACATTTCGAATGGATCATGTTCTCCAATTAAAGACATTCAATATTCTGAAATTTATTTCTTTTTCATTTTAGATCCAAGAATACTAAACGCTAGAAAAGCAATTGTCCAATTTAATACGTAGATTTTATCTTCTAATTTGATTAATTAAAGAGGAAAATCCATATATGATACAAATTGGATTTTCGGAGCATTTCAATTGTTTTGAACATTATTGTTAATAATAAATTTAAAGGAAACTGTTTAAAAAAAGTTAACAAAAGATAAAAGAAGTAGGTTATAAAATTGGTTATCAATTGCTTGATTGTCCCTTTCTTAATCACATTGTATATTCTATGTGGATTGCTAGATAAACACATGCAGAGGTTTGTATTGATTTTTACATTCGATTTTCTTATCAAGTTTTATACATTGGGCAAAAAGGGGACATTTGGTCGATGCCTAAGTGTCTATCCTAGCTAAACCACGTGTACTGCGCAGACTGAATGGGATCGAAACTTAATGCACATTGCTGTTTTTTTTTTTTTTTTTTTTTTTTTTTTTTTTTTAATCTAGAATGACCATTTTGGGTAACCATTCAACAAATTCGGATACATCAAGTTAAATAACTATGAACAGATATATATAACCTTTTTTTGCATAACGTTTCTTACAATATTTAGGATTCTAAAATAATGTTTTTTTGACAATCAATCAATTTCGAAATGATAGGTCAATATTTATTTACTTATCTGAAATTAGTACTAAGAATAAGAAAAAATCATTCGGAATACTACTAAAAATTTCAATCTTGCTAAAAAACCATTGATAAAAAATAGAACGATCTTTCTTATAGGCAAAAAACTTTTGGTAATTTTGTTGCGAAATAAAAGCCGATTAAAATTTTTGAATAGTGAAAGCAAGCTACTGAAAAAGGGGAAAAATGTCGATCTTTTTCCCACAGCTTTATTTAATTCCAAATTGCTGCAGTAATTTTTTTTACGCATATAAATTCCCTTTCAATTTGTTCATTTTTAATACTTATATATTATTATTTTCTTTTTTGTGTGGGTGTGATAGTTCATGAATCGGATATTTTTAATGTTCAATATTATTCAGAAGTACTTATTTACAGTAGTGTATATGCGCAATGTTTATTGGGTAATGTTGACCAATAATGGTAACTGTCATACTTGGAATAAACATAGTAATTAACCCCCTAGGGGGATAAAGAGATACACAATAAGCTTATCATTTAACTGGGATTAAGGATAATGATAGATGAACCGTCTTGAGACGGATCGAACCGCTTTGGAATACCAAGAAATTCCAAAACGGATCGATATTCCAAAGCGGTTTATAACATGACTTTAGTCAGAAAGAATGAGCGCCGCTGTCGGAGATACACGGAATCACAATATTGACAGTCCGGCGCGCTACCAACTGCTCTTTGTCGACGACAGGGACGCAATTGAACACAAAAAGTCTAGCTCGCATGCGATTAAATCCAAGTTAATAAACTTCAGAAGAAGCCGTGTTTTCGCAAAATGAGCTAATTTCGTTTTATATTCTCAAATCTCGAACATTTACCGCTGTTGACAAGCGATTCAAAAAGCGACTCGCCCCTTACCCAATTTATTGGTTTATTACCTCCCTTTGCCAATCCCGCTGAATTTCCTTATAAATATTACGTTTTTATTAAATTTATGATAAAATTTTGTTTCTTGTTCATGAAACTTATTCATATTATAGTCATGTTCAAAGCCCGATTGAATTATTACCGTTGATTCTTATCTCCCACTAAATAGACAACTTCATTGAGTTTAAACAGGAAGCTATATATAAACCTACATTTCCCGCTGCAATGTGTCGAACAAAGAAACTGAAAAAGGCGCGAAACTGTTGGTGACCGCGTCGCTTCGCAATTGTCTGGTCGTTCTGTCCTGACGATCTACTATCTGATAATCAAAGCCGTGAAATAACTTTTTTTCAAACCCAGGGTTACGAACGTTTTACTTATACGGTTTTCGAGAAGAAGCTTTCGATATCCGTTGACTCGTGAAGATGATCTTTGCAAACCGGCGATCCAAATGTCGTAACTACAGATTCATTTAATTGAATTTACGGCATTTTTTCTCGCTCATCGAAGAATGCAGTCCCGCACTCCGAGAGATTCGATTACTTTGGTATAGTTTCGATCGGACGTAGGGTATTGTTTATTTTGATTGCGTAGATAATTAAGTTTTCTCCTATTTTCGAGAAGACAACATTTAAAATATGAAATTCGTTGATATTATGAAATTTTATGGATTTTACTAACCCTCCCCTTTTGAGAGCGTCGTTATCGGTGTTTCTCAGCTGCCGGGCGGGAAGGCCCGAGAAATCGGGATTCATAGAACTTAAAGGAGTCTGCGATCGTTTAACCCTACAAACTAGATTACTTTATCAAAGATATTTTTGTTTAGCTTGGGGACAACCAAACGATCTTAAAATAAAAATATCAAAGTAATACACCGCGTTTGTTCTTCTATTCATTGCCGAGTTTTAAAAATATAAAATGCGATGGCCTAGATATGTACATGTATAGGCCTAATTAGATATCCGATATCGTTATCAATATTGACCCTGTGTATGTTACGTTTCCACGGTACGTTATTGTCGCCGCGAGAGGGGGGGGGGGGGGGGGGGGGGAATCGGCGGCGGCAGGGGGGGTACAGCGTTATAGCAGATACATCCACTTCTTCCGCTGTTTCATTTCTTGGACCCCGACCACAGCGTTTTAATGGAGTTGCAGTGTATATCTATTGGTTACTAACTTAAATTTACATCACAAAAACCCTTAATTCAAAAAGCCTTATGAAATTTTTACATATCTATGGAATCTTCATTGAAAATGGTATATTTTTCCTTTATTTCCATTTTTATTTTCGGAGATTTAATTCTTTCATTTCTTGTTCTCCCACTTTTCAAATTAATCTATTTGAGCCCAATGCACATAATGCAAAATCAAAAATCTACAAACATCATCTTTTAGCTATTCCAATAACAATTCCTTTATTTTTTATTTCTAATCCATTTAACAGCATACTACATCCACACTTTGAACATTTAAATATTCATTACAACAAAAAACCATCACAGCATGGCGAGTTGGTACATTTAAAACAAATCAATAAATTTAAGGGTTTCTTTCAGTCCAAATTTTGTTGATGATCAATATATGTGACATAAGAAGCTATTTTAACCGAATTTGGACGCTATCGACACAAAATTGTCAATCGGCTTGAGGTAATACATTTTAGTCTCCCATGCATTTGCTGATAAGATTAAACTCTTTACCTTTTGCTGGATTTCAATTAACTTATCTGAGCATTTAGCCCATGTTATGCTGAATAAAAATGTTTTACTGTAATCATTTCAAATATTATATTTACGATTTTCTTGTTTAAAATTGTAGATCATATGTGCAGTCTGATCTTTGTCTAGACCTCCTACCAAAGCAGGAATATTCCAGATTCAGCGTGACAATGATTAAACTCTTCCCTTTTTCATTCACAAAGACCAAATTGTTTAAAACTAAATTTAAAATTTAAGTTGTCTTTAAACCATGGTAATGAATGACAGTAAAATGCCTAGGTAAATAGCCCCATGGATGCTAGTAAAAATGCATTGTCTTCTTTGTGCTAGTGTGTAGATTAATTCAAAGAAATCAATTTTGAAAAATTCTTTAAATCTTTTTAACGAAATGAGGAAACTTAGAGCTGCTTGTGATTTGCTCCACAGGCCTGAATCAACTGATACAAGATATTCAGTGAATGAATTAATTGATTAATTTTAAGCGTTTTTAAGTGTCACATGCTGAAATATTTCTGCCTAGAAAAATTCAAGATAAATGAATGAAAAATTGAAAATTGACCTCTGAGAAAATGTTTTCCAAAGTTACAACTATATAATACATAGAGAAATGACCTCTGCCTATAAAATATAATTATTTTCAATCTGATCACAATAATTTTTTAAAGACTAATAAAGGATCACTAACGGATCATTTCAGTGAAATTTGGTTGATTTCCATCAGTTTTATTCTGAGAAAATGATTTTCAAAGTTTCCACTTAGTAACATTATAGAGAAATGACCTCTGCCCATAATGTACATATTTTTCATTGGATCATTTTTTTATAAATAGCTTTAAAAGAGGGTCACCCACGGATCATTCCTGTGAAGTTTGGTTGAAATACATCCAGTAGTTTCTGAAGAGAAGATTTTTAAAGAAGAAGTTACGACCAGATGCACGAACTGACGCATTATCAAATGACACAGCGCCATGACAATAGCTCCAGTAGCTTTTGGTCAGTGGAGCCAAAAGCCTTAGATAGAAATTTAATTCAGATTATAGTAAATTACTTTGTTCACAATATGCAGCAATGGTATGTATCATAATCTTTCATTTTTGCTATATAACCTTTAACTAAAGCTTTGATAAGAGGTCCCAATCAGAGATAATGTTATCATGCCTTAGAAAATGAAGCTATAAAGCCCTATGGACTGAAGAAAGAAAAGCTGTTTTAACTTTTTAAAGCCTCTATGTTTCACAAGGAAGTAATGCATAAACACTTATTCTTATCTTTAGCCAAATGATTCTTTTGAATAACAATTTAAGAAATATCATTATTTGACCATTTCTAAGTTTGAGGAAGTCAACTCACCAGGGCGCGGTAAAAGTGACCATTTCCATTGCAAGTAACTAAGTTGTTTGTTCAGTAAGTAAACCTTGCAAGTGACATGTCAGAATGAAATCGGTAACAATACAATAACAGGCTCCTTTTTTCAGGTATGTCACATCAATATCCTGTGCAAGCCAGTGTTATAATTTTAAGGAGCAATATCTACACTTACCTTATTTCCTCTAATAACAGCACCCTCCCTTATAGTAGCACTACTACATTTTTACCAAGACAACCCACTTCAAATGGCTAAATTTGATGATCTTTTTGAGAATTATTCTCTTATTTGAAATGAATTTCCTCTAATTTTTTTTCATAGTATTGTTTAGAGGAAGTTCACCTCAAATTAATTTGAAAAGGGCCTAAAAGACATCAATTTAAATGCTTTTTAAATCAGAAAAAGCATTCTTAATAAATGCTCCCTGGCCATGTTATGCATAACTTGAGGGAGTGTTTATTAAAAGAAATATGGTATTTAAGGATTTAATGAAAACATGAGAACTTATACCAATTCAGAGCCTCCAGCAGTCCTGCTGGTCATCTCAATTAGCATACAAATATCTAAGGTAGTTTAAGATTAATGTCAGAAAGGGTATTAGGGGTAGCAAGGGCTCAAACCTGAGACCTTATTCTCTAGGAGGTCTGCTGCTAGTAACAGGTAGCAGTAACATTTAGTTAAAAGGCCATGCATGTATTTGATTAATTGATTGATTGAATGGAGTTTAACGCCGCTTTCAACATTATTTCAGTTATATCCTGGCGGCTGGAGCACCTAACAATGGATCCCTGGTATTTCCCTCACCAGTACAATCATCACATTCTTTCCTAGCCTCCAGCTGCTATCTCACATAGGTGTACGATTATCAACCCATTGGTGAGAGACAAATAGTCCGAAAGAATGAGTGCCGCCGTCGGGGATCGAACCCGGGACCTCTAGAATGACAGTCCGACGCGCTAGCATGTATTTGAAATTCAGATGACTTTTTAATGGATTCACCCTTATCCTGCTAAATTTTAATTTAAACAAATAGTCAATTTTTGCGAAATTTCCATCAATCTGGCTCAATTAAGATGCTACAATAACTAAGAAGAAAAGAGGCAGTGTAGGCTCAAATTAGACTGCATCAAAATACAGGCTGATCTTGGTCTTTATTGTCTACCAAAGCTTTGTGTAAAGCAGGGATTGTCATGAACAGTAGGACAAGGGTTCAACTATGGTTCAATGAATCAGAGAAACCACATCCTATATCAATAGGAAATATCAAAATATGAAAATGAATTAACAAATTTGCATATTGTTGATAAAAAATTTAATTGATTGATATGAGCCATGTACCACAACATTAAACGTTTTTACGATGTACTATAGCTGTAGTAAATGTAATGCAGCAGCTGCAAGGCTTTAAAACATAAGTCTGGTATTCCATGAATAACCATCAACATTTATTGTGACAGAAACTTGTCACATATCCCAGTTTCACTGTGACGGCTGACCATTTCAGCCTTTATTGGAGCACTCATTTTTAGGTAGTCTCAGGGAGAGCGAAAGAAATCTACATCCTGTATAACACGGTCCTGGATCTTTATCTAGTATGCATTTTCTGATTTATAAAATCATTGAAATTGATGTCTTTCAAGCCAATATCCCTTAATTTGAGGTGAATTTTCTCTAAGCAATCATATAAATGATTATACCAGATAAATGTCAGTGTCAAAGCTAAGGCTATGAAAGTACCTCAGCTTTTCTCTGAAAGCAGGTAGTCTTAATTTTGGATGTTACAAATTTCATTGTCGGATGCGACCATGTCCAAAAATAGCATCACATTCGCATCCGAGGACAGAAATCTGTACTATGAAAGCAGGCAAGCTAAGAATGGAGATCAAGTTTATGTTATGCTTTTATAACTACAATTAAGAATTGCGATCAAGTTTTTGTTATGCGTTTAAAACTACAATTAAGAATGGAGATCAAGTTTATGTTATGCTTTTAAAACTACAATTAAGAATGGAGATCAAGTTCATGTTTTGCTCTTAAAACAACAATTAAGAATGGAGATCAAGTTTATGTTATGCTTTTAAAACTACAATTAAGAATGGGGATCAAGTATAAGTTATGTTTATAAAACTACTATTACCAATGGATATCAAGTTTATGTTATGCTTTTAAACTACAATATCTATTTTGTTCTGTTTGGAAACAAATAAGCCAGCTTGAAGGCCTTTAACCCTTTTCAGTTTACAAGATTTTAGACTGGTCCAAATAGAGAGAGGTTTATCAGGGTCCAAAGAATCCACTCGTCCGCTTGTATTTACGAGTAAGAAATCCCGGGGGACGAGTAGAAATTCAAAGGCAGTTGTCCTCCCGAACGCGTGGAGAATGAATGGCATTAAATCATTGTGTCTAGTGTCAGGATTACAATAGATAAAATACAAAAAAGACGCATCGAAAAAGTTTGCAGTTATTAAAGTTTGCAACAACTTGAACCGTACAGTCATGTACTTTCATTTCTAAAAATAAAACTTCCGGTTTTTGCATGTTATAACCTGGTACCCGAACTTTGTAAATACAAATTGATCTCATGATCAAGGAAAGTATTGACCCCCTGTTTTGTTCATATCTACTACTTCTTTTGTCGCATATATTGTAAAACATTGTTGACCTGTCACTCATTATTTTTCGTAAACTTTCGTTAATATCCGAGAGGTTATTAAGATAATTTTATCTTAAGAGCAAATATAATAGTGGAATAGTTGCAATTGGGACGGTAGCGCAGTGGTCTAAACGGTTTGGCAATTAGAGTTATTTAACTGACAGGCCAGGTTTGAATACGCACGCAGTCTGATACGGTGATTTTTTCTCAAATTGGTTTAACTTTGATTTTATGATTAACTAAAGAGACAGTTTTATTGTCGCTTGAATTTCTTGTCAACTTTGTAATATTCTATATTGAAATTTTTCTCTAAATCAAATCTCTCATTACTGTAATTTTCATGGAATTGATAAGCTGTTGTCACTTATTCAAGCTGAGGTCACGAGGTTTTTGATCGTCAGCTTAGCCTTTTTCGTTTCTCTAAAGCAACACCTAACTGACTCAGTTGAATTATCTTCTTTCGTTCATGACATTTAATGCTAATAATATTATTACTATTTTTCTTATCGTATGTCACGTTTCATTGCTTGTCGTTACTTCTGTTAATTCTTTTTTTACAGAATTCTTTATCAATTTCTTACTTTATTTTGAGATGTGTAATAAATTTGTCCTGTATTTTTTTTGGTTGTGCTTAGGCTACTGAGCAATAAGAAATCACTTGATGCAGAATATCTAATGGATAACCCATACAGAACGATGCACAAAATTAAGTAATCTGTGTCTTGCTTTTTTTGATATACAGACTTCACGAAATACTGACGGTCCCACTGACATGTCTGGTATAAATCATGCCGGTCTGATAAGTTCCACACGAATACAGGACCGACTGACTGGTAAAATCTAGCCACATGCACAATGTGTCCTATCTTTATGTCTGAAGGAATTCAGTTCTGTCTGGAAAAAATCTAAAGTTTACCAGACCCACTGTCCGGTAAAAAATATGGTTATTTCGTGAAGTCTGGATATATATACAAAGACTTAAATTACAGCCAGTAAAAGTACCTCGTATAAACAAAAAAAAACAAAAAAACAAGAGGACCATGATGGTCCTATATTGCTCACCTGAGTATGTCACTCATAACTTATAAACCATGTTATGAAAACCAGAATTTGTTTCATGTACATTAAGGTTGGTTAAAATTCGTCCTACTGCAACTTGGTTTTATTTTAAGTTTTGTATATTTTCAATTTTTCACTTATCGTGGCCTATTCTTTTAACAACTTTTGAAGACCTTCACCCAAGGAACATCCCTGCCAAGGTTCAGCTTGATTGGCCTAGTGGTTTAGGAGGAGAAGAATTTTTTCTAATATTTTCAGCCATTTTCGGTCATTTTTCAGACTTTCTGTTACCATGGAAACAAGAGTTTTTGATAAAATTAAATTCTTTTAACACCTTTTGAAGACCTTCACCACAGAAACATCCCTGCCAAGTTTCAGCTTGATTGGCCCAGTGGTTAAGGAGGAGAAGAATTTTTTCTAATATTTTCAGCCATTTTCGGCCATTTCAGACTTTCTGTTACCATGGAAACTAGAGTTTTTGATAAAATTAAATTCTTTTAACACCTTTTGAAGACCTTCACCACAGAAACATCCCTGCCAAGTTTCAGCTTGATTGGCCCAGTGGTTTAGGAGGAGAGGGATTTTTTCTAATATTTTCAGCCTTTTTTCAGACTTTTCGTTACCATGGAAACTAGATTTTTTGATGGAATTAAATTCTTTTAACAATTTTTGAAGACCTTCACCTAAGGAACATCCCTGCCAAGTTTTTAGCTTGATTGGCCCAGTGGTTTAGGAGGAGAAGAATTTTTTCTAATATTTTCAGCCATTTTCGGCCATTTTTCAGACTTTCTGTTACCATGGAAACTAGAGTTTTTGATGAAATTAAATTCTTTTAACAACTTTTGAAGATCTTCACCACAGAAACATCCCTACCAAGGTTCAGCTTGATTGGCCTAGTGGTTTAAGGGGTAGAAGAATTTTTTCTAATATTTTCAGCCATTTTCAGCCATTTTTCAGACTTTTCGTTACCATGGAAATCAGAGTTTTTGATGAAATTAAATTCTTTTAACAACTTTTGAAGACCTTCACCCAAGGAACATCCCTGCCAAGATTCAGCTTGATTGGCCCAGTGGTTTAGGAGGAGAAGAATTTTTTCTAATATTTTCAGCCATTTTTCAGATTTTCTGTTACCATGGAAACTAGATTTTTTGATGAAATTAAATTCTTTTAACAACTTTTGAAGACCTTCACCCAAGGAACATCCCTGCCAAGTTTCAGCTTGATAGGCCCAATGGTTTAGGAGGAGAAGAATTTTTTCTAAGATTTTCGGCCATTTTGGGCTATTATGTAACCATGGCAACCAGAGTGTTTGATGAAATTAAATGCTTTTAACAACTTTTAAAGAGCTTCACCCAAGGAACATCCATGCCAAGTTTCAGCTTGATTGGCCCAGTTGTTTAGGAGGAGAAGATGTTTAAAGAAATTGTTGACGGACGGACGGACGGACGGACAGACAGACGGACGATGAGTGATCACAATAGCTCACCTTGAGAACTTTGTGCTCGGGTTAGCTAAAAAGAATAAGACAAGAAAGAGATTCGATCTTCGGACCTCTGCATTGCAAGTTCCTGACCTTACACCTATAGCTGTGTCTGGTTATTTATCACAACTGGGTATATTTTCTTATTTAAATGCACTGTTTGCGTATTTTGAATCTATATAAGGAAGTGGGTTCCGAATATCAATGAAGGTCAACAGGAATATTAAATGAGTGTCAGGTCAACAATGTTTCACAATAGCCACAATCATTGAATTTTACCAAAAAAATCTATGGTATTGTAATTGTTCACAAATGAGATATCTTTTACTTGTCTCGATCATTTTACCTGTATTTATTACCTGGAATTTATTGTTTGTAAATGTCATAAAAAATGGTACTTTTTTTCGTCTGCACTTCAAGATGATGTTTTCAGATTCAAAACGTCTTCAATGATCCCTAGGCCTATTGTAGGGCGATTGACAGTCAAACCAGGACGAGTTACTTTTTCAAGTCACTAATGCCCTGCAGGACGAGTGTCTTTTTGTGAATTCTTTGGACCCTGTTTATGACGATTATGAAAACTTAGGTATGCTCAATTTTGGAATCAGACTATTCCATCTGGTAGAATATATATCGGAAAAATCAGAAATTGCTTGTTACTTTTTGCATCGTATTTTCTCAAGTATATAAAATTGCTGCATCATTAAATGTCAAAATGTACAGGAGAAGAAAATAAGTGCATGCAAGTTCTTTGTAAAATTTAAAAAAATTCATTTCCACCACATTCAAAGAATTTTAATCCACTTCACTATCAGAGAACTAGCACAAAACAAGACATTCCAGTACTTCATACAAAAGCCTAATATTAATGATACTACATTAAATAAAAATAAACCTTATTAAAAATGTCAAACACAGGAAAACCCTAGACTGCATGAATATATAAATCACAATGCGTAATATATTGTTAATCACATTTATTGAATTTCATTGTTTAAATTCACTTATTTCCCAAACATTTGAAATTTTAATGTCTCAATTTTTCCCACACACAAAAAGCAAACTCCAGATAATGACATCTCAATTATATGGTACGAGAGCCACAAGCCATATCCTTAACAGATGGGGGTAATCTCATTTTTCAAAGGATTTGGCTTCAATGTTTTTGGGTGTTTTTTTATTTTACATAAATTCGCAAAGCAAAAATTTAATCTGCAGGCTAACTTGTCCTTAGGATTAACAGTGCATATACAGTCAAACCTGTATTAAAAAGCACCTAAGGGACATTCAAAAATTGCTTTCTTAAGACAGGTGCTTGCTTAATACAGGTTAATTTCTGTTCATTTGCCTCATTTGGGCACCCAATAGCTGCTGGCTTAATACAGGTTGCTTGCTGAATACAGGTGGCCTCTAACACAGGTTGACTATAGTTCAAACATTTTTTATAATGCTAATAAGAGCAAGTTGTCAGTAGGCTGAAGCTATAGTCAAACCTGTATTAATTAGCAAGCACCCAGGGCATTTCTGTGCAATTTGCGGGTTCGGTGCAAGACTGTAGTAAGTGTATATACAATGTATATACACTTACTGCAGTCTTGTACCGAACCCTTGAATAGTCACATCTAGGAACTTGGTGGTTGCTTGCTGAATACCAATGGCCACTAAGAAAAGTTTCACTGCAAGGGCACCATTACAAAATTTTTGCACTGACACTGCCAAACTATACTCTGGGTATGAATTGCTAATTACTTAACCTATTAATGAACAGATTGGGCCTACAAAAGCTCTAGATGGCATTGATGTAAGGATGTTTTATATCTACAGACAATTGTGACCCACCAGATGAAAATTGACCACTATATGGGTATTTCATAAAGTATCAACCCCAGTCAGACTGCACAAACTACTTAGATGATTTTCTGAAACTAGAATCATAATACTACATTTCAGTATTAAATTTTTAGAAATATGACCTCATTCAAAATATTCAATTTTCAGTATTTCCTAAAATGGTCTCTATTACAGGTCACATTTTCTTTACCACTGAAGTGCCCTAATCTTTATAGACTGGGCAATTTTTTTTAATCACCTAGCAAGAAAACTTGTGCACTAAAGATTACTTTCACACTATTTACTATCTATAACTAGATATTCCTGCTAGTACTTTAAAGTATTCTGACAAGGGAAACAACTAATGCTATTCGCATTTAATCAAATTCATCTCCCTTACATTACTACTTTTGTCAGAGTTACCTCCCCTGAAATACTACAATTGCCAATCTGTAAAAGCCAGAATTTTCAACAGGGGTTGTGATTTTCTTAAAGAAATCCTATACAAAGACTACTCAATGAAGCACCTACCCAATTGTCTTCCCGTTTTTTCTCTCACTACACAATAAAAGTCTGTTATAGCCACCAGCTGCTTATTCCACTAAGGTATGCAATTTTATTATTTTCTCATTCATGAGAGACAAATAACCTGATCTGAATTGATCAATACACAGGCATCATGAAAATGACATTTTTACAACATCACATAATGTAAATGACCAATTAATTTCTTAAAGTAAAGGATTTTTTATTTTCATTGGATCAATCACGACTTTAATTGTTTTAACCTATTTACCTTAACCTCAATTGGAATCAAGTTCTTACAACATTTATTAATCATTCTTGATTCTGCTTCCAGGGAGAATGAACCACTTAATTGTGCTTAATGTGTGGGCCAATGAAAGAACCAAGATTATTGCATAAAATCTGCGTTTTCGGGTCATTATAGGCATACGTTAACGGACTAAACCTGGGCGTTAACGAGAGAAAACATGGATTCATAAGTAAATTCACGTGCTGTTAACGCCCAGCTTTTTTCACTTAAATGATCTCCATCTTGGCCTATACACTTTATCAGTTTCCTTTTCCAACGTTATTATAGAGCATACCTAAAGATGTTGCTCTAAATCCGCGTTAAATTGTGTGACGTCATAAATTAACCAAACAACTTCGGTATAAACGAGATGAACGTTGTAATCCATGACGGCATATAAGTAGGTTTGTTACTGGTTTTATATTGTTTCTATGATAGCATTTTGCTCTTTTCTATCTTTTTATGCAATAATAGTGTCAAATCACGCTTTTTCAGGCGTTAACATTTGCTGGGACCCTCATAATGCTTTAACGCCGGAGTGCGCAGCACTCCGGCATTAAACCATTTTTCAGGTCTCTGCAAATGTTAACACCCTCAAAAACATGAATTAACCCTATATCAATAGCAACTCCACCAAATCAAACTCCAGACCTTTTTGACCAAGAGGTCAGCCCTCTAGTCTTCTACAAACACATACATTCAGACACCACAAGGATATTACCAGCAATTAACTATAAACCCATTAAACTAATCTTTCTCTTCAGTTTTTGGTCTCATAATTGTAAGATTAATCTGATAAAGTAAAGAGTTAGGAGACATGAATCATTCAGTTTCATGTATTTGCGGTTAGGTAAAATAGATTTTAGTCTAATGATTTAAAATTACTTTTGATATAAAGAGTTTTACACACATACATGTCCAGATTCAGTTTTTTGACTAAAAAAAAGGGAATGATTTGTGCTGCAAAGTCTCAACTGCTATTGCTTAACAAAATGCAAATTTGCTAAAAAGCAAAAAGTAAACATGATGTGTTAGTGAAACACAAATGACCCCAAAACAGCATTCTTTTTTTATGATTTGACCTATACAGATGACCTTGAACATGTCAAATGACCCTGACCTTGGTACCAGCAGATGTGTATCATTGAGATTTATCATAATACCAAATGAGAGCATTGTATCTTGAATAGCTTTGAAGTAATTGGCAATGATAAGTTTTTTGTTCAATTTTGCAGACAGAAAGTCAGATAGACGGACAATGGTAAAACAATATGCCCCCAATCTTTCAATGCCGGGGCATTAAAATATCTTAAATTGAAAAAGCAAATGAAAAAAGAATGGGATAGAATATTGTTCATGTGTCCAGAGAGAGAACATTGACCTCCCTTACACAGCATTTATAAATTTTTTAAGTTTGACCTTGATTATTAACCTTGACCTAGTCAGATGACATAATGCGCCATTCAATAATGTTTTTTGATAAGAGGAACCTTCATACCAAGTATTTCAATTTGAAGAGTGTTTAATTAAGAGGAAAACATTCAGTTCCTAGATTTGAAAAACCTTCAGACAAATGCACAAACAGATACTCAGCACCTGTCAAACAATGATGCCTCAGATCTGCCAATGTGGGCGCATAAAAATGTTTGTATTAACTTCTAACAAGACTTTTAGCAGATTTCATATTTGAGCCATGTTTTAGTTCCCAGTAAACTAAAGGGTCTCAAAACAGACCAAGTGTTTCAAAAGTAAGATGGCCAATTCAGTAATTTACATTGATTGAAGATAATTGGATGACAAAATGTCTGCTGTTGGTTTGGTGTAAATGATCCAAATCTCTTTGAAATCAACCTGTTTGCCAATCACCACTAAATTGTTTATTTGAACTCATCTATTATTCACTAACATCGTCATATATATGATTTGTTGGTGTCATTTTAAAACCTTGTAACAATAGCTTTGACCAAGTTGTGGTTATGAGGTTTTCCAAATTACATGGACAAATTCTAAGATGTAACAATGGTCCTCCCAAGCTCACCTACAGAATTTTTACTAATTTCAAGACAATAAATAGTTTTCATGAACACTACCACAAGGTGACTTTTTGTAGAATCTGCGATAAAAACTGTGAATAATAAATGACACTTTCTTGATAAACAGAGCATCTGCTGAATTAAAATGTACCAAAAATATTGACAAGATCCCCGTGTTTGGGTTTCACATTAGAATTGTAATGTTGAGATTTAATTCAAATGGGTACCAACAACATAGATTTTCATTGACAATGATTTTAGACTGGCATTATGACCACTTAAGTACTTCTGTGGATTTAGATAGGAATGCTTAAGATAAATACAATTCATTAAGAATTGTTTGACCAATGAAAATATTGTGGGAAAAGGACATGAAATATTTTCTTTTCTATCAAAATTTCAATTTTTATG
Organism: Fragum whitleyi; assembly: GCA_948146395.1. Classification (NCBI taxonomy): domain Eukaryota; kingdom Metazoa; phylum Mollusca; class Bivalvia; order Cardiida; family Cardiidae; genus Fragum; species Fragum whitleyi. Next base: position 15,015,456 of record OX411543.1, on the reverse strand, counting down.
TAGAGGCTGGTTGTATGTAAATGAATGGCCGACTAAATAAGTTGTCAACCAAATACTAGAATTAAATCTGATAAATGGTTTATGACTATGCCACCTGATATGAAAAAATATTGTTTGTCAAACACTAAAACATCATATCTACAGCTTTGTTCAAGCTGTAGATATGATATTTTAGTCGTCCAAAGACGATATTTACTTTATAACATACTTCAATAACTTTCTTGAATTCATTCATCCTAATTCAATCAATTTATACTCAATTTTATACAGATGACAAAATTGTGTTTCATAAGTCATAGAAAGACTTGCTTGTCTCCCTTCATTATCATATTTATGCCCTGAGGGGTTACTTCCCTTCTTTCGACCATAGGTTTTAAAATTACTGCTGTTGTTTTGAAGATATGGTGAATTTTTCAACAGCTATCAGGCTAGATATTCTATGCCAACCAAAGAGTAAAAGTGAGATCATTGAATCTAACCTATTTCTTGCAGTGTTTTTGTATAGAACTCAAGAATCATACAAGGATCCATAAATTCTTTAGGGAGATGGGGGAGGGGGTATGCAAAAATGCACTAACTCTATGGTGTAACACAATGTATTATTCTTGGGCTGGAAAAATGCTGTAACTTAAGCTTGAAAAAGCTGCAAGTAAGACATTTGGCTAGACCATATAATATTAGATTTTCCAGGTTTTCCTAAACACCATGTTTTTCCAGGAGTGAGAACCTGGGGTCCTGTTTTAATAAACACCTAACAATCATTTTTTGTGTAAGTCAAGAATTAAAGTTGCTTTTACAGAAGTAATTAAATATGGTATTCCGCCATGCATTATCTCATTGGAATAGTCTTCTATAGAGGATCCGCATGAGATGTCGCAAGGCAGAAACTAATGTTTAATGAAAACACCTGAGGTATGATTTGTAATTTTGACTTATGATCAAGTTTTCATAAGACATTTAGTAAAACAGGCTCCAGGGACCCAAGCTTTGGATCTGTGCTTATGTTTTAACAAAATCATTCATAGATAGATTTTTGCCCCCCCCCCCCCTCTCTAGTCTCAACTTTTGTACCTTTGCACGAGGAGGATTAACCCTTCACCATGAGTAGATCATAACCCTCTTTTAAGGAGACTGGTGAAGAAATTTATTGAGAAAAACATTGTATGAAAGTGAGAAATTGGTGGTACATTAGTCCAAATATTTAGACGTTTACACGTGCACCATTCTTTATTTTATATTCACTATTGTGATATTTCATGTTTTACATTTGTTATTGCAGTGTAACGTCTAAAAGTATCCTTAACTTTTCCCGTTAGCAAAATTCATTTCACGATTTAAATAACTGTGACAGTGAACAACACGACAGATAAATAACATATAACTTCTGAATCAATTCTTACTTGTCACTCGCCTTTATTTCCACCGAATGTGTCAATTTTCAAGGAAAAAAGTTTTCGCTTTCACTTTCACAATGCATTTCATATTGTTTTGTTCCAAAGCAGATTTGGGAAAATAAAAAATGGACGGCAACGTAATTTTTAAACGAAAAAATAATACGCGCAGAAACAGTTGATAAACATTCGTGAATTAAACTAAAATTTTTATGTGAGACAATTTCATAGTAAAAGACATTTATATTTTTGATTCTGTAAGGGAAAAAACAAGTTTGAACGGAAAAAATATATCGACGGCCACGGGTCAAATCAGCCCATTTTAAATTATGCCTATGATAAAAATTTGCATCTAAACATTCTGCAACAATATACGGTATAATGTAATAAATATATAAGTTGGTGCGGAGTATGTGCAGTAAACGATATCTTCATTAAAATATATTTTTCATGTTAAACTCGCTTTGTTTTTGTGATTTTTAAAGTCCCCTTTACGAGAAAAATGTTCGTAGATCTAATGATTAGAACAAATTCAGACGTCAGATTGCATTGCTATTTTTAGACTGGTCGCATCCGAGTACAGAAACGATTGCAAATTTCTCGTGAGAAATTAGCGCAGGGATTCTCTCACACTTCAAATAATAGTTTCTTCACTGCTGTGGAAGAAGATAGAAATACAAACTTTGAAACTTAACTAGCGTTGTTATATCCTGATCGCCGACAATGTTGATTCACAGACACATTTTTTTGTGACACTTGACACATACACACACAATATATGTAAAACTAGATTTTGGATTAGTTTGTTCGAAATGATAGTTTCCATACCCGATTTAGCGCGGCTACTTAGTCAGTTATGAACTCGGTTAACTTCTTTAAGTCAGGATTTACTCCGATAATATTGCAAACTTACTTGAACTTAAATCGTCAAGTAGTAGAAAGAGTACCATAGAATGTTCGAATTTGTGAACCGTTTTAATTATAAGCCAAAGCTCGTTAACTTTGAAAAAAATGTAACCCTGTGAGTCTGAAGCCCTGTGATTTTCGCGATATATATTCAGTCTACTATTGTTTCACTGACATAAATTGCGGGAAAAAAGCTCGTCGTTATTCGGTTGAGTTCAGAAATAAGTTCTGATGACATGGACGCAACCGAAGAAACCTAGATTTATCTGTTTTGTAATATATCATAGGCGTCCGCGCAGGACGAGGTCTTAAACCTATAAGTACCTGTTTTATTTCGAAGGTTAGTCCTTTAGAATCTTTTTTATAAGAATTAAAGATAACTTTAGATATTTTGGTTGAATTTTCTTGACGGTGTCAAGGCTGTTTGTTTATGCGACTAACTTACATCTGTTGGTAGAATAACGAGAATAGTGTAACTTCGTTTAAAATTTGATGACCATTAAGCAATTAAAGCCTATAATTTATTTATTCGTCAAACTTAAATTGTAAAACTTGAAAATTAAAAAAAATGACAATATACATAAAAGAGAAATTATCAGAACAAGATCTTTAATCTCCAAGAAATAGTTTACCCCTTACATTTGTATGGCTCTATTTCAACTGTTTGCGAAATATCTCGCTAAGCCAAGTTAACATAACCCACGGACGCCGTACGATAACGCAGCTTATGTGTTTTTTGTTTAAATTTTGACACCTAACAATTTCATTATCTACAGCGTATATGTTCACAAAATTGTGTGGTGCCCAAACGGATTTTATAACCCTTTCATCCATGAATCATTGTGTGCACGTGCAGCGATTAGAAGTCAATCGCAAAGAACGCAAAGTAATCGCGGTGACTGTATGATTTGTCATCTTATGTTAGATCTACTTTAGACCATGCGACTCCAGTACTTTTTCCCAACGGTGCCTATGCGGGGATCGTAGAATAATTATGTGGTAAAGATTTCTAAGCATAAAGTCGACAGTGACCGTGCGATGTCCGTGTGGCGATTTTGTGATGCCTTAACGACGTGGTTGCGGGCCTCCATGCGATCTTGTGATTTAAAAAAAATAATATAAAATTGTTTAGCTTTTTTTCTACAAAACGTAATGTCTTCAGCATCTTTAAAAACGTCCTATAACCACACGGAACTCCTTCGTTGCCGCAAGGGCTCTCCATGATCTCTGGGTTTCGGCGAGTTCCAGCGATAGAATATGTGGCGTCCAAAATTGAGACTGATCTAATGTTTACAAACGCTTGGAAAATAGTCACGGTGCATAATTATACTGTTCCTTTATATCCATGTGCCATCTTTATGGTGTAGATAATGGTCAAAATTATCAAAGTTGGCAAATACGGGAAATAAACACCATTTGTTTACAGATGCAATATGAAAACATAACCATACGCACCGAATACGCAGAAATTTTATTTAGTTGAGAGATGATGATAAACTAAAAGGTAATCTGGATAAGATAAGTTATATAAGAAAACACACAGTACTGAATTTAAATGTACTGAGAAATTACATTTGAAGCGATTTTTTTAATTTAACTAACAATACCAGGACTAAAATATGGGCATATACCATTTTAAAATGCGATTTCGTAAATGATAAGAAACACCCCGGAACTTAATCAAGCATGGACTCTGTATAGTCAGGCTCTGTGATTCAAGATCACAGAAGACGACTCCTCGCGTAAAAATAAAGCGGGACTGATTCTTAATGCATGAACGAGTTTTAAATAAGTTTTTTTATAGGATAAGAACCTACAGGGCCATAATTAAGAGCACAGAACACTAGCACAACGAAGCTATAGACTAGTTTCATTTTATGAAAATTGTTATACATCGTAGCACAAGAAGAGCATTCTACAAGTCTTTTTGGTCAGAAATTGTAACAGTCGGATAAATTCACAATCCAAGTATTCATTTTCTTACTGTATTAAGGTATTTTCTATAAATATACATGTATCACATTCAATATCAGGGGAAAATTCTGAAGAAAGAAAAATGACGAAAACTAGCATAGACGTAACAATGAGAAAATATTAGAATAAAACCTTAACTCAAATCAATTTAGGTAATTTTCATAAAAAAAAACGCTTTGGTAATTTTCGTAGAGATAATTGTTTAAAAAACTACACTTGGGCCGTTTCGACCGAATGCAAAATCAGAAATAGGCCCTTCTTACAGTTTTTAGAAACAGCTAATGGCCCTTTTAAACCAAACTACGGACCGTTTTTTTACGGAATAACGGCCGGTTTAATTAGATACTAAAAGGAATTGTAGATCGGTAAGTAAAATAGAATTAAAACAACAGAGAATCTTATAGAAACAGACAGGTATTAAAGTTGCATTTTTTGTGCCCGAGGCATATATAATGGAATAGAACAGACGATGGATTTAAAAAGAAGGGTTAATATTTTCTTTCCAAAGTATTCAGCCCAAATTTAAATTTTCTTTTTACCTTTAATCGTGTTACTTTTACCTATTTTTGTGTGATACATAATGACTGTGTAGACTTTATTTTTAATACACATTTCGGTTGAAATAATTCCAATCAGTGGTTCCACCATTTCCACGTGCTGTTTTTGTTTACTTAATTGGAATGTTCGGCATTGTTCGACAGCGGAAAACAATATTTAGAGGGTTACTGAGTTTCAATAGGGATTAATTAATGATCTGGTAAGTTCACTTCTCATAAATTGTTGCATTCGACGCATATTTCATTGTTCCTTGTATATATATAAAGGTTGCTTGGCATTTCATTCTTAAAGCGTGTGTATTTTGTGTCCAAACAGCGAACCGTTTCTTCATCGGGATTTGCACATGGACACAAACAGGAAACTGATAAGACCTGACATACACGATAAAAGTCAAAATGTAAAATAACGTATGTCGGGTCTTATAAATAGGACTAGTGGTACATAATCAGAAGCAATATCTAATTTTCTTACAATGTTTCTGCCTCAATTGTAAAATATCTTACACATTGCAAGTGTTAGTATTTGTTTTTAAAGCCATTTCAATAGTTTTATAAACACATAATTGCAGTTGTGTCTGTGGTCTTGAGGTAGAGCGTTGGCCTCTTGACCCAAACGTCCTGAGTTCGATTCCCGGGAGCGGTAATCAATCTTGGTTCTTTCATTTGCCCACAAAATCCGCATGAGCACTGGTAAATTTTTCAGGAAGCAGAATCGAGAAGAATTAATCTAAGTTGCAAGACCTTGTTTCCCAATCAATATAAAATAGGTTTAAACCAAACATATTTACAGTAGCTCAGCTTTCAAATCCTTGTTATTTATCAACAACGTTTGGTTTTTTTTATTGATTCTTTGAAATTTTTTCTGAAAGATCTTAGAACTGGACCAACCAATTAATTCAATCCTGTTAATGGGGAACAAGGCCGTCAAAATGACTATGCCCTAATCAGTCTTGTCAGTGGATATACAAACATACTGGTCAATATTATCACCAACATGAATACATATTATCACATGGGGATAGATTACCGACAGGGCAGAGGAAAATGGATTCATACATTTTCTTTATTATATACATTGTAAGTATGTGATTTTTGCCTTTTTTTTTTTGGTTTGGTTTAAAACCATTCATTTTACATCAATTGGGAGACAAGTTCATACAAATTAGATTAATCCCTCTCGATTCTGCTACCTGGAAATTCACCTGTCAAAAGTGCTGAACATGTAGGTCATTGAAGGAACCACGATCGCTAGCCACTTCCAAGAACCAAACTTGGGACCATATGGTCAAGAGGCTGATGCTCTCCCTTTAGACTACAGACACCATACGTGTTATATCTTGCCTGATAGTGTATTGCTGGATTCACATCTACAGTCATATTGTCATATTTGAGCACTTAATAAGAACCACCCATTGAACCACCATTCAGAACATCACTTGGCCCTTTCAGTGAACTGGAACAGACCTCAGATGTATATAAGACGAATAGGTATGCCTTAAATTGTGCATTTTGTTAGACAGAAACGGTGTAAGAAAAACTAACTCGGAAACAACACACTCCATCTTTAGATTTATTTTTTTACAGTAAATAACAACTAAATTGTCTTAATTTTTGAGAATCAAAAATCATTCTCAAAAATTAAGATATTGCAGTCGTTATTTAAGAATCTACATTCATATAAGGATATAATGGTTTTACGTCAGTGACTTAAACGAGTGGCGTTGGCGACGTCAAATGTTTTCACTCAATTAAGTTTCACAGGGCATGGGCCAATCTAACTGACATCCTTGAGTTTTTCCAAGGATTTCCAGTTATTTTAAATAATAGTCTGTACATCCGAGTTTGATCGTGAGATTGGCCGAGTGGTGTTCCGAATGCCAAAACCACCAGGGTTTGACACTAACAGTGTTCCAGGATACAGGAGGATTCTAATATATTGGGAGGGATCCAATTAGTTTAAAGTAAGGGAATCTGTCAGGATCCTTCTAGAATTAATCTATAAAATTTGGAAATTCTTTCAAAATGATACCTTTTTTTCAATTCAAGGTTCTTTATCAGCTTTGTTCCTTATGTTTGTAAGAAACAAAGTTAAAGAACAACCATTGGCTGGTAAGGATATTGGAATATGTCACTGACCTATGTTTTCCCTTTCTCTTTCCTTAAAATTCTGCCTAAATGTAAATAAAAGAAGGGGCCCCTAATTATCAAGAGGGATCCTCACAGTTACAAAAAAATGACCTTGACATTGATAGATGAACTTGACCTTGGTACAAATAGAAAAGCACTGTGACAAGCAAATCTCATAAAATATGAAGGCTATTTCTTACTCATCAAAAGTTATGGCCAATATTAAAGTTTTGTTTTTTGGAAGACTAACAGATAAACAGACAAGTGGAAAACAATATACCCAGATCTATCAAGGGGTAGGGTAGGGGGTGGGTTCAAAATTAGTTAGTGTTGACCCCTAACCAAAATTCAGGGACATATATACACTAGCCTAAATAAAAGCTGGTAGCCTTTTTGCCTGACCTTATCACATTCCTGTACTATTATCAAACAGGTGAAAACCAACTTGTAACTGGCTAATTTAAGCTTGACACTATTCTATTTACTCTAAGTTAAAGGCTAGCCTCTGTTTGGCCAACTGGCACAAAGTGAAGGTGTCTGACTCGTTATCTGAGCCTTGGGTAACAGGTAAGTTCAGAAATGGTTCAAGAACTAGTTATAAAAGATCAAAGACTAGTTCTAGAGGTTCAATAACTGCCATTTATAACATTCTGGAACATTCAAGAAGCAGTTCTTAAACCTTTTCAAAGGGGTTGTACAAGAATATCAGAGGCCCATCTAGCCTTGCTGCTGCATTGGTGATAGCTCCAAAGCACATGGAATTTCTTAGTAATATTAATTGAGGGTGATTAACCCTTGTCATGCTGAACCCAAAATATTTCTGCTTTGGCAGGAGCTAGAGACAAACATCAGCCTGCACATATGTGCACCTGTTTCTCTTTTTCAAACCAGAATTGTCAATAGATTTAGTTTTCAAATAGAAAATGACCTACAGTTGGTACTTTCAGTGCTTTTTGCCCTTTGATTTTGATGCAAGTTTTAAGCCAAATTTTATTCAGCATGACAAGGGTCAATTGAGGGGTAAGTGCAAGACAATTGTAAGTCATAGTAAGTGCCTAGATAGAAACTTGTATTTCTTTTGCATTTCAAATTTCCTCAAAATAAGATTGCTAGCAAAACTGAAAAACATGATTAATTCATTCCCATTCAATTCCCTTTTTGGTGCCCCTCAAGTAAAGAGAATAAATTGATTGATTGAAAGGAGTTTAACACTGCTTTCAACATTTTCCAGTTATATTTCGGCAGCTGGAGCACCTAACAATGGATTCCTGGTATTAATCTCACCAGTAAAACCACCACATCCTTTCCTAGCCTTAAGCTGCTATCTGCTGCTATAGGGTCTATGTGATACATTGCTGACCTGATGCTTTGCTTTGCACAACCCAACGACTTATCGCGAAACAGTTGTAACTCCCTATATGTTTATAGGGAGATACAACTGTTTCGCGCTGAGCTATCGAAATGTGACATTGTTTTGAAATGTTACACACAGACTCCTATAAGATTTCAGCAACTTTTGATTGTCATGATCAATCTCTTTCAATCTAAACTGGGGAAACAGTTTGAGTGGTAATGGGTTAGAACAAACCTAATGTTTAACTTCCTGAACAAGTTCTGGAGTACTGTAGTTATAAGCCTTTTTCAACAGAATCATCAGTCCCTTTCTATGTGAAACAAGAGGGCCATAGTGGCCCTTAATCGCTCACCTGAATTAACAATCTTAAAATGTTTTTCTAAGATTTGACCCCGTGACCTAGTTTTTGACCCCACTTGACCCAATTTCAAACTTGTCCAAGATTTCATCAAGATAATCATTCTGACCAATTTTCAGGTTGATTGGGCTAAAAATATGGCCTCTAGAGTGTCCACAAGGTTTTTCTAAGATTTGACCCCGTGACCTAGTTTTTGACCCTACTTGACCCAATTTCAATATTGTGAGTGATTTTATCCAGACAATCATTCTGAGAAATTTTCAGATTATTCGGCCAAAATACATGGCCTCTAGAGCACATACAAAGTTTTTCTAAGATTTGACCCTGTGACCTAGTTTTTGACCCCACTTGACCCAATTTTGAACTTGTCCAAGATTTTATCAAGACAATGATTCTGACCAAATTTCAGGTTGATTGGGCAAAAAATGTGGCCATAAGAGTGCATACCAGGTTTTTCTAAGATTTGACCCTGTGACCTAGTTTTTGACCCCACTTGACCCAATTTCGAACTTGTCCAAGATTTTATCAAGACAATCATTCTGACCAAATTTCAGGTGGATAGGGCAAAAATTGTGGCCTCTAGAGTGCATACAAGGTTTTTCTAAGATTTGACCCTGTGACCTAGTTTTTGACCCCACTTGACCAAATTTCGAACTTGTCCGAGATATTATCAAGACAATCATTCTGACCAAATTTCAGGTTGATTGGGCAAAAAATGTGGCCTCTAGAGTGCATACAAGGTTTTTCTAAGATTTGACCCTGTGACCTAGTTTTTGACCCCACTTGACCCACTTTCGAACTTGTCCGAGATTTTATCAAGACAATCATTCTGACCAAATTTCAGGTCGATTGGGCAAAAAATGTGGCCATTAGAGTGCATACAAGGTTTTTCTAAGATTTGACCCTGTGACCTAGTTTTTGACCCCACTTGACCCAATTTCGAACTTGTCCAAGATTTTATCAAGACAATCATTCTGACCAAATTTCAGGTGGATAGGGCAAAAATTGTGGCCTCTAGAGTGCATACAAGGTTTTTCTAAGATTTGACCCTGTGACCTAGTTTTTGACCCCACTTGACCCAATTTCGAACTTGTCCGAGATTTTATCAAGACTATCATTCTGACCAAATTTCAGGTTGATTGGGCAAAAAATGTGGCCTCTAGAGTGCATACAAGGTTTTTCTTAGATTTGACCCTGTGACCTAGTTTTTGACCCCACTTGACCAAATTTCGAACTTGTCCGAGATTTTATCAAGACAATCATTCTGACCAAATTTCAGGTTGATTGGGCAAAAAATGTGGCCTCTAGAGTGCATACAAGGTTTTTCTAAGATTTGACCCTGTGACCTAGTTTTTGACCCCACTTGACCCACTTTCGAACTTGTCCGAGATTTTATCAAGACAATCATTCTGACCGAATTTCAGATTGATTGGGCAAAAAATGTGGCCTCTAGAGTGCATACAAGGTTTTTCTAAGATTTGACCCTGTCACCTAGTTTTTGACCCCACTTGACCCACTTTCGAACTTGTCCGAGATTTTATCAAGACAATCATTCTGACCGAATTTCAGGTTGATTGGGCAAAAAATGTGGCCTCTAGAGTGCATACAAGGTAAATGTTGAGGACACACGACGGACGACGGACGACGAACGACGGACGACGGACATCCACCTAACCACAAAAGCTCACCTTGAGCACTTCGTGCTCAGGTGAGCTAAAAACATGCAGGTATGGTTGTAATTTGCTCGCATGAATAATCTGAACAATAAGGAAATGTCAGGGGGTGAAAAGAACACTTTAGCTATCATGATCTGCATGTTACGAGTGTACATGGATAGATAATTCTCCTGGACGTCAACCAAATCTGATAGTCAACTGGTCTAGAGCTCTATTACAGGGTTTTCCCTCTATGTTCGAAACTGGGGGTCATTTTGCCACATTATGACCCCCTTTAAACTAGATAAAAAATGTTTCTTTGACAATTTTTGGGGGGTCATTTAAAATAAGGGAAACTCCAAATTAAAAGAAACAGGGGGTCATGGAAAACCCTGCTATCAGCATAAGGAGACTATTTGTTTTTGTGGCATTTAAATCTGTTTATAACAACTTTTTGAGTCATATTGCTCTGGCTGGAATGCCTAACCATGAATTCCTGGTATTTTTCTAACCATGACATATCCTTACTGAGCCTAGAGCTGCTCATCCCACATAGGATTACAATTACCCATGGTGCATGGATTTAAGTGGAAGACAACTGTCTGGAAGGATGTGTGTCATATGATTGATTGATTGAATGAGGTTAAACGCCACTTTCAACATTTTTTCAGTTACATTGTGGCAGCTTGAGCATCTAACAATGGATTCCTGGTATTTCTCTCACCAGTACAACCATCACATCCTTTCCTTTCCTCCAGCTGATCTGCATGTTACAAGTGTACATGGATAGATAATTGTCCTGGACCTCAACCAAATCTGATAGTCAACTGGTCTAGAGCCCTATAAGCATAAGGAGACTATTGTTTTTGTGGCATCTAAATCCATTAATAACAACTTTTTGAGTCATATTGCTCTGGCTGGAACACCTAACCGTGAATTCCTTGTATTTTTCTAACCATTGACATCCTTTCCAAGCCTTGAGCTGCTCATCCCACATAGGATTACAATTACCCATGGTGCATGGATTTAAGTTGAAGACAACTGTCTGGAAGGATGTGTGTCATATGATTGATTGATTGAATGGGGTTAAACGCCACTTTCAACATTTTTTCAGTTACATTGTGGCAGCTTGAGCATCTAACAATGGATTCCTGGTATTTCTCTCACCAGTACAACCATCACATCCTTTCCTTTCCTCCAGCTGCTACCTCACATAGGTCTTTGATTATCAACCCATTGGAGAGAGACAAATAGTCGGAAAGAATCAGTGTCGCCATCGGGGAGCGACATCAGGAATTGAACTGGGATACCAACTAAGCTACATACAGGGTATGTGAGGAGACAGTCTAGCTATTCCTGAATATCAATGGCTCAGTGCAAAACAGTGTTAACTGCCTTTGTTTATAGGCTGTTACATCTGTTTTGCACTGAGCAATCAATGGATATATATGTGACCTAGCTGCTACACATACTGAGACCATCTTAGAAGTGCAAAATGTATCGTCATATATTCTAATTTATAATCCCCGTCATGCTGAACCCTGCATATTCCTGCTTTGGCAAGAGGAATAGACAAATAGCCTGCACGTACCTTAGTGCAGTCTGATCTTGGTCCATACCACCTTATTTCCTAATCACACCAGAAATGTTTGAACATAATTTTTCAAAATAAATACCCAATCACAATCATTACATCCAGTGCCTTCAGTACTTTTATCTTCAAGCAATTTTTCCACGAATTTTATTCAAGGTAGCTCTTGAGTAGTGAAATTTACCCAAGAATAGGAGGGAATAAAATACACCTTTATCATGATTACTCACCTATCCTATTTATAATTTTACTATTTTATGAATACATCATCTATTGTGGATTTAGTGACTGTTACTCCTATTATAACAGATTCAACCAACTTTAACAAGTTTTCACATTTATCTTTTTGAGAGAGAAAAAACTTCCTATTCAAGTTATAACCTACCCCAGTGAAAATTGATGTGAAATTTCAGTGAAATTTCACCAAATTTCAGTGAAATTTCAGTGAAATGTTAAAATATCACTGAATCTCAGCAAAGTGACCAAATTTCAGTGAAATTTTGGCAAAAAAAATTTGAAATTTCAGTGAAATATTTTTTCTATATGAGGCTAGAATTTCAGTGAAATTTCAGTAATCTTTTTTTTTTTTTTAACATATGAAATTTCAGTGAATATGCCAACTTAAATATGTGTATATAATAAAACTGAACCTTTATAAAAGCACAAAAAAAAAGTAGGAACACAACAGATTCACAACATAATTGTATCAAAAGACATGTTTATAAAGAAGGTCAGAAGCAGAAATATATAGCCTAAAATGAATACACTTTTGTGAACATTGTTGACCATTCCATTCCTAAGCTTAAAGTAATGAATATATGTAAAGAAATGCATCATTTCTTCCCTCTTATGAAGCTTTATATTTCTCAAATTGCTTGAAAATGTCAATTAAAAAAAGATACAGACAAAAATAAATAAGAACAAAAAACACTATAAATATTTTTTGTTAACACTACAAGTATTTTTTTTTCATTTATGCAAGGAATTCTGTCATACTACAACCACAATATCTGTTACTTTAGCATAGATATATTTCATGACTCTACTTATTATCTGATAATGGTTGAGACAATTTCAAGTCAAAAGAATCTCTTGAAAGATATTACAGAATAATAAACGATATTATGTGATTTGTTACAAACTATTTCTCATGCAATTAACCATTTTCATTTTTAGTTTGTCTATTAGTATTATTTTGTTAAATAGCAAATTTAAATGGTAAAATAGAATTTTTCTTAATGTCGTGGAGTAAACAGAAATTTCCAGTTTATAATTTCTAGTCTAGATTAAGTCATGTGATTGATAAGAACCAATGAAAATGTTACACGGCTAAACTTATCACGCGCCATGATGCAAACGATGGAGGTCAGATTGTTGGGTCATTTTGTGTAGTTCTAAATATTAAAAAAATATCCGTAAGAGATGGCTATGTTATGCTATTGATATATATTAATATCATAATCCAACCGAAAGACGAGTTACAAACCGGAACGTGTTATTCACTTCCGTTCTCAACTTGACCTTGCTATTTCGCCGATATTTGCAATATTTGGCTACAGTTTAAATTCTTATTCCGTAACGAAAAAAAAAATGAATGAATTTGATTAAATGAATATTCTTTACTTGTCTTTTCAGCAATGATAAAATCCTCAATCAATGTCATTAAATCGTATTTCAAAATGAAATTCTTTCGTTGGAATGATCATCAAAATGGCGGTCAGGAATTCTCGTAGAACAAACAGTCAACTGATTCTATTTTTAGATTACACGGAATTCCCAAAGCTGTTAAATTTATCTTACCCTTTGGATGTCTCATGAAATTAAATTAACATTTCAAAACCTCACAATCGTTATAAACAAGTGAAGAGTGTTTTTAAGTGCAGATGATATCAAGGTATTTATGAGTTGTTAGTATTTTACTGGTCATTGGTAGTGATTTTGTGCCTGGAAAACATTCATCTTCCCCTTCTTGTACTCGTTTATTGTAGAAGAATTTTCATAAAAAAAATGATAGGAAAAGAAAGTGAAGAATGTCTTCTTCCCTCAAAATTAATTATTAACCTCCATAATATTTCCAAAATCACATAAAATCTTAACATGACTTAAATAATTCGTAGCTGACAGGTAAAGTGTAATAGTAACCGGACAAGCCATTTTTCGGATATTTATAAACAAGGAGACATTAATAGCTAAACCAAACAAATGTATTTATACCCATCAGAATTAAGGATTAATACATTAAAATGAAATAGATTTGACAAATAATTTATGAATTACAGAATAGAATATAGATTTTTTTCACATTTTTGAAAAAAAATATCTTTCTTCGATTAAATTTGACAAAAATAACATCAAATATCAATTTCTATTTTTATATGAGAAATAATAATCTCCCCTTTTGATAGTTTTATTAGAAAATGTATTTAGAAACTTGCTGATTGGGAGGCTTTCATATATAGACTCTCAAAACTGAGTACAATTCACAACAGATTTTCTCTAATTAGTATCAATAAGAATAGATATAGTATTCAGTGATATTTTATAATTTAGACTTGATATTTTATTATTTTGAATAAATACAAAAATATTCATTTCAGATAAATGTCACTCAGACATGTAGGCCTAACAGCATTACTGGTACCATATATACATGCAAGATTGTCACTGTGAAAACAGATATGTTCAAGTAATTTGTAAGTAGAATAAGATGACACTGTATTCATTATTTTACTACATGTCCACACATAAAAAGATCAAGGGTGTAATGTTTTATGCTATTTGTCCATCTTTCTGACTGTCTATGAAAACTTGATGCACCAACTAAACATTTTTCTATAACCTGGACACTATTCAAGTTACAATGTTAAACAAAAAAATGCATAAAAGTTTCTTTCACCATTCCATTCCACATATTTTGATATCAAGGTCATCTTACTAAGTCAAATTTAATGAAAATAAAAATACTATTTCAGGTCTTATTACATGCCATCAGGGGTGGACACATGTTCATCTTCTATCTCTGTATGTCCATTTGTTAACACATCTCCTCATTCAGTTGTAGACAGATTTTCATGGAACTTTCACAAAATATTCAGCTTCACAGGTGGATAGATCTTAGTGAGGAGAAAGAATTGCAGTATCTAAAGACCCTAATTCTTGCTAGCTTCAGTGTATTGTACCCCAAAAAACTATGGTGGGGGGGGGGTGTATTAGGAGTTAGCTTGTTGGTCTGTAATCTGTCTGTTCATCATTTGGCCCATCCATCCATTTGTAGCTTTTATATGTCCATTCAGTTTCTCAGCAACTAATAGGCAGATTTCCATTAAACTTTACAGATATGATCAGTATCAGGTAGAGATGTGCAAGTGATATTTTGGGTATGATCCATTCATTGACTTTTGTGTTTTGACAGAGTTATGGGCTGATGGAAAATGACTTAACATTATTGACAAGCACTTGTTTTTGGGTATTAGTCGACAGTCTAGTTTATCAAGCTTTTACAGTTGGGATGGCCATACCCAACATGACTCTTAAAGATCGATTTCAATATGAAGTAGTCACACTTACAACAGTCCTTTTTATCATTAGACCTTGAGCTTTGACCTTTGAAATCTAAGAAAAATTCTTTCAAATGGTAGAATATTTGTAATTGAAATCCATAAATGCGAGCTTTTTATATTTACCTGCACATTTTCAGTTTTCTTTTATATTGCAGATACAACTCAAAATATAGTACAGGGATAAACCTTATAGTGTAACTGCTGAATATTTTGGAGTCTTGAGAAAAACATGAGTGAAGAAGATAACAACTGTAGCCTTGAAAAAACAACAACATTAAGTTAGATCTGGAAAAAATGTAGTTGAATGTAGGTAAGTGTATTGAAGTTAAATGCTTTCTAGTAGATCCTCAAAATTTCTTGGAGTATCACATTAAATTCAACTGTCACACCAGTAATATTACATGTATCATAATGGTAAACTCACTGTTTTTAATCACTCTTCTTTTCATTTAATCTCCTGAGGTATAAATGCTATTTACTTGAAACTTTGTAGTTGAATGGATCTTATTGAGGAGATGCAGCGCACATTTTTTAAGAGACACCAATCTTGCTTTATTTTACCCCACTACAGGGATCAACACTAACACCAGTCCTCGGGCCCGAGAGCTGTGGATTTTAGGGAGGACTGGTAGCTATAATCAAGCTGCAGGTCCTTCAGGCCTGTTAAAAAGGGCACAACTAAGTATTTCAAATCTGTCAAGTTTTGAAAAATAACTGCCTTTCCATAACTAAAATTTGCATTACCATTTGGTAAACATTGTTGAAAAAGAAGAAATTGCTTGTCAATATGCAGTATAATAAGAATAACTTAGATATTGCCACTTGGTCTTATAAATTTTTTATCCCCACCGTTTTTTGTGAAGGGAATATAGTAATGGTCTCCATCCGTCATTTCGACATTCCGTCACTAAACTCGTCTGGAGCATATCTTCAGAAGCTATCAACTTGAAACTTTATAGATGGATAGATCTCATGGAGAAGTGCAGTACTGCACAAGAACAACAAGTCTCGCTTGCATAATTTTGGAGTAATTGCCCTTTGTTATTTCTTAACTCTTACTCTTTTTTGGGGCATATCTCTTAAAGTAAAATAGCTATCAACTTTAAACTCCATAAAAGATTAAGCTTCAGTTTACTATCAAGCTTTCATGATTGGGTATGGCCATGTCTGACATGGCTGTTGTCATTTTTGCCTTTGCTTAACCTTATTTGAGAAAGTTTTCAATATATTGCTCCATACACTTTAACAATTTGTAATATATTTTAAAACCATAACTAATATTTTGGATCTTACCTTTTAAGCCCTTGTCATGCAGAATAAAAACCATAGAATATTAAATTGAAATCGATATCCTGAATGCACTTATTGTGGGGAAATTGTAGGTAAAATTAGTTTCATTTCAAAAATATTGTTTTAAAATAAAAATCAAGTGGTCAGGACTAAGATTAAAATGCTCACATGTGCAGGCTTATCTTAATCTTTACCTTCTGTCAGAGCAGGAATATTTTAGAATGAGCTTAATAAGGGTCATTTTTTTATATTTTGTTTTTCACTAACTTCAGAAAGTGGAAGAATACAACAGAAGAGGGAAAAAATGTGATCGTTCCTTTGTGTTTCAACTTTACCATTGGCATGCAGTTTCTGGTACCACAATCATCTGTAAATAGGCACATACGCTATATGGAACCAGCCTAGAGACAGAAGAGACTGTTTCAGAAAACAACCTTGTCACATAAGAAAGCTGTTTTTAAATTTTGAAATGTATTTGGCTGGTTTAAACTGTTTTGTAACTTCACCTTCCTCTCTTGTGTGGCACATTTACTGCAAAAAGTTAAAAAAAATACCCAGATATCTAAGGGTTAGATCTTTTGGTATTTGAACTTGCTACTACTTGAACTTTCTACTTGACCATGAACAAAATGAACATGTCTGCAAAAAAGTAAATTGATACATTTTGAGAAGATATTGCTTTTAATGATAAAAATGTGGAACCATCATTTTCATCATTTAAAACAATTTTTTCCATCCTTTTACATGAAAATTAGTGAATAATTTATCACTTAGATCTATTGTGTAACATTCAAAGATTTGCCCTGATATTCACTGGTCCATGGACAAGTAGCCTTGAAAAATGTACTTGTCTGCAAGTACAAAAGCCTATGTGGGACAAGTTAGGATGTTCCACACCCCATGTTTTCATATAATCAAGTGATTTATGTCAGGCTGAGTTAGGAAAAACATAGTTGTCAGATTGACAGTTCAGTGTATGTGCCTTACAGTACTGTCTTTTCATCCATTAGTCTATCCATCCATCCATCAGATTTTGTCAAGACAAATACTCTTAAATCAAAAGATGGATTTCAAAAAAGCTTGTATGTTCTCAATCATTTGTAGATGTGCTTTTTAAAAAAAATCTTATAGCTCCAATGTCAAGGTCACATCTCAAAGTCATACATCTGGTTTGGAGTCAGTTGTATTCGGACAACCATATAGATAGGATGTAATCATATTTCCCTCCTATGGAGTAGAGGGGTATTCCCCTCCTATGGAGTAGAGGAGGGATATTGGTTTCAACTTGTCTGTCCAGCTTGATGAAATTCAGTGCTAATTCTTTGAAATTTTCAGTGTAATTCAATGAAATTTTGATGAAAATTCACTGAGATTTTGGTGAAATTCACTGTTAATTCTTTGAAATTTTGGTGAAATTTCAGTGTAATTTCACTGTTATTTTGCCCCTTTCTTTCACTGATATTTCACTGAAATTTCAGTGAAATATCAGTGAAATTTCAATCCATATTTTCACTGGGGTAGTCATAAGTGTCATAGATACGCCACTTTTATCAGTATTAATATCACACTAGCTTGAGCACCTAACTCAGAATTTCTTGTATTTCTCACACTATTTTGAGGACCCCAACATTAAGCTGTTACCAACAGTTACTGTGCTGTGGCCTGATTCCTTCACAGATTGAACACTCAATCAGTCAGTTCAATTCGACCAACACTTGTGATTGACATAAGAAGATGTGCTGGTAAAACACTGATGCCCTGCAAGGGCATTTTTTCTTTTTAAATTTGACCTTGATAATTGATTTTGACCTTGCCAGATGACCTTGACTATGACCTTGAAGGATGGGGATCAATAAGAAAAATCTTTTATACTAAGTATAATCTGTTTGACTTCTATATGGACCAACATTTTGCTGAAAATATCAGAACCGAACAATTGGAACATGTTTTTTTCCTTGTCATATCTGACATTTTCCATCTAATTATACCATCAAGAATTTTTTTATGTAAAATAATGATCATTGTGTCCGACCCTCTCCAAGTTAACTCTTGGCCTGTCATACCTTATAATGTCTGTATTAAACAGAACAGCGAATTGTTGATCCAAAAAAAGTTTTGATTTCCATAGGGGCCGAGTCAAAAGTGCATGATTTTAAGTGTGTCGTTTTAGTATAAAAGAGAGTATTTTTATAAAATAAATTTTGTCGAAGATTTTTACTTCACTAGGATATCAAATCTGAACTTATTCTATCTTCGTTAAAAAAAAACACTTGACCAGATAATTGATAATTGCATTTAACTATTCTGAGATGAACCCCATATTCACATATTTAGACCCTAGTTCCTAAAATTTATAATTTGAAGTGGGTTTTCTGAGTAAAAAAAGTAGGGATGCTACTATTAGGGAGGGCGCTTTTATAAGAGGAAATATAGCTTAGACAAACAGATGGATATCAGATTCACAATTTCCACAATGTGGAGGCATAAATCAAAGGCCTGAAAGGCCTAAATGCAGTCAGGACAGAACAATATTGAAGTATTGAAATATTTCAATTATAACAAATTCTCTAAAATCTAAGGCTAAAATCTACACTTCAGATCTATGGCCTTCTACTCTGACCATTCATTAATAAAAATGCCTTATTCACACTTAAAGCCATTGCTTTTGATGAAAAGAGCATTGCTTGGAGAGCCAATGCTTTACTTGAAGGCCAGTATAATAATAATAAAAAAATAATAAATCAAACAAGAGGGCCATAGTGGCCCTTAATCGCTCACCTGAATGAACTGTCTAAATTTTTTCAATATTCTTCTGCCTCTGTACAACATGATAATACCTTTTTTACAATTTTCAGGTTGACTTACAAGGTTTTTCTAAGATTTGACTCCGTGACCTAGTTTTTGACCCCAGTTGACCCAATTTCATACTCATCAAAAATTGCATCAATTCAATAATTCTGACGAAATCTCACGTTGATTGAACAAAAAAAGTGGCCTCTAGAGTGCATACAAGGTTTTTCTAAGA
Source organism: Fragum whitleyi (assembly GCA_948146395.1). NCBI lineage: Eukaryota > Metazoa > Mollusca > Bivalvia > Cardiida > Cardiidae > Fragum > Fragum whitleyi. Next base: position 14,995,668 of record OX411543.1, on the reverse strand, counting down.
TTTGACCCCAAGACATATATTTTGTTCCCAGTTGACCTAATTTCGAACTCGTCCTAGATTTCATCAAGACAATCATTCTGATCAAATTTCAGGTTGATCGGGCAAAAAATGTGGCCTCTAGAGTGCATACAAGGTTTTTCTAAGATTTGACCCTGTGACCTAGTTTTTGACCCCAGTTGACCCATTTTAACTTGTCCGAGATTTCATCGATACATTCATTCTGATCGAATTTCTGGTTGATCCAGCAAAATATGTGGCCTCTAGAGTTCATACAAGGTTTTTCCATGATTTGAACCTGTGACCTAGTTTTTGACCCCGGTTGACCCAATTTCGAACTCGTCCGAGATTTTATCAAGACATTTATTCTGACCAAAATTTAGGTTGATCCAGCAAAAAATGAGGCCTCTACAGTGCATACAGGGTTTTTCTAAGATTTGACCCTGTGACCTAGTTTTTGACCCCAGTTGACCCAATTTCGAACTCGTCCAAGATTTCATCAAGACAATCATTCTGACCAAAATTCAGATTTATTGGGCAAAAAATGTGGCCTCTAGAGTGCATACAAGGTTTTTCTAAGATTTGACCCTGTGACCTAGTTTTTGACCCCAGTTGACCCAATTTCGAACTCGCCCGAGATTTCATCAAGACAATCATTCTGACCAAAATTCAGGTTGATCGGGCAAAAAATGTGGCCTCTAGAGTGCATACAAGGCAAATGTTGAGGACGGACGACGGACGACAGATGTCTCACGACGCACGACGGACGACGGACATCCACCTAACCACAATAGCTCACCTTGAGCACTTCGTGCTCAGGTGAGCTAAAAAGGGCTTAATTCTTTTATCTTCCATCGTCATCCAAATTGATAAATAGGGATACCTCCTGTGATGGCCAATACTCATGCCCAGTTTACTGAATATAACAACATAAAACCACCCCAAATATTGCACTCGAGTCTACAAATCAACAAGATATTGTTAACTATCTACCTCTACCTTTCTCTTTTTTCATACACAATGAACATGTCATCATGTTGGGTTCCTCATCATACTTAATTAAGCCAGTTATATTTGTCAAGCAATTGGGTGAGGAAACCCCACTTTCTTTGGTTTTTAAATCTGCAAAAGACACTTGTTTGTCTGCTGAAATTTCACTGGGACAAATTTCCAATGAGTGTGTAATATCAACGGATGAAGAACCCATACTTTGACCCTGTGAACTCAGCCCGGGTTCATTAGAATCTATATCTTCATTTATTTTCGCCTTCTTTAAGGGGACCTGGTGAAAAAGTCAAAAATTGTCTTTGAGCGCCTTTAATCTTGATCTATTTCGCTATGAAACATGAAAACCATGTAAGATGGTAACCGATTGATTGGATATCCGATAATACAGCACCGATTTCATAACACTGCGCAGGGTACCGTAATGATTTTTTTTTGGAAAAGGCTAAAATGGCAAGGTCTTCGCAGAAGTCGGATTTTTGTCGACGTCGTATTTTAAGATTCGGCGCGACGTCAGGCCCATCCTTTCGATTTTATTCGCCGTCGGCAACTTTTGAGTTCTCATCGCGCGGCCTCGGCAGAACCCTGATTCCGCATTTAAAAATAAACGATAAACCTGTCAGGATGAGGGAGGTAACTCCAAAAGAAGATTGTCCAATTTGCATTCTCTTTGATAAAAAAGTCCCTGACTACTTTCGATTTCGTGTTTATTTTTCGGTGGCGAAAAATTGTTTTCCCCGGAATTTTGATGTCCTAATTCATAACACTGAAATTTGGCCTTGAAATAGAAATTGTTCACCAAAATTCAGGGTAGCTGTCATTCAGTCTGATATTATTTTCGCTGGTTTAAAATCATGAATGGGTTTACTTTTTCACGCTCAGGAATTTATTCAAATTCGGTGTTGTGAAGGATCCGATTGCCGGCGACCACTATATGCCAATCAGACTTTCAGTCTGACTGCATAAAAAGCCTAATGAACATTAAGAGTCAAGATGAGCATATTATTAACAATATTTTGGGTATAATCTAAGTCTATTCATAAAGCAAGTATGTGTGGTTTACAATGGGATTATCTGTCAATGGTATGCAGACAATGTGTCAGATGTAAAATATACCAGTTTTACTCAATGTTGATATTTTTAAGTTGTAATATTACAATTAATGTAATTTTCTACAAAATCTGAGAAGACGTTGGTTTCAGACTCACAAATTATCAAGGGCTTGGTGTGAATCAGTTGAAACTGCCTATATATTTTAAGGCTGTTAAAACTGTTTTGCACTGAGCCATCTAAATGGTGAATGCAGCATAAATATGGAAACATTAGCCTGCAGTCTTAAACAAAGGAAACATAAGGCTTGTTGTCTCAGACACTGACAGGAAACATTAGACATGTTGTCCCAGACCCTGGAAACATTAGACATGCTGTCCCAGACCCAGGAAACATTAGACATGCTGTCCCAGACCCTGGAAACATTAGACATGCTGTCCCAGACCCAGGAAACATTAGACATGCTGTCCCAGACCCTGGAAACATTAGACATGTTGTCCCAGACCCTGGAAACATTAGACATGTTGTCCCAGACCCTGGAAACATTAGACATGCTGTCCCAGACCCTGTAAACATTAGACATGCTGTCCCAGACCCTGGAAACATTAGACATGCTGTCCCAGACCATGGAAACATTAGACATGCTGTCCCAGACCCTGGAAACATTAGACATGCTGTCCCAGACCCAGGAATCATTAAGCCTGTTGTCCCAGACCCAGGAATCATTAGACATGCTGTCCTAGACCCAGGAATCATTAGTCCTGTTGTCTCAGACCCAGAAAACATTAGGCCTTTAGTCTCAGTCCAGGCAACATTAGGCCTGTTGTCTCAGACCCATCTTCAAAATATCAATATTATCTATGAATATTCTTATACTAAGTACCGGGTAGTCCATATATTGGACTACAAATAGAGATAAAATGTTAAAACTGATATCATACTACTAATAATTCTTCCCATCATGAAATAGGGAAATCATACACTAACAGATGAATGGTATAGCAAGGAGACCTCAGAATATTGACAAATTTGCCTTGCACTGAAGTTTCTCTTATAAACAAATTAAAGATTTTACTCTGAGACTGCTGGGAGTAGAATTTCAATATGCAATCTGTCTTTCTTGAGTAATGACATCTGTATGCGATTAGAAGACGAGTACCAGAATTCATCTGCTTTTAGAACAGTTCCAAACAAGAGAACCAAGATGGTCTTAGATCGCTCTACTGAGCCTCTTTGACCTCTGGGACATCACTTTAATTAAAAAGGCAGATATCAAAAAGATGATTATTTCTATAAGATCAATACCATGGAATGTTTTTAGCCAAGAGCAAGAAGGATATGCTTTTTTAGCTCTTTGATTATAAAAAAAGGGATGCACCCAGGTGGAGCCCAAATATGACCTCAGGGTCTTGAAATGAACAAACTTAGGAGAGGTCTACTAGAAGATGCTACATACCGAATATGAAAGCTGTCTGCCTTCTGGTTTCAGAGAAGAAGATTTTTTGAAGATTTTCCAATTTTCACCCTTTTTGTTATGGGTAAAGTTAAGGGTGGATTTCATTTATTTGAACAACTATAGAACAACTATAGAACTTTTGACCAAAGGAACATCCCTCCCAAGTTTAATCGAGATAGGCCCGCTGGTTTAGGAAAAAGATGTTTTAAGAAATTGTGGACGACATACAAGGGACGACCCACGACTGACAACAGACATTGGACAATAACAATAGCTCACCTAATGAACACTTCATGCTCAGGTGAGCTAAAAATACAAAAGTGTAAGTAACAATATACAAGGCTACTGGAAAATTTTCAACAAAGATCCCTTTTTCTCTGTTTCAGCATAGTTTCACAAAATCCTGACAATAATTATTATGTGTGTGGTCACATGATGAGGAACATTCTGTGAAAGTCTCATGCAAATCTATCCATAATTGAAGGAGGAGTTGTGCTAACTAGAACTGTTGCAGAGCGGACTTATACCCCCCACAAGCACTTTATCTCAATGCAAGTGCTATTAGTGCAGGATGTGTTTATAACAAATATTGAGGTCATATGCAGCATTTGCATGAAGTTTCATGATTCTAAGTTGCTTGGTTCTTGAGTTAGATTACGGAAATAAAAATTGAACAAAAATTGACTGTGACCTTCACCTTTGACCTTTGTGACCCCAAAACAATAGGGCACTTCCTTGGGTCATAATCAACATTTGCATAAAGTTTCATGATTGTAGGTCGCTTGGTTCTTGAGTTAGAGTTCGGAAATGAAAATTGAACAAAGGCTTACTGTGACTTTGACCTTTGAACTATGTGACCCAAAAACAAAAGGGCACTTCCTTGGGTCATAAGCAACAATTGTATAAAGTTTCATGATTGTAGGTCACTTGGTTCTTGCGTTAGAGTCCGAAACAAAAAGGTCTACGGACGGACAGACAGACAGACATGGTGAAACCAATATTACCCCCTCTACTTCATAGGTGGGGGGTATAACCCCCCTCTACTTCGTAGATGGGGGGGTATAAAAACATAACACTTATGTCTTTTAGGCCCTTTTCTCTATAAATGATTGATTGATTGAATGGAGTTTTATGCCCCTTTCAACAATTTTTCAGTTATATTGCGACGGCTGGAGTACCTAACGATGGATTCCTGGTATTTCTCTCATCAGTTCACCCACCACATCCTTTCCTAGCCTCCAGCTGCTACCTCACATAGGTCTATGATTATCAACCTATTGATGAGAGACAGATAGTGGGAAAGAATGCGTGCTGCCATCGGGGATCGAACCCGGGACCTCTAGCGATAGTCCCACGCGCTACCAACTGCGCTATGACAGCGCCCCTATAATTTGAGGTGGATTTCACCTAAACAATCATATAAATGATTGTTTAGAGGAAATTCATCACAAAGTAGAGAAGAAGTCTCAAAAAGTTCCTAAAATTTTAGACCCCTTTAAGGGAGGACACTATAAATAGAGGAAATACGGTAAAAGTCACAAATTTTATCAGGGATTCACACAAAGGTATGTTGAGGGGTTAGTGCAACACTATTGTAAGTGCCTTATTTAGGCATTTACAATAGTATTGCACTGATACCTCAATGAGAGAAAATTGTCCATTTACTCCCTACTTATGAATTTAAGGAGACCAAGCTCAAATAAGGAGTCCAAATGTTCATAATTAAGAGAACAATGTGTAAAAGAAGAAACTGCATGTTTAGCATTTTTTTTTTATTTTCCCACAACTTTATTTAATGAGAATCCCTCCCAAAAGATGGGGTTTTTTTCTGATCATAATACTAAATGAGAGCAAATTAATGTTATCTTCAACAACTCATGTAGTAAAAGAAATCAAGTTTTGGCATGGGTTGGAAAGGAAATTGCCCTTTGAATTTTTTTCACAAAATATTCGATCCTGGGAGTCAGACTTCTTACTTCAAAATGTAGGAGTTCCTTTTTCTGTTACACAATGAGTCTTGCACTTCTGGACTCACCTTAGTGTCAAACCCTGTTCATAAAGCTAAGCCCGCAAAAATTAGTAACTTTTGTTTGTTTGCGTCAGGAGGCTTATAACAATTTTGAAAATTTTCAGGTATGATACGGCTAAGGTCAAAATTATCAATGAGCTAATAACAATCTTGGTTGTCAAGTATGAAATATTTTTGCCCAACTTGACAATCGGTTCCTCTATACACAGATTATGTCTGATAACCCAAAAGATAGCCAGACTGGGGTAAACAAACAAATAGACCTGGTCAATGTCGTCTAATTACCACAAATTGAACAAACTTCACAATCTTTCATCATCAGTCTCTAAACTCCTGTTAAATGGGATTGAAACCAGCTTGCAAGGTTTTCCAGACCGTTGCAAGCCACTCAAGCACCTAACCATTGGTCCCTTGAATTTCTCACACCCGAGTGTAGATCCACAAGTTCACGTGAGTGATCAAAGGTCAAATTTGTCTAAATCTGTACTCACTCAAGCTTGTGGATCTATACTACCACACCAGTCTATCCTAGCCTCCAGCTGCTCATCCAATTACCAGTAATTGAACCAGGGACCCAATCAATTGGAATCTGATTTGCTTCAATCTGTTCCTTGGGATCAGCTAGAAGTCGAGAAAAGGAAGTAGGAAGCTGAAGCATGGCATATTGCATAGACGTACAAGTAGTACACTATTTTGTTTCCTACTAGTTGGGTCTATGGTGGAATCAGTTATTCTTATACCACTTTCACATTGATCTAGCCTGCAGGGGTTGAAATTAACTTTTTTGGCCACTCGCTGAATCTTGCGAGTACCCTAATTTCCAACTCGTAAAATAAAACGGCACTCGCAAATTCTTCTTTCTTCTTAATAAAACATGCATCATTTTATGGGCAGTTGAATTAGAATAACAATGATTTTGCCAATCTTTCCAATTCGCAAAAAAACACAAGTGGTTGATACTTGACACTCACAATCTTACATTTTCACTCGCATTTTGCATGTTCGCAAGTGCTAAATTCAACCCCTGGCCTGTGACTGACTTTCTGACTCTGTAACAATGTGTGTGCGGTACAACAGGCAGCCTGTACAATTTTAGCAGATTTCTCACAGACAGACTCATGAACGTTCACAGGGATATTGAAATACACATTTTTCCCACTTGTCCTTGGACAAGTAATACAAGATTTTCTACTTGTCCAGGATCAACATGAACTTGTCCGCAAAAGAGAGAATAGATAAAATAAAAGAAATTATTGTTTTCAATGAAGAAAATGCTGAAACCCAGCATTTTCTTCATTGAAAACAATATTTTCTATATTTTGATACAGACATTTAACTAATTAATCTTTTAACTTTATCAGGTACCTGGAGCACTTAAAAATGGTTTCTTGGTATTTCTCTCACCAGTAAAACCACCACATCCTTTCCTAGCCTCCAGCTGCTATATCTCACATAGGTCTACGATTGTCAACCAATTGGTGAGAGACAAACAGTCATAAAGAATGAGTGCCGCTGTCGAGATCAGGCATAGTATAGACTCACAGGTAAGGCTGTGCAAACGAACACCTTGCCAGAGACTTTTCTCTTCATGGATTTGTTTGTGTGTGATTAAAGGATTTAGGTCCCTCAGTACGTGCTCTTGGCCTACATGAATATAATCTGGACCATGAGAGAGATAGAAGGAATTGCATGGAGATCCAGGGGCTTGTTTCACCAAAACATTTAAGACACATTTTTGGCTTACCGATGACTTACCACATATTTAGGACAAAATTTTAAATCATGTATCACCAATCTATCATTATCTTTGTTATTAGTGACGGTTGCTATTTCTGTTTCGAATGGCATCCGTAAGACAAAAATACGCCTTAAATGTTTTGATGAAACCGGCTCCAGGTTAATAGGCCCCTGGCCTTGGTCTTGTTCAAGTAGACCCCCATGGTTCTTAATCGTGCCTAGTGTAAGGCACTGATACACATGAAGCTACCTCTGGGTTTCTTACCAGTTTGGCAGGGATAACAAGTACCACTGAAAACTTTTCCCTTGTTCAGGATTCGAAGTACAGATTTAATAATTAGTAGCCCCTCGACATACCACATGTCGACATAACTTAGGCTGTCCCCTCTGTGCATGAATTTGAAATTGCACAAGTTTCAATTCAAATCCATTGTACCTATAAATATAATAGGCACAAACAATAGTTTTGCATTGTATACATATAGTTAAATGTCTTCATTTTCCATGTTGGAGGATCTATAAATTGGCTTTTTTTAATGTTTGAAAAAAAATGTTTTCAAATATTATCATTGGTTATCAAAAACATTGCAATAATAGCTGATTCAGGACTCATTTAGGATATTTTGGAATCTTGTCCCAATATGTATAAAGTCTGACAGATATCCATTCTACAAACAAATTTGGTATGTACACAGTCATAAGTATCCAAGTGAAAGGAATTACACTATTATATCAAACAAGATAAAAGATTAATTTAAATATTTTGAGACCAAAAATATCTTTATCTATATGACAAATAGCAAGTCTGTATGTTTCAAAGTGGTTGTCTTATTTATATACCTAAATTTTCAAAGCAAAAGATGTGTTGTTCGTTTGTATGAATAGTTTGATACAACTTTTGACAGTTTTTCAGTAATATAGCAGAGGCCAGAGTACCTAACAATGGATTCCTTTGATTTCTTTAAACACTGCTATTTTGGAAATGAAGACAACATCAAACCACATAAGAGGCGGATAATTCTTCAACCAGCCCTGCATTCAGGATGGCAAAATGGTGCAAACTGTTTCCAAATTATACCCCACCTTGCTGGCAAGTGCATATGCAAAGGAAGGTATAATAGTCAAAATGTGACCATTTTATTGCAACAGAGGTCAGGGAAACTTAAGGCCTCTACCAATATTTTCATGTTCTAGTAAAAGGAATACAGAAAAATAATAATTAATGTTTACTTTAACATTTAGAGGAGAAACCATTCTTGAGGCGACAATAGGTCGAACTATTGCTGTATCGTGATAGTTTACCTTGTAATAGCAATAGGTTGATAGCATTTTGTCAAGTCAATAGATATCGCAATAGTTCCTCTGTCTATCGATTGTTTACAATAGGGTTTTTTTTTTTGAAAATGAGAGTAGAACTAAATGTAGTGACAATGCTGCCTTTATGCATGTTTTCATAAGGGAATGAAGTCAAATCCAATTCTTTTTAAGGGAATATCTGTAATTAACTTATTTGATCATTTACTTGTCATTGACAAGGTAAACAGCATCGCTTACAAGACCAATATAAAGTTAATGTCTAATAGGTGGACGCTTTAACATTGATTATAATCTATTTTTTCTGTAAAAACATCTATTGTGATAGTATTGCAATAGTTTTCTGACTATTGCAATACTATTCCAATAGCAACTTTTCTATGGCAATACTATCATGATACTAATTTTGAACTCAATAGTCACCCCTAGCAATATATACCAGAAAATATCCCTTTTAAACCTGTAAAATTGTTCCTTGATTATAATCAAGGAACAACTTTATAGGCTTAAAAAGGAGATTTTTCTGGTAACTTAGACAGTGAATGATTAGATTCTCTGTCTAGGTTATTTATTAAAACATCTGTTAAGTGTAACTTTATACAAATTCAATTATCTATCTTAGCTAACAAAACATCATTACTTATTTGTTAACCATTACCATCATAAAATAGACAAGTAATTTAAAAGTTCAAGACTAAAATAATTTTCAAACAAGAGACCCATAATATGGGCAGGGGTGTGGAAATACGACTTTTCTCCACTTGTCCATGGACAAATAAAAGTCAATTTCCTACTTGTCAATAATAAAAATGAACTTGTCTGCAAAAAAAAGAATTGATAAATATTGATATTGATTGTTCTTAATCAAGGAAATTCTTCATATTTTTTCCTTATGACTATTGATACAAACAATAGGATGACTTTTCTCCTAGATATTTCTAGTACAACAAAAACTAGAAAGCCATGAATGGCTTGAGTCGCTCCACAGGCTTGAAATTATTGTAAATTAAAGCAAATAATGTTTTGACTAGATTTTTAGATATTTGGGGTTCTACTGATGTTGAAAATGATTTTCAAAGTTTCAACTTTATAACAGATAGAGAAAAGACCACTGCTATTAAAAGACATATTTTCATCAAATCAAAATAATTTTTGGCTGCATGATGATGGGTCACCCAAAGATCATACCAAAGACATTTGATTGATATCCATCAGTTACATTCTAAGAAAATGTTTTTCATAATTTCCACTATTTAACTTATTGAGAATTGACCTCCACCCATAGATTGTATATTTCTCATCCAATCAAACTAAATGTTGGTTCACTGATAAAGGGTCACTCAAGGATCATTCCAGTGAAATTTGATTGATATCCATCAGTTAAATTCTGAGAAAATGATTTTCAAAGTCTCCACCAAGTAACATATAGAGAAATGACCTCCGCCCATAAAATGCATATTTTTCATCCAATCACAATGATTTTTTGTAGACTGATAAAGGGTCACTCAAGGATCATTTCAGTGAAATTTGGTTGATATTCATCAGTTACATTCTGAGAAAATGATTTTCAAAGTTTCCACTATTTAACATATAGAGAAATGACCTCCGCCCATAAAATGCATATTTTCCATCTGATCACAATGATTTTTTTGTAGACTGATGAAGGGTCACTCAAGGATCAATCCAGTGAATTTTGGTTGACATCCATTAGTTACATTCTGAGAAAATGATTTTCAAAGTCTCCACTATATAACATATAGAGAAATGACCTCCGCCCATAAAATGCATATTTTCCATCTGATCACAATGATTTTTTGTAGACTGATAAAGGGTCACCCAAGGATCATTCATGTAAACTTTCATTGGTATCCATTGATTAGAATCTGAGAAAACTCACTTTTTACCATATTTGGAAATTAGCCACGCCCATTAAATCCATGTTTTTCATTGGATCAAAATTTCTTGAACAACTTTGAAAGAGGGTCACCCAAGGATCATTCCTGTGAAGTTTGGTTGAAATCTATCCAGTAGTTTCTGAGGAGAAGATTTTTAAAGAAAAGTTTACGACCGGACGCACGCACGCACGGACGAACGCATGCACGACGGACACAACGCCATGACAATAGCCCCAGTGGCTTTTAGCCAGTGGAGCTAAAAATGTACTTGCCCGTAAGTGGAAAAGCCTGTGTCAGGCATGGGAATTCCACACCCCTGAAGGGCTAATATGATATATTCTTCTGACTACATTATGATTGTTTAATTATTCTATGCAAGTTTTATTTATTGATTGATTGAAGGTAGTATTGAGGCACTTTCAACATTTTTCAGTTTTATCGTGGCAACTGGAGCACCTAACAATGGAGTCCTGGTTTTTCTCTCACTAGTACAACAATTATATCCTTTCCAAGCCTCCAGCTACTATTTCACATAGGTCTACTATTATCAACTCATTGGTGAGAGACAAATAGTCGGAAAGAATGAGTGCCGCTGTGGGGGATCAAACCCAGGACCTCTACCTGTGCAAGTTTGTCTGGAATACAGCAAGTATCTACAAAGCAGTGCTTATGCTGTTTGTAAAAATTTTCTGTAATTGGCAGGGCTTGTGTTTGACCCTTTAATAAGGGGTTTGACCCTCAAAAATCTGATTATATCCTATTTTGACCCTTAGAAATTTTTTCCCAAGTTTGAACCCTTGAGAGAAAATTCTAAGGATCAGAACTGGTTTAATCACTCAAATTCTCAATGTTGTATCTTGTATACTATTTAGAATTCTACTGTTTATTTTTTCCCTGTATATTATTTCATCAAAAGGTCAATTCACATTGAAGCTTGCAAAATTCTAGACACAATTTACCTTTTCTGTTGTTTTGATCCACTCAGAATAAGTTCTGACCCCAAAAATATCATGGTTTGGGGGTCAATGACTCCTTAATTTCAAATACTAGCATGAACATGAGCCCTGAATTGGTCTCAAAAGTCCATTTTAAGGAGTGAGCACAAAACATGCAAATGTCCATATGTTTATGGGCACTAACAATATTTGCTTTTGCACTGACCCCTCTATTTTAACCCTTTGCTGTTTAATCCCTGCTTTTTACGTGCCTATTATTTTATCATTGAGAAAACATTGTGAAAAAAGAAGAAATTGCTTCTGACAAGCAATTTCTCCTTTTTTTCCACACTATTTTCTACCCTGCTGAATGGTTATTTTTCAAATTAAATCCACTTTTAATTTTTGTCTGCAAAACCTTTGAAGGTCCAAAATTTTGTAAAACAGGAAAGGGTTAACTCCTGTATCTCTAGCAGTGACGTGCCAAGACTTTGTTTTTGCAAAATTGTCCCCAAAAGAATCATGAAAACATCCCCTTGGTGAAGAAAGCTTGAAGACATGCAGAAAATTTTGTTGTAAGGGTGGATTAAAGTAAATTTGAAGAGTTAACAAGGAAATCCTTTATCAACTTTATTATGAAGTGTTAATTTCTTGTATTTCCTTATGACAGTCACATGTTTAATGGATGAGCAAAACATCGTAATTACAGCTTGATTAAGCTGCATTTATGAAGTTTTGCTCACCCACAAACAACATGCTTACAATAATGCAATCATAAAATTTATATTGTATTGTATTGTATTTTGGAAATATGTTCATTATCAGAGGTACAAATAGGAGGGGGTATTGCAAGTTTAACCCTTGTCATGCTGAATTAAAATCCTATTTCAGAAATGCTCTCACATCAAAGTACTGACAGCCCTAGAATCCATAGGTGTAGGGCAATCTTGCTTTTTGAAATTAAATGTCATTCACAATTCTACCTTTAAAGGGGACAAACAGGTGGTGTAGGTTAGGATCAGGCTGCACATAGGTGCAGGCTGATCTTTGTCTATACCTCCTGCAAAAGCAGGAATATTCCAGGTTCAGCATGACAAGGGTTAAAATCCTTATTTCTGATTGAAAACCTATGTTGTGGGTACTCATTTGAATTGTCTCACCAAGACAATACCAATGACTTACCCCAATATAGGATTTTTGCAAGCAATTTTAAAATAACTTAATTTGAAATCCAAAATACCCCCTCTATCTGTAGCTTTGTATCACAGCATGCGATTGTGAAACAGATTACCTGAAAATATCCATTTTCAGCACTTTGACCTTTAAATATGACCTTGACCAAGACTTTAATACCTCCTGGACCTAAGGTTATAAAACTTTTTGCAATCAACTGAGAATTTACTCAAACTTAAAACTTTAATGTTTCATTTCCATGGTGCATTCTCAGATAACTGTTAAGGCAAAAATCAGTTTTATCAACAGATCTCAATTTTAGGAGAAAACAGTGTGTGACCAAGATCAAACCATACCTTTGTGCAAGCTTATTGTTGTCTTTACCTTCTGCGACATAAATATTTAAGACTTAACAAGGGTATAAACGGTAAATAGCAAAAAGAATGAAACATTAATTGCTTCTTGTAAAGCTAAAAATTGCTAATAAATAACATGTGTCTCATAGGTTAAAAAAGAACAATGTCAACATTTCCTATTTGTACAATGAACATGGGAAATGAAGTTGTCAAACTTTGATAGCTAATTTAATTGCATCATTTGCATGATAACATATCTCAGTTTTAACCCTTACAAATTTACAGAAAATGAGACACACATTGGTTCATGTCATGATAGAATTAAACATTCTTTAATGCTTATCGGTGGTTTATCGAGAAATAACGGTAGATTATCACTTGATAATCTCACCGCAAAAGCAGTGAAATTATCAAAACTTATACCCTGCTTTGGTGCATTTCATCCTCAATGAAACCTTATGTTGTGTGTACTCATTTGAATTGTCTTGTTGATGATTACAAACAACATTGGATGTTTGCTACAGTTTGATGGGTCAGTGTAATACAGTTGTAGCTGGCTGCCAGTATGTTTATTGGCAGTTACAACTGTTTCACACAGAGCCATCCAATTCTAAAAATACTTTGATCTTAAATCCAAAATACTTCCTCTATCTGTAGCTCGGTGTTTATGCTGGGCTGTTGAGTGCTAGATATCAAGTCATAAAGGGGCATAGTTATGTATAAAAATGCATTTAGTTATCTACCCTTGGTTTTTGTAGGTATCTCTTTGGATAGTAAACATCAGGGCTCGTGTTTGACCCTTAAACCAGGGTTTTTACCCCCCCCCCCCCCCCAAAAAAAAAATCTGAAAATATCTTAATTTGACCCTTGAAATTTCTCTCAAGGGGGTCATTTTGACCCCCTTGAGAAGAATTACTAAGGGTCAAAACATTGTTTTATACCTAAGATTTTCACAAAGTTCTACTATGCTTCATATCATTACTAGAAATAGTTAAATTGACTCTTACATACTTATGATCTGCTTTTTCTGTCATTTTGACCCTTTAAATTTAAATTTGACCCCCAGAATTTCTAAGGTGAGGAGTCAATGACTCCCCAATATCAAACACTAACACGAGCCCTGAATCATAAATCAAATTTGAAGTGAAAGCCAAATCAGTAACACCAAAGATATTACAAAATATCACTGCTCCAATTTTAGGCTTCAACAATTTCAGGAGGCTTATCTGAGAATAGCTTGGCTCAAAATGATTATATATTGGTCTAACCTAGACTTGCCTCAGTCGTTTCTGTTAGCACTTTCAGATACTATTTTTTTGTAGTTCATTTACTTGCCCTTTAGTCCAAGTTCATATTTACAAGTCCTGAACAGAGACAGGGCACTTATTTGTAAGATTTGTAATGATTTAATACTACAAAGAAGAGCCTGGTGGACAGACTAGGTCTATCTTTATGGATAGCCATTACACCAGACTTTTTGTTTTTTTGCAGATATTCATCATATTTGTCTTTCTAGATTTTCATGTGATTACGTGATTGTAGAATGGCCAAGCACTTATGAATAAAATACTATTCATTACTGACCTCTGCTGGATCAAATCTATTTTACAATTTTTTTAACCTTTTCCTGTTTTACAAAATTTTGGACCTGTCCAAATTCAAAGTTTTTGCAGACGAAAATTAAAAGTGGATTTAATTTGAAAATTAACCATTCAGTAGGGTATAAAATAGCGTGGAAAAAGAAGAAATTGCTTGTCTGAAACAATTTCTTCTTTTTTCACAATGTTTTCTCAATCATAAAATCACAGGCACGTAAAAAGCAGGGATTAAACAGCAAAGGGTTAAAGACCAAACTATCAGGATGCGCCCTCTCAGTTTGTTGTATAACATTTTACCATCCATATCAGATATCACTGCACTATCACCTTAATGTAGACTTTAAATTACTTTGATCATGATGACCCAGGATTTCTTTCCAGTTGCCTTATGAGTGTCTAAGGTCTACATCCCTCCAAACCTTTAAATATCTTTTATTTGATAACACATGCAGGGTTGACACAAACACCAGTCCTCTGGCCCCGAAGCCTGTGACTTTCAGAGAGAACGGCAGAAGTTAGTTATGGTGCAGGTCCTTAAGGCCTGTAATTAATGACCATTTTCTTCCCAATCTGTCCCGTATTGCAAAAAAAAAAAACTAAGATGTGTTTGTGAATCATAAATGCCCCTGTAACAGCAATTTTTTTCAAAATATTGACCTTGACCTTTAAGCATGACCTTGACCTTGATACCTACAGATGTACATCAATGAGATCTTTCATCATGCCAGTTATGAGACAGGGGATCTATAACATGTTTGAATAAACTGAACAGTGAAAGTATTTTGGTAATGTTTGACCTTGATGGGTGACCTTGACCTTGTCACATGACCTTGAGTTTGAAACCAGCAGATGTGTATCATGGAGATCTATCATCATGCCAAATATGAGCCTTGTATCCTAAAAAGGCTTGAAGATATTGGCAATGTTAAGTTTTATGGCTAAGTCTTTTAGTTATTTTACCTTTTTAGATGACCTTGACCTTGTCATATGACCTTGACTTTGGTATCAGCAGATGCGGATCATTGAGATCTACCATCATGCCAAATATGAGCCTTGTATTTTGAAAAGGCTTGAAGATACAGTATTGGCAATGATAAGTTTTTTGTTTAACTTTTCCAGACAGACAGACAGATGGACGAACAATGGTAAAACAATATGCCCCCAACCTTTCAATGCAGGGGCATAAAAAAGCCTTTCCAATGCCAATTTATTTCATACCCTATTGAAATATTGCAGAAAAAGAAGAAATTGCTAGTCTAAAGCAATTTCTTCTTTTCCCCCAAATGTTTTTCCTTACAATTTACTTCTTATTGCTCTAAATTA
This sequence comes from Fragum whitleyi, assembly GCA_948146395.1. NCBI lineage: Eukaryota > Metazoa > Mollusca > Bivalvia > Cardiida > Cardiidae > Fragum > Fragum whitleyi. The sequence goes on along the minus strand of OX411543.1, from coordinate 14,979,800 downwards.
AAAAAAGTTTCACAGAGGACCTGTTCCAATACAAGAGGACCTGTACGATTTGGATCTTCTAGGTCCTTCAGGCTGATGGTAAAAAGTAGTTAGCATCAAACCCCTTAATCTATTCTTTTCTTGTTCTTTCCCAATTTATTGAACATCTAAACTTGAGAAAAGGAAGAAATTGCTTGTGACATGCAACTATTGCTTTTCCCTCAATAATTTCTACCAAATGCAATTCTTTTTTCTTGAACAGCACCCATTTTTTGTCTTACAATTTGAATAAGATTGCTACATGAAATACATGGAAAGGTTATACTAATGCTGAGTTTTCAGATGATAAACCAGTGGGTATGTAGACGCATACATATATGCATAGCAAGGGATCAAACAGTGGCCCTCTGACAACTTACCAGGGTTCGAGACTAACCCAAATTTGCCATAGGCCTGAGGATTTTATTGGTTATATTTCTTACAGATCAACTGTTATATTTCCTGGTCCCCAATATTACTTCTTGCTCATCAACAGTGCTCCAGATAATTTCAAAGGCCATCAGTACAGTACTGATTGAAATAATTTTTAATCAGTACCTGATATGAGATAACAGTACAACTTTCGGTAAAGAGCAAAGTGGAAGAAAAGTGAATTTTCATTTCTTTCTTAATGTAACCTTAGTAACAAGTTTTTGTACCTGAACTCCTTTAACAACAATACAGCAACCCTTTCATTAAATATAATTTTCTTTTCTTTTAATCATTGGACCTTCCAAAAAAATACCTGTTTTTGTTTTATTTAAAAATTTGGGACAGTTAAGAACAGACCCCCCCCCCCAATGGATCATTTAAATGTTGTATGATGTTTTATTGTATTGAATTGTTGCTTGAAAAAAATTCAATTTTTTCTCATATATATATATATAATATATTTTTTTTTTTGAAACTTCAATGAGTTTGCAGCAAAATTATCATGTAAATATTTTATTAACGCGTAGGCCTATCTACTTAAACCAGCGTACTCAGAAAAATTAGTGATGGAGTATGTTATTTCGTCCATGAACGATTTGATAACTGATCAGAAATTTAGCGAGTTCTTCTGGAGTAAACCATTGAAAAAAAGATTCCCATGACGTGTGATGTTTTTCTGCTGATTAGGGTACTTTTACGGTGACACGAATCGAAAATTTGGGTCAGCAAATCAGCTGGTCTCTCATCATTTACGGCAAAAATTTAATAAGCGCACCGATGCTGGGTACCGCACTGTTTACAAATTATTTTCCCACGGTCCGCATTCCATTGTCACGGGAATAGTCGAAAACGATCGGTAACTTACGAGTACGCATTTACAACGTTTATATTAGTCGGGAACCTTCGGCGATGCTATTTCCAGTTTACAGAAAAGTCCGAGCGGGTAACGTAGATTCTCGTCAATATCGGGAATATCCGAAATGATAATTTTAAATTCTGCAAGAGTAAATTCCCTTGATTTACGCGTTCGTACCCAAAAATATCCGTACACGTCCAAAACATTCCGTATCTTTTACGGAGTTTCGCTAAAAATCATGCGTAACGAGTAATTTTACATCCGTAAAATACGGAAAAACGGAGCTTATCTAGAGCGCTGCATCAATCTATATAGATGTGAGTCAGATAATAAAAGCAAGAAAGAAAAGCAAAGTTTTGAAAGCCAAAACTGTGTAAGGAAAGAAGATTTTGCTAGTGACAAGCAACCTCATCTTTTCCCACAGAGTTCTTCTTTGCGTAATAGGAAGAAATGGTATAGAAATTATCAAAATATGCATTTATACCTGCATGGTTTTAGAATATCAAAAAGAAATGAATTCCAGTCCTGAATAACTGCAACAATTCATCTTTATCATAGGGGTCCGAAATAACCCCCCCACCACCATATAGACTAATATATTATTAGTCTATATGAAGGTGGGGGGGTAATATTTCAGACCCCTATGATCTTTATAGCATAAAGTCTCAGTCCCACCTTAAATTTACAGGTCCCCAGACTGAGGACTTATGTTAGTGTCAAACCTTGCATATCCTGGCCCTGATCCTAATGTGTTGTCACTAGACCAAATTAGCCAATGTATACTTTAATCTGAAACCATTTGGTAGAGGGTTAACTGTACAGACAATACAAACAGTATGTATATCTGTAAAATATTTCAAGATCAAAAGTAATTTATCTGCTCTAGTGAACATACACCTATGTAGTACATACCAACATGTCATACTCGATTATCAACTATTTTGTATCATTAAAGTAAAAAGCTTCTGTTACAAATTTATAGTAGTAAACGATCCAGTAGTTTCATTATTGTTCAGCTTCTGGCTTGTTGGGTGAGTAGTTAGTATGCTCAACTAGTAATCTGATGGTTGTCGGTTCATGTCCCACCAGAGGCGGGTATTGTGTTTGGGCAGGGCACTTTACAGACAGACAGAGCTCCAGTCCACTCAGCTGTACAAATACAGGGAAAATGAAGTAAGAGGCCCAGACTTCCAAAATTCAATTTTCAACATTAGAGGTATAGGCATTTTCTTAAAAAATCTAGGGGCCCAACCTAAAACCTAGGGACCATGGGCAACTGGGCCCCCTACTAGTCTTTTTCCCTGCAAATGGGTAGAAGAGGTTAGAGTCCATTGCCTCTATCACCAGCATTTTTTCTCATAGCCAAAACCGTACAAATTGGGAATAATGTGTCCCTTTCTCCATATTGAGAATTTTCATTGTGATGCTTGTTTCCAAAACATTTCTTTTATTCCAATCATTACTTCATGCACAATTAAAGTTCATTGCCTCTAAAGTCGTTTCTTAACTGTAAAGTAAACAAGAGATGTTTGTAAAACATTTATGCCCCCCACATTAGAGCAGGACATTGGCATATTTTTTGTCAATAAATAAAGGGCAGTAACTTAAAAAATATAATGAGTAGAGTAACAGTTCTTATGCAATGCATTCCAAGGTGATAAGATCTATGCAAAGGACAATAACTAAAAAAATAAACAAGCTAGAGTTACGTTTTTTTTACACTGCTCCTCTCTTCAATGAGATCTATCCACTAAGTTTTATGATTGTAGCTATCATACTTTCTGAGATATGCTGTGGACAAACTTCAAGTTTGAAAATCAACAAAGGGCAACTAAAAAAATAAACAAGGTAGATTTATGGTTCTTATGCACTGCACTTCTCCTTGATGTGATCTATCCACCCATGAAGTTTTATGACCATAGCCATTATACTTTCTGAGATATGCTGCAGACAAAAACAGTCTATGGACAGACAGACCAACCTACCGACGGACTGATCGACCGACAAGTGCAAAATAATATACCCCCTCTTCTTTGAAGGGGAGTATAACCATAGATGTTTAACATTAAGTTTGAACAAAGTCATATCTGGGCCAATAATTGCTCTAGAATAACTGTCAAATCAAATCCAAATCTTTGAAAAATTACAGTTTTGTTGACAAATTACAGCACAGACATTTACTGCTAAAGTATTAGCATGTTTTCCAATATTCATGAAAAAACAAATTTTATATGGTGTCCCAGGGCTTTTGTTTTAACCTTAAACCAGCGTTTTGAACCCCAGTAATTCCATTTTGACCCTCAAATATTTCCTTCAGGCGGTCAATTTTGCCTACTGAATTTACAGCAAAGCAAATTTTGCATTATAAAGATTATATAAATCATTTGTTTTCTTCATATTGTAATGAACCGTACGCAAAGACAGACGTTTGCGTTTCATCTCCCTTTAATTGATAACATTACTTTACCCTCTGAGAAGACTCGTCCAAGTCTTGGCCTGGGAGACCCGTGGGTAAGGCAACTTCGGTATTGGCAGTTGTCATTATCCAACCTCTGCCACCAATTGTAATGAACCGGGTGCACAGACAGACATGATCCATTCAGAGAAAAGGATCCTCAACCCTAAATGAGTAGACGCTGTCTATAAATCCTATCAGTAGCCATATATCTTAGGGCAGGTATATCTCATTTACATATCCACTGCAACTTACATCCCTTTAAACAGTTACAATATTACTAAAAGGTCTATATACATGAGTCAACATAAACAATAAGTATCTTAGGACACTTTATTGATAATGTCGATTAACAATGTTGAGCATTTTAAATTGTTAAACTGACAAATATATAAGTTTCCACACTTTTTGACCCTTATAAACTAGATTTGACCCCTAAATTTTATGGTCAAGGGATCAATGTCTCCTGAAATTGATAAGCTAGCACAAGCCCTGTGTCCAGAGAACACACAACCAAGTGAAGTTCATGTAATTCCAATGACAACTACCATACATCGATGGCTCAGCATGAAACAGTTGTAACTGCCTATAAACATATAGGCAGTTACAACTGTTTCACTCTCAGCCATAGACATATATCTCATTTCCTGTGATGTTACCTTATTTTTTAGGTTACCTGACAAATAAGGACCATGTAATTCTATTATTACTAAATGTGAATAGTAGTACCAAGAAATATAAAGCTTCCTTCCCATTGACAATATTCATAATATCACCATATTCTGTAGACTTGACAGGGAATGTGATTGACCCTTAAACCATAGTCTTTACTCCAAATAATTCCATTTTTACCCTAAAAACTTTTCTGTAGGGCAGTCATTTTGGCCTACTGAATTTCAATAGGTGCTATATAAATCATTTGTATTCTTCATCTTATTTTAAGGGATCTTTATAATTGAGTCTGAACAATAACAATTAAGTGTCAAAGGACGCTTAATTGATTATGTTGATTCATTTATGTAGATCATTTGATAAATTCATTGGCTTGCTCACTTTTTGTACCCTTAAAAACAGTTTGACCCCTAAAATTTTATGGTCCAGGGGTGCTTGAAGATTTATATTAAAAAAAACACCACCTACCTTTACTGTTTTGGTCTTTTTGTATGGGTTTTTCTTTGGAATGACACCTTCCCCAGTAAACTTGATGTTACACGGTTTGATCACAGTCGGTATATATCCTTCTTGATACTCTGCCTCTTGTTTCTCACCCGTTATACTACTTAAATCCAATCTAGGCACAGGAGGAGACTCAAATGTTATATTTTCATTTAGCTCTTGGAGTGTCTTACGAGGGGGTTTACGTTTCGGAGGGTCTTTTCTCTTAGTAACAATCTTGCTAGAATCAAACACCATTTTGGTTGCAGGTTGTGACGTAGTTTTCTTACGTTTTATTATCTCATCTATATTTGATACGGGGAGTTTAGGTTCTGGGGTTTTTGGAAGCTCTGGAGGAATTTGTTCTTTGTCTTTCATTTCAACATCATTAGACGGAATTGTGAAACCGTTCTCTACAGGTCTAGCAGGTGCTTGTCTCTTCCTTGGTATGGGAGACGGAGATGAACCATTGGCTAAGTGAACTGATGAGGTTTTTAATTGACTGTTATCTGTACCCGACTTCTTTAATTGGTTGGCAAGAAATGAAGACATTCCAGACACAGGGGTCTCATCCACATTACTTCGTGACTCGGGTTTGACCCTTTCTGGTTTATCTTCGATTTTCTTTGGTTCAGGGAACACGGGTTCAGGTTTGGTGCTCCTTGGGCTTCTTGTGTCAGCGTGAGTTTTTGTGTCATTCTTAACAATGTTTGTTTTTAAAGGAGTCAGCCCAGAACTTGGCACTTTATTGTTATTTGGCTTTTTAGTCCTAGCAGGTCTCACTGGAGATTCTGAGACCTCCATTTGTGTCTCTTTTTTATTATCCTTTGTGTCATTTACTGTTATTACAGTTTTCACTTCTGTTTTACTTGTACCACTTGATGATTCATTAAAGGTAAAAACAGTCTGAACAGGTGAAACGGGAGATTTAGGTGGATCTCTGTCCTTTTTCTTCATATTAGCAGAATCGAAAACCTTTGTTTTACGCGGTGAAACTTTTCCAGACTTTTTCTTTGAAGGCTTAACTAAAGACTCATTTAATACATCCTCATTTTCTGTTACCAATACTTTAGATTTTATATCATTGGTTGATTTCGTGTCATGGTTTCCCTTAGATTTTAAATGATAAATATCATTAGTTATGTCTTTATCATACTTTGAAAGTTCTTGTTTATCATGTTCATGTTTAAGTTCTAAAGTGTCTTTAGGAATTTGTTTTTGTTGTTCTGAGACATGATTCAAAGCAGTGAATTCCTTTGATTTTCTAGCAAGAACTACTGGCTTTATTCTGTTTGATTTGTCCTTCTTTACTGCTCTTGAGTCGAACACCTCAGACATGGAATGAAGAGGGGTGAGAGTATGTGCTCCAGATGAATCAGCATCTTTATTTGTGTCCTTATGGTTTCTTTTATCTATAAATGAGTCTTTACTTGGTTCTTTTGACTTTTCAACAGTTTTGAACATTTGAAGACTTTTCTCCAGAGATGTTGGAGTTGTATCAATGTCTGGGACAAATTCAGCACTATTACGAGGTGTGGCTATACTAATAGATGATTTAGTAACAGTTGAATCTACCCTAGACACAGATGGTTGAAAGTCTTTATCAATTGTTTGTGTGAACACATTATCATCTAGGACTTTTTCCACTGAAGAACGGGGGCTCGTGATAGGAGAAATTACCCTTGGGGAACCTATGTCTGAACCAGTAGACTTACGCGTCGGGGAATGTCCTTGCCATACTCTCAATGTATCTTGAACTTTATTTGCTTTTTCAAAAAAAGATCTAAAAGCGGAAACAGTATGAGGTTTGGGTAATTCATCTTCATTTTCCTTTTTATCTTTAATTGGTTTAGCACTTTGGTCTATGACCTCATTAGAGTATTCCTTTGTTTTGGTTGGTTTTTCAACAGGTGAGTTTTCAATAATAATGATGTCATCCCTGGCCACTTTCTCAAGGTCAGGAGCTGTGATCCAGTCATGATGCTCAAATTTAGGTATGTTTATTGGATAGTCAGAGCCTGAATTTCTAGAAACCCTCTTATTTCCAATCTCATTCTTTTTAGGTAATGGTGGCTTAACACTCCTGATAAAATTATTTTGTTTTGAATGTTCTGAATCTTTAGGCTTTGATATATTTGACTTTTCATTCTTTTTATAAATAAGTTCATTACTTCTTGGTCTCTCAATTAGGTTTTTACCCTCATAGCTGTTTGGTCTGTCTGTTTTTTTACTGAATCCCTGAGATTTTCTAAGAATCACATTTGAGGTTTTGCTTGTCCCAATGATTGTGTCATCGTTAGTTGACCCACCAGTGCTGCCTTGTCTGCTTCTAAAACGTGAAGAATAATCATGACTTGATTTTGCCGAGTCTGTTAAGAGATTCTCAACACTTGCAGACCTCTTAGACAGCACTATTCGGTTACCACTGTTCTCTAACTGAGCAAACTTTGACCTCAGTTTGTTCACAAACCCTGATCCCACATGGTACTCCTGCTCCAGGTCAGTGTCTGGGTTTGTTCTACTGATGCTGTCCATTATTCCTGTATCTCACTTCCTCAATATGTATTCTCTTCCATCATTCTACCATGTGGAATCTACAAGAAAAAGTAAAACAAATACAAATCGTTGGTTCAGTGCAAGACCGTAGTAAGTGTATATACAATGTATATACACTTACGGTACTACAGTCTTGCACCGAACCCTCTAAATGCACAGTTTAACAGATTCAATTTTTGTTTACTGCTTTATAACTATGTCTTTCAGTCATATCAAAACCTATTTATCTCCTTGAAGAATTTTACTAACGGTGCAAGTTATAAGAGAGCATTTAAAAGAGAACAATTAATTGAAATTTGTTTGATTGCTTCAGAAAAAATATAACACATAGTCAAAATGCACTTTTTACCAACAAATAGCCACAATTAGAGTCTAACGCGCAACCAACGACACTATGACAGCTGCCTAAGAAAGAGAGAAGGTAGTATTGTAGCTGTGCAGTAAATCAAGACCCAACCCCGGTAACTTAAAGCATGTCCCATAGTCAGTGTATTGATATTGTCCTCTTCCCTGTAAACCAAGTCACTGATCCCCTGTAGAACTAACATCAAAAGTTTGACAATACACTGAAGACAAAAACTGAACTTTTAAGTTAAGTCAGTGTGTGGGCATAAGTAGAAAAGTTCAAATAGATGGCTCAGCGTGAAACAGTTGTAACTGCCTATATGTTTATAGGCAGTTACAACTGTTTTGTGTTGAGCCATCAAAATAAGAGGTTAAATTGGCGGATTCAGAGATAGTCCAAACATTTAGACATGGTATAATACAAATGTTGTTTATTTTTCATGTTTTATCATTTGACATTCTTAATTGTTGTAGCTTGTGCATGTACAACATCTAAAAGGTCCCCTGATAGTTCCTTAGAGCAAATGTGATTTTCGTTCAAACAATCGGAAACTCAAAAAGCTAACAAACAATAATTATTGATAATGAAAGATGAACCCTTTTTACCAGTGAATTTATTTGAAATAGACTATTGTCTTCAATAGCCCCACAAATACCTCAGCCAATGAAATTGGTCCTTGCCCTCCATGAGATAAACAAAATACATGTATATGCAATCTAATGTGACATAATCTACTTTCATTTTGTGGATAGAAAAGAGTCAGCTTTTAGAGTTAAATGAAAAAGTGCAGGATTTATCTTGATTGGGGTGAGCATGAAAATTTGAAATATCAAGCGATTTCATTGGTTTAAAAAGTATGCCAAACACTAAGGTAATTTAGCCGTGGGCAAATGCCACTTCACCTTCAAAATTTTCTGGGGAGAACCCTGATTAAGTGAACTATATTTCATGAAATATTTACAAGTTTTGTACAAATGATGCAGCTTTACCTTACGATGTTCATCTTTATTATTTGAACAAGAGCTGTCACTGTAAGATGACAATGCCCCCGACACCGCTTTGATTTAGAAGTTATGGCCAATGTTAAAGTTTTTGGACGGAATGACGGACGGACGGACAGACGGACGGACGGACAGACGGACGGACAGACGGACGGACGGACAAGTCAAATTTATGATGCCTCCCTATCGGGGGCATAAAAATAGTAATATTTGTTTTTAATGATATAATATCCATTCAGTGTTTTAATATGTGGGATTCTTTGAAATTATTCTTAAAATTCAACTTCATTCTTTTTTACCGCCAATGTAAAGTTAAATTTCCTCACAACTAAATGTAAATTGAATAATATTTGTATATTGTAGTATGTTTTCCCTCCATTTTGTCCTTAGCGCGCTCGCCATCTTTAATTAACAATTTCTTACTTTATCCTTTCTTACACTGCTTAACTTTTAATATTTGCAGCACTAACAGTCATAGTATGCAGAGATGTATGGAGAGTTGTCATGGGATGTGTTGAACACACTTAGTTCCTCAAATTAGTAAGTTTACCTATGTTGTATTTACCCTTTACAATTAAGCATTATCATGTAAAGCTTGAATAGTAATTGTTTGTAAAGTTTATGTAAAGTAGAAATGCATCAATTCACTGTCAAGGGAGTTTATTGGAAAGTAGTGATATGATAATCCTTTTTAGCAATACTCATGTTGATTTATGAGCAGCCTTGACCAAGTCTATACTGTGTATTTAAATTGTTTAGATTGTACTGCAAATTGTTGCTATTATATATTTCAGAGTGAGACACTTGACAGCTAGGTACCTAGATACTGTGATACTATTTAAATGATACTTGATGCTGTAGTTACCTATGTTATACATAACTTTTGAAGATTATAGAGTTTAAACATGAACAGATTCCTTCTTCCTTCCATTGTCCTTAAGAACCTACATTCTAATAACACTAGAGTTGTGACGATACCGTTGATGCATCTATGAATCGTGATTTTTGGCTCACGATAAAGTATCGTAATACCATCCCGAAGTATCGATACACAACAATACTTTCTATCCAAACTTACGGCATCCGAACTTACGGCATCTATTCTACCGCAGTAGTTTTTTGTTTTCTAAAGTGGAGAGAAGAAAATAAAAGATACAAGGTTTTCTCCCTTGTCTTTTCTTAATCGCTTATGACATCGATAAGTTTAAAATACTCCCGGCTCCAAGTTATATTTATGTATGCACTGATATAGAAATTACCTATCTCAGGATATTTAAAAAAAAACAACAAGAGGACCAAGATGGTCCTAGATCGCTCACCCGAGTCTCTTTGACCCCTGGGACATCACATTAATTAGATAGGCAGATGTCAAAAAGAAGAAATTGCCTAAGATCAATACCATGGAATGTTTTCAGCGAATAGCAAGACAGATATGCCTGTTTGCTTTTTGATTCTATGTAAAAAGGGATGCACCTGGGTGGACCCCAAATTTGACCCCAGGGTCTTGATATGACCAAACTTGGAAGAGGTCCATAAGATGATGCTACATACTAAATATGAAAGCTGTCTGCCTACTGGTTTCAGAGAAGATGATTTTTGAAGGTTTTCATATTTTTACCATTTGTGCTCAGATGAGCTGAAAGGGATGTGTCCGGGTGGAGCCTTAATATGACCAAAGGGTCTTGATATGAACAAACTTGGTAGGGGCCTACTAGATGATGCTACATACCGAAAATGAAAGCAGTGTGCCCTCTGGTTTCGATTAAAGAAGATTTTAAAAAATTTCGCTCTTTGATTCTATGTAAAAAGGGTTGCGCCCGGGTGTAGCCCAAATATGATCCTAGGGTCTTGATATGAACAAACTTGGTAGAGGTCTACTAGATGATGCTACACACCAAATATGAAAGCTGTCTGCCTTCTGGTTTCAGAGAAGAAGATTTTTAAAGATTTTAATATTTTCACCCTTTTTGTTAAGGGTAAAGGGAAAGTTAAGGGTGGATTTCATTCATTTGAACAACTTTGGTAGAGCTTGACCCAAGGAACATCCCTGCCAAGTTTCATCAAGATTGGCCCACTGGTTTAGGAGGAGAAGATGTTTAAAGAAATTGTGGACGACGCACGACGGACGACGCACGACGGACATTCTACGATCACAATAGCTCACCTTGAGCACTTTGTGCTCAGGTGAGCTAAAAATGAGCGCAAATGATTGTTGATAATTGTGGTTTTCCTGATTTTAGACTGTAATTTTATCTCTTATTTGCCATCAATTTTTATTTTTCTAAAACAGAAGCGACGTAAATGACATAGTTACAACATGCAATCCCTTACATCAAAAAGCGTCACTGGGTTAGTCAGAAGTACAGAATTACTATTGAACATTAAATATTTTACTTTTTGTGCTCTAGTCAAGGCTTAAAGTTTCAGTTTAGTTATTGGACTGTTCTGTTTACTGTTTTACTGAATAAGAAATAGATACTATAATGCAATTGCTCCATTTATGAATGTTGTGAACTAAAATTTGCCAATGTCCAAATATCTTGATACTATCGTGATGTCACCAAAAGTATTACGATAATATCACGTTACCTTTTTCAGCGGCAATACCCAACTCTAAAAAACACCTCTGCAATAACCAATTATCGGGCAGAGCCCTGTTATAGTAGCACTAATCATTTGTACTAATAATGGTTGTTTGGCATAAAATGATTTTGGGCCGAGTTGCGGATGGGCCAAGAGAGAGAGAGAGGGAGAGAAAGATAGAGAGAGAGCGAGAGGAGCTAGAGAAAGAGAGAAGGAGAGAGAGCGAGAGAGAGAGCGAGAGAAAGAGAGAGAGAGAGAGAGAGAAAGAAAGAAAGAGAGATTGAGAGAGAGGGAGAGATTGAGAGAGATTAATTAATGTTGACAGATTAGTTTCTAATCGAAGATTTTGATAGGTGTCACTCGCTTCCTGATTCCTCCGATTGTCTCATAATGACAGACATGCAAGGCATAAGTCGATAATCTAGACCGCATTACCCATTTGAATGCAGCAATAACTTTTCCAATCAGACTAACACAAATGTTGATTTATAAGTTTTTAAAACTTTTTTTTAAAATATCTATACTTGCTACAGCACGGGTGTCTCCACTTTCCTCCATTACTGTTAGGTATGACGTCATGAAGCAGGTGCGATGTGGTTGGGGATAGAATCAAATGTTTTAAAACAGAAAAAAAGAGAATCTTTTCAGGTATATCGAGTGAAAAAGCTCATCAAACTTATTTTTGGTGTTGGATAAGATCAATAAATTTTGTTGAAATTAAAGTAAAACTTCGGACCCTGAATAAATCGAAAAAATAAATTTAAAACTAAATCGGGGCTGTAAATTTAAATGACAGTTATTCTTGAAAAATATCATTCTATTTCCTTTTTTATTTTCGTTAGTTAGTTAGTTTCTTGAAGAAATGCGGGGCTTGATTTTTAATTTGCTGCGTTCCGTTTAAATATCCAACCGGAAGTATTATATACTTAGTTACCAGGGGCGACAAATGGGTGAAACGACGCTATCTCAGTAACCGGAGAAAATATTGGCTAGTTTATTTCGAAGAGACTTTTATGTGTAGGAAAAAGAAGGATTCTGAATAGCTGTTATTTGATTGTTGGTCAAAGGACCAAAAATGCTGGGAACGAAAGCTGTTACTTCCATTGGCCCAGAGTCATGGAGAAATTCGACACTGAAAGGAATAAAACTTTCTCAAACTATTGTCCAGAAAAGTGACAAAAACTGTGACATAGGTCGTTCAATGGACCCTCTTCCCCATCTGAGGGACACTGTTGCACAATTAAGTAATGAAGAAATTCATCGCTATACAAGAGAAGTAAGAGCTGTAGTGGCAAGACTTCGAGAAAGTTTGTTGGAAACTAATGAAGAAATCAAATCACTCACAAGAGGAAAAGAGGCATTAGAAAAAGCCCTAGAGCACACAAGAAAAGATATCCAGCTGAATAAAGATAGCCAGGAAAACCGTCTTTCAAGGCCAACAAAGGAAAAGGTATAAATAAATGATAATTGAGCGCAGTGCAGTTCAACCGTCTATTGTTGGTCATTGAGGTTATAGGTCAACAAATGTGTTATTTTAGTTACTGTTTCTCACCCATTCTTTATCATTAGCCCTTTCACTTGTGCTTTTGAGATCATTGAAGGCAAATAGAAAGTAAAGCTTTCGCACAGGAATAACTTATGTAGCTGATCTAAACCAATCAACTGACTGTCTTGTCAATTTGACCCTTCTGTTTTGTGAATTATCGGTCAATAGTTGATTTGTACAAAGCAGCCGAGGTATATAGGGGGCATAAATGTTCAGGCCTGAAGCATACTTTTGAGACATTATCTATTGCTTCCTTTCTAGTTCTGTAGTCAAATCAAGTCAATCTGTAGTATGAAACTGTTGTTGTTTTGTTAATATGTCAATGATGGTTACTTTCATCATTATTTCTATGGTAACAATTTTCTTTAAAAAAGATAGGAAACAGCACCAGTATATTTGAATATTTCACAATATGAAACTTTGTTTAAAAAATATATCAGCTACAGGACTGTGACATGACCCTTTAGCGTATGAATTTAGTAATTGTTAAGGGTTTCAGTGACAAGAAGTGTCAAATTGACAAGAAACAGGCATATTGGAACTGGTAGGTATAAACTTTATTTATTTCTCTTTACAAAAAGCAAGCTTGTGTCTCTGACACAAATTGATGTGAAGTAGTTAATTATGGTTATAATAACAACCAGAGGTGCCTTTGTCAGGATAATTCTTATTTTAGAAACTTAAGATTTCTAATAGGAAAATCTTACAAAATTCATCTGATCAAAAATTTTAAGGTTCTTAAAAATCTTAATCCTAATGAACAAGTAAGCTCAGTAGATATTGCACCAATCTAGTGTTCTGAGAGTCTTGGGTTTAAGTCCCATACATGACTTGAGTTGCTTTCTTGATTTACATGTATTGTTGTCAGAACAGAACAAAGAAGGCTGAGGTTGGCTATTTGGGAGTGACAAGAGATAGGCTTCAAATGGTCAAGAAAGGAAGGAGTGTAGTAGGTGACAATGTGTCCTGGGTAGAATCAAAACCAGCTGTCTGGTAAACTAAGTTGGTTGAGTGCCATACTTGTGTTCTAGAGTTGATGAGTTTGAGTCCCATATAAGCACACTTTTCCTCCTTGATTTACTTGAGATGACATCAGCAATCTATATAAACCTGAGAAATTGAATTATTCTGAATTACTGGTATGAACATTAAAAAATGAAATAAAATAATGTCTGCTCTTTTAACACTGTGGTCTCTGGAAAGACATTTTTCTTTGAAAAAATTCTAGGTGCAGAAACTGGACACCCTCATCAAACTGAAGGGACTCCCTTTACAAAATCAGATTAAAGAGTAATGAACTGCTTCTTTCTCTTTCGGCATTTTCTTAGAATTATATACATGTGGAACTGTCAGGAAAAATATATTGACCTGCATTATATAAATTACATTAATAAGTGACTTCAAGCCTGAAATTTTGAAAGTATTATTCGAACTTGCCAAGATCATTTAAAAAATATTTATCATCAAAAGTATTGACATAAATACATTTTATTAATTTATTTGAGTTTCATCCATGTATCTAAATTAAGCATATTCACAGCAAAAACCTGTCCTATGTAAAAGCACATTGTCATTCATAATTAGAATTATAAGAGACTATTCATCTTGAAATCTTTGCAATGCTTTTCATTTTGATTGAAATAGAACTATTCCTTATAAAATTTAGATAAGAGGGGGAGATGCTTTATTAAACATATCCCCTGCACCCATCAAAATGTTACTACCTCTACATGTGCTTATTGTTTTCATACAGTATAATGAGTTTCAGAAATCCCAAAGAAAAGGGAAAAATTTGCTTCATCTCATAAGCAATGGTGTAAACTTTTATACTGTGAATCATACTTAAAATTGTGTCATTGTTTATTGGTATTTTTGAAATTACATTATTTATTACATTTAGGTGAAACACACAGGGCTTGAAAATTCCTTAAAAGTCCACTTGTCCTGTAGGACAAGTGAGTTGGAAAAGTAACTCGTCCTTACTATTTTTTACTTGTCCTCATAAAATATTGAAATTAAAAAGTACCAATGGGAGACACAACTTTAGAAATTAAATCCTCAAAATTTTTCACATGAAGTTACTTTCAAAATATTTAGTGACATTTTCTGAAAGGACAACTTTTTTTCAATTTAAGACTTAATCTTTTATCAAATATTCGCGCAAAAATCGTAAGATATGTAAACATTCTGGGTCTTCCCAAACATACTTAAGTTCTCCTACAACAAAATCATGTCCTAAAATTCTGCCAAAACGTGATTTTACTGGATTAGTGCAATAAAAATAGAAACCGGTCTTTGAAAATATATTAGTATGTCTTTATGTGCGTTCCAAATGCAATCGGCGGGCAATACATACGAAGAATTCTAAGGGCGAAATAACCGGAAGCCCAATTGTTTTTGGGCCTACTTATTTCTCGCCCTATCGTGGCCCGATTTTCAGCTTGAACCCAGCTGTGCGTTCAGGTTGACAAACCGGTTCAAGTGATATCCCGCTTTACCCGTATACTTGCGTGTAAAGCGGGGTATAATTTGAAAACGGTTTGCAACCTTTTTCAGTCTGAATGCAGTGCGGGTTTCAAGCCAAAAATCGGGCCACGATAGGGCGAGAAATAAGTAGGCCCATAGTTTACATTTAACACAAGGGGATTCACTTGAATTATCAGAGCGCCTATTTATCGATTGCAACAGGGATTTCCATTGGTTAAGGAATAAACACAGAGATTGGTTGCCAAATTATAAGCCAATTAGATTGGATTTTGGAAATAAGGTCCTATCTTGGTTTCGTTCCTTTGACTTTCGCAACCCCTTTTGCAGTTCCTAACTCATAAAAGAAGTAATTTTGAAATATTTTTGCCAAATGATTAAATCAAGAAGTAAAGAACGAAGAACGGGCACAATTTTAACTCGTCCAGCAGGACGACCACATAGTATTTATCACTCGTCCTTTCCCAAAGCTAACTCGCCATGACGAGCGGACGAGTGGAATTTTCAAGCCCTGACATAGGGATAAACGTTTGTGTCCATAAGTGATATATACAATTAAAAGTGTTTGAATGTTTTTTCAAAACATCAATCGGCTAACAAACTGTTGTAAATACAGCCTAAACAAAGATCTATGAATTTATACAACATTAGGTACCCGCTAAAAAAAAATAATTATACCCTGCAATTTTCACATGTGTTGCTAAACACGGAATATACCTGCTTTGGCAAGAGGTTTTGACAAAGATCAGTCTGTATATATGTGCAGTCTGATCTAAGTCTTTACCACCTGATTTTCTTTCAAAATTCAGAAAAGTTTTAGATTTGTATTTTCAAAGTGATAATTGACTCACAATAAGTGCAACCAGTGCTTTCAGCACTTCGATTTTGACGTAATTTGCCTTGGTTTTTATTCAACATGACTACATGTATAAGGTTAACTACATACACATCCTTTTTTAAAGAAGAAAATCCTGGACTCAGCATTTTCTTCATTGAAAACAATGTTTTGTACCCTTTGGTTTAAAGATTATGGTTATTAATCTCTTAGATTTGTTTAGTACCATTCAGAGATATGTCCTGGTATGTATTAGTCCACAGACACGTGGCATAGAAAAATGTACTTTTACAAAAACCTGTGTCGGATAAGTCAGGCATAGGAATTCCACACGTCTGATTAATCTGCCCGTGGTAACTTTGAACTAGGCTTATTCTTATCATTGACTAGAAACTGTTGACTGATATACTGAAATTCTTTGATTAATTATAAATTTAGTCTGCGAGTGAAAGAATAAGATATGCAGATCCAAAATTACTGTTTGTTCCTGGGATCTTTACCAATGATTAATAGAATAATTGGATAATGAAAATATTATTAAGAATTATTTCTACAAGGGTAGCCTTGTCAAGCTATTTAAAACTTAAGCATTCTTTGATATCTTTGCTTGCGTTGTGGTTTTAACAATTTAGCCAATTTTCTTTTGTATTAGAGGCCCTGCATGTATGATAATTACATTGCTATACATTTAGCAAGCTTTAAGCCTGGTCATACTGAATACCAACCTTGTCAAAACTGCATTATAATGGAAGTGCTGAAATCCTCGCAGCATTCATCCGACTATTTGTCTTCCACCAATGAGTTGATAATCATAGACCTATGTGGAATAGCAGCTGTAAGCTAGGAAAGGATGTGATGGTAGTATCCGTATGATTGTTTAGAGGAAATTCACCTCAAATCAAAGGGAAGTTGGCCATAAAGGCATCAATTTTAATGATTTTTAAGCCCCCGCATGGAAAGATCAGGGGCATTTTGTTTTACTGTTGTCCATCTGACGGTCTGTCAGTCTGTCTGCAAAACTTAAGCAAAAAACTAAACATTGCCAATATTTTCAAGGTTACGGTACTCAAGATAGAAGCTTAATTTGGCATGATCATAGATCATGCCAAAGAAATGCATCTGCTGATACCAAAGTCAAGGTCATGTGACAAAGTCAAGGTCTTCTCTCAAGGTCAAATAACTTGAAAACTTAACAAAAAACTTAACATTGCCAATATTTTCAAGGCTATTTAAGATAGAAGCCTCATATTTGGCACGATCATAGCTTTCAATTATAGGTATTTGCTGATACTAAAGTCAAGGCCATCTGTCAAGCTCATATGTCAAGGTCAAATAACTTAAAAACTTGACAAAAAATCGTAACATTGCAAATATTTTCAAGGCTTTTTAAGAAAGAAGCTTCATATTTGGCATGATGATAGTTTTCAATGATATGCATCTGTTAATACTAAAATCAAGGACCTGTGACAATTTCAAGGTCATATGTCAAGGTCAAATAGCTTGAAAACTTTAGCAAAAACTTAACATTGCTAAAAATTTCAAGGCTATTCAAGATAGTAGCCTTATATTTGGCTTGATGGTAGATCTCAATAATCTGCATCTGTAGATATCAAGGTCAAGGCATGTGACAACATCAAGGTCATCTATCAAGGTCAAATTTCTTAAAGTCTTTAAGTTAAAACTTTAAATATTCAGTTCATGTTAGTCTATTTTAGATACTTTTCTCAAAATTTGCATGATGATAGATCTCAGTGATGTGCATCCCTAGGTATCAAGGTCAAGGTCATTTATCAAGGTTTCAGGTTGACTGTCAAGGTCAGCATTTGTAAATAAATTGCTGTTATGGGGGCATTTGTGTTTCCTAAACACATCTTGTTTAAATCGGAAAATGCATACTAAATAAAACCCCCGGGACCATGTTATGTATAGCTCCCAGGAGTGTTTACTAGGGGAAATATGGTTTTCCAATTTGATAAAAATAAAAAGTTGACTAAAATTGTGCTAGCTAGCTTTTCAAATTTTCGAGTCCTTGACCCCTAGCTTGACTGTGGGTTCAAAACTGCAATTGAAGGGTTCTAAACAATAAAATGGGTAAATTAAGATAAAATATTTCTTGGCTATGCTGATAGAAATATGAATGTCTTACATTATAAAAATATAAAGGAAACAGTTCTGTTACATTTTTAGCTCCACTGGCCGAAGGCCAGCGAGCTATTGTCATGGCGAGGTGTCCGTCGTGCGTGCGTGCGTGCGTAAACTTTTCTTTAAACATCTTCTCCTCCTAAACCAATGGGTGTATTTTGATGAAACTTAGCCAGAATGTTCCTAAGGTGACCCTCTTTTAAAGTTGTTCAAGAAATTTGGATTGACCCCCAAATATGGGCGTGGCAGGGCGGGGCTTATTTTGACCCCAAAATCTTTGTATGACATCTCCTCCTGAACCATTGGGCAGATTTCAAAGAAACTTTATCAGAATGCTCCTTCGGTGCCCCTCTTCTTAAGTTGTTCAAAAAATTTGGATTGCCCCCCCAAATATGGGCGTAGCAGGGCAGGGCTTATTTTGACCCCACAATCTTTGAACGACATCTCCTCCTGAACCATTGGGCCAATTTCAATGAAACTTTACCAGAATGTTTCTTGGGTGACCCTCTTCTAAAGTTGTTCAAGAAATTTGGATTGACCCCCAAATATGGGCGCGGCAAGGCCGGGCTTATTTTGACCCCGCAATCTTTGAAGGAAATCTCCTCCTGAACCATCAGGCAAATAACAATGAATCTTTACCAGAATGTTCCATGGGTGACCCTCTTCTAATGTTGTTCAAGAAATTTGGATTGACCCCCAAATATGGGCGTAGCAGGGCAGGGCTTATTTTGACCCCGTAATCTTTGAACGACATCTCCTCCTGAACCATTGGGCCAATTTCAATGAAACTTTACCAGAATGTTTCTTGGGTGACCCTCTTCTAAAGTTGTTCAAGAAATTAAGATTGACCCCCAAATATGGGCGTGGCAGGGCAGGGCTTATTTTGACCCCAAAATCTTTGAATGACATCTTCTCCTTAATCATTGGGCCAATTTCAATGAAACTTTACCAGAATGTTCCTTAGGTGACCCTCTTCTAAAGTTGTTCAAGAAATTTGGATTGACCCCAAAATATCGGCGTGGCAGGGCCGGGCTTATTTTGACCCCGCAATCTTTGTGTGACATCTCCTCCTGAACCATTGGGCAGATTTCAAAGAAACTTTACCAGAATGTTCCTTCGGTGCCCCTCTTCTTAAGTTGTTCAAAAAATTTGGATTGACCCCCAAATATGGGCGTAGCAGGGTGGAGCATATTTTGACCTGGAAATCTTTGAATGACATCTTCTCCTGAACCATTGGGCCGATTTCAATGAAACTCTACCAGAATGTTCCATGGGTGACCTTCTTCTAAAGTTGTTCAAGAAATTTGGATTGACCCCCAAATATGGACATGGCAGGGCGGGGCTTATTTTGACCCTGAAATCTCTGAACGACATCTCCTCCTCAACCTTTGGGCCAATTTCAATGAAACTTTACCAGACTGTTCCTTGAATACCCTCTTCAAAAGTTGTTCAAGAAATTTGGATTGGATGAGATCCACTGGATCAATAAAATTCGGGTGAGCTGTTTAGGGCCATTCTGGTCCTCTTGTTTCAAAGTGATATCTAAATAGTTTTCTTCCTTGTAATTTTTAGCTCACCTGAGCACATTGTGCTCAAGGTGAGCTTTTGTGATCATTGAATGTGCATCGTCTGTCGTCCGTCATCAACAATCTTAGTGTCTACACTCTAGAGGCCACAAATATGGCCCAATCTTCATGAAACTTAGTCAGAAGGTTGGCCAGGTCACAAGGATGAACCCTATCGAAAATGGGAAGGATCCATGCCATATCACAGGAAAAGGGGCCTTAATGATAATTTTCTTGTTTACACTCTTGAGGCCACAAATATGGCCCAATCTTCATGAAATTTGGTCAGAAGGTTGGCCAAGCAACAAGGATGATCCCTATTGAAATTAGAAGGATCTCTGCCATATCACAGGAAATGGGGCCTTAATGACAATTTTCTTGTTTACACTCTAGAGACCACAAACATGGCCCAATCTTCATGAAACTTTGTCAGAATGTTGGGCAGGTCACAAGAATGAACCCTATCGAAAATGGAAGGATCCGCGCCATATCACAGGAAATGGGGCCTTTATGACAATTTTATTGTTTACACTTTAGAGGCCACAAATATTGCCCAATCTTCATGAAATTTGGTCGGAAGGTTGGCCAAGCCACAAGGATGATCTCTATTGAAAATGGGAAGGGTCAGTGCCATATCACGGGAAAAGGGGCCTAAATGACTATTTTCTTGTTTACACTCTATAGACTACAAATATGGCCCAATCTTTATGAAATTATTTCAGAATGTTGGCCAGGTCACAAGGATGAACCCTATTGAAAATGGGAAGGATCTGTGCCATATCACGGGAAAAGGGGCCGTAATGACAATTTCCTTGTTTACACTCTAGAGGCCACAAATATGTCGCAATCTTTATGAAATTTGGTCAGAAGGTTGGCTAAGCCACAAGGATGATCCCTATTGATAATGGGAAGGATCTGTGCCATATTACGGGAAAAGGGGCCTTAATGACAATTTTTTTGTTTACACTCTAGAGACCACAAATATGGCCCAATCTTCATGAAACTTGATCAGAATGTTGTCCAGGTCACAAGGAACAACCCTATTGAAAATGGGAAAGATCCATGCCATATCAAGGGAAAAGGGGCCTTAATGACAATTTTCTTGTTTAAGCTCTAGAAGCCAGAAATATAATTCAATTTTCATGAAACATGGTCAGAATAATGGCTTGGTCACAAGGATGAACCCTATTTAAAATTGGAAAGATCCATGTCATGTCATGGGAAAAGGGGCCTAAATGACTTTTCTTTTTAAAGGCCGCAAATATGGCCAAATCTTCATGAAACTTGGTCAGAATGTTGGCCAGGTCACATGAGACTTGTTTAGAAAAGGCTAGAAATTCATGCAGCGATCATAGAAATAGGGTTATGTCTTTCTTTGAAAAATTTAATGATCAATTAATAATCTTTCAAGTATTTAATTTTGCTAAGGGAGAAGTCAAAGAGACGAAGGTGAGCGATATAGGACCATCATGGTCCTCTTGTATATATTAGTTAAATAAGTTCATTCCTTCATAAGACAGTTTCAACTTAGAAAAAGTCTGAATTCCTTCTGAATACTGTTCACTTTCATTACCTTCTATTTTCAATATCTCTCTTTCAAATCTTGAGATTTTTAGGCCAGTGGAGCAATACAGGCCCTCTTAGGCCTCTTGGGCCTCTTGTTTATTATCAAGATGCAATACTGGCAGGTCACTAATTAGCCCTGAAAAGAAACATAACATTTTTTTGCTTCATAATTTTATCATTCTGACCTGAGTATACACAAAGCGAGAAGAACTCATAAAGACAGGCCTGAAGAAGTTGTAGGCTTACTGATGGCCTACCATACCATAAGTTACTGTAAGTTAGGTATACAGAATCAATCATTAGACAGTACAGGTAACTGTTATTTATGTTTCCCAGGATGTTGAGAACAGAGATGCCCAGTGTGGACTGTAATTACATCTACTTAATTATTAACTATCTTCAGTCATGGGCTTGTTTAGCTGTAGCTCAACTTCAAACAAAAGCAACATGAATTGTTAATTTGTAAGATCATAATATATAGCCTGGACTTCACAATTGTTACTGGTTATATCTGTTTTATTTGAGTGTGGATAAAGATTTTTGCCATTTTCAATAATTTTATCTACAAGTCAACTCAAGTGTAAAGCAGACAATTAACAGCTTAATCATTTAAAGCTACAGACCCATGTCTCTGTTTAATGATATAAAATGAAAAAGTTCAAGAATTATCTCTGAGTCAAAATTCAATGCAATCTACAAAACATAAGGAGCATCTTTAGCTCACCTGTAAAATTGTAGGAATCATTTCAATTACTCACATGGTGGCTCATTTACTCATTCAAATCACATGAAAATACGAAATATACATGTTTGTACAATGTATATAGAAAACACCTTTCATGAAAAATTAAGACAATATATATATACATGTATATATATAATCTTTATTACCTCCAATATTTGAAGAGCATTAGAACAATTTTACAAAACAAATACTTTGGAACATATATACAAACTGTTACAAAACAAAACAATACATAGAAATTGATTTGAAACACAAATATATGACTTAGATTATTAAGTGAGAGAAAAGGAGACAAAAGATAACGGACAGATGAAGAGCCAGTCAGAAAAACAGACAGAGATCAATATGTATGAGTGCGTGCAAGTGAGCGTGTGTGCACGCTTGCATGCCCACTTCCGTGTGCGTTTGTATGTGTGCACTTGAGAGTGTGCCTGAGTATGCATGTGTACTTGAATGTAGGTGTGCGTGTACGTATGTGCATATCTGTGCGTGAAAGCATCTGTGTGTGTATAAGGGAGAGAGAGATGTGAAAAGTTTGATGTACAAAATATACCGGCTGTGAGAACACAGTATTTATAGGTCAAAGTGGACCAAGTCTGCTGTTTTCGTTCATAACAACTTAACTCTTGTCATGCTGAATAAAAAACTGCATAATAATAAAAGTACTAAAACCATTAGATGCCCTAATTTGGAGTAGGCATTTCTTTTGAAAATATATTAATTAGTTCAAAACTTCCCTAATTCAAAAGGAAATTAAATCAGGTTAATAATTACAAAAATACTTTTTGAATTTATTCTGATATGAAAATAAAAAAGAATTTATCACACTTTGCACTTTCATACATATCTTTGACTTAAGGTTTTAGTAACTTAACATATTGTATAGCAGAATTTCTTGTCATGGTTTCAGAAAATATTCAAAGAGCAAAAATCACCGACCTTGGTCAGCATGCATGGTTTGCAAATAGATTCTTATCAGACCTGATATTTTATGCAAGATTGTCCATTTTAACTAGATGGGATACATACTTTCAAATTATTTTAGCTTATGATATATAAGCAAAGAAGCAATAAAATTGTTTGTATGGTAATAATCATTGCTGAACATTTTATAATAAAAACTTATTTAAATACAAAAATTTCAAATGTAAATGAATAATCACAAGCCAGCGCTACTTTGGTAAACTGTGTTCAATTAATGTTGACTCCATGCAAATAAAGAATTATAAAGGAAAAATATATAAAAAAGAAAATTATATATGTATATATATAAACATCTCAGCTGAACAAAATTTTATAGTGAGCCTTGCTGTAAGAAAATCAACCATTTTGATCCAATCATTATTAGCTTCACAAACCAGGCTGTGTACAAACATATAATTTAATTTTCAGTTCGATCAATTTTCATGCATTCTGATTGGCTGAAAAATTAGTTCTATTCCTGAGTGACAATAAGGACCTGTAAGATAATGTTTAATTACTAGCAAATCTTATAATATTTGGCCTTATGATGTTAAATTATAAAATATGAAGAGAGTATTGGTTGATTTTATGAAGGTATGAAACTAAAAACCTAATCACACTAATGTGCGAGGGTGATTCAAAAATAACATAGACATATGTTATAGAAATTTTGATTTTACAGATTTAGAAAAGAAAAATACACTATAATTAAATTGCGGAATATCTATTTATCATGTAAGTTGGAATGCAATCCTACTTGTTGTTCACCAGTAGCAACTATTCTTAAACATTGTAGTCATTTGGTACTGACGCACAGTAAGGATGTCAATATGACGATACAGTATTTACAATTTCCGTTTGAAAGTCAAAACTTTTAAAATCACTCTACTTCAATAATCATCACAATTTCTGTATTGCTTCATGTATTGGATAAGTAATATTTTCATACTAGTATGATCTAAAATGATGAACTTTATTGTGTAACATATGTTTAAGATACTGTAATGATGTTGATCTGTGACAGCTTTAGATCCAACTTTGAGGAGACTTTTCTCATTTTCAGCCTTTAGAAACTCTCTCCATTCATAAAAATACACACACACACAAAAAAGCCAACCCATATAACATTTAAAAAGAAGACATCATTCTGCTTACAATTGAAGACCCTTTATCATATTTCATAATTTTAACGCCTCGGATAGGTTTTCTATAGGTCCAGCAGAACTTTATTATTGCTCTGTTGTCTTTACCTGCACCAATGACGTTATTTAGAAGCTCAAAAATTGACGCATGCTGTGAGCTTATCGACTTTTATTTGAAAAATACCAAATGGATTACGCTTAAATTTTAAACATCCCTACAGATAACATCAACACGTAAATAGACAAAGTTTGGAATGGTTTGATACAAATTTAGAGGAAAATTATGGGTTGCCCTGGTGGCGCTTACTCAGGAACATAAAATTTGGATTTTTTTCATCACAGTCATAGAAAACTTTTGTAAGTTCAGTATTATGTCAAAATTAAATTGTAAGAGATGTGTAGAAAATTTTATTCATTTCCATCTGGAAATTTCAAAGTTACAGTAAAAGTTCACGTAATTTTTGATCCACCCTCGTATGAATCATTTTAGTAATCAAACTGTCATAAAATAAAAAAAAATATTCTTTTTGAGATTCTTAAATGAGATGAGTAGAGGCATGAAAAGTTTAGTGTCTTGTATGGTGTTTCTTAGTTTTTGCCAGGAAATTTCATGAAAGCTGAATTTAGAAATGATAATCCTTTTTGCATTTCGAGGGGACAGCGCAACACTATTAAGATTGTCTATTAATATATAGGCACTTACATTAGTATTACAGTGACCCCTCTATTTGTTCTGTTTTGCAAAGTGGGGTACTATATCTCACGAGGCTGTGTGGCATTTCCAATGATTTCACACATGCACAAGGTATGAATGCTGGTTAGCATTTACAACAACATAATGCAATAACAATACACGCAGACTGCATGAAGATTGCTTAAGACCTTATACATCAATGTGGTGCATAGTGAAGATTCTGGTCAGGCTGTGTGTCTGCACAGGCTGGCCAGAAGCTTTGCTTTGCGCACATTTGAAATTATTGGAAATGTCACGCACAGGCTCTAATGGTTTAGAAAGGGTTTTTGACGCCCTGAACACTTTAGACTGAATACACATTAATACTTAGTGGAAAGTTATATATACAAATTAAGTTTGAAAATATTGATCAACCAAAGAATTGATCACTAATCCCTAGCATTGATCAGATTATCATGGATATCAATAAAAATGTTTGATTTGACCACTTTCGGGTAGTAATGTAGACTACTGTACCCATAAGACCCTGCGTCTCAGTGAGGCATTTAGGAACATTTTAAAAATACGCTTGAATTCAATTTTTTAACAAGGGTGTTTTGATGAAAACCTGAGGTATTATAATATTTCCCTTGGTGTTGTTCTGTTGACATTGGTGTTAATGTTTGCATTGGTGATTTGAAGGCATGAAGCTTAACTTTCATCTTGTTCAACCGTTATATCTCTTTATCTACTTAAAAAATTAGCCTGTTTGTTCACCATCTCAAGAGCTATCCAGGCTGTAAAGGGTGATAACTCTGAAGCATTTTTTTTAGAGTTATTCCCCTTTTTGTACTTAATTTCTTTCAATATTCTTCAACCTGCAGCCAAGATGTAGAACTCGTTGGCGGTGATCTTGGTAATTGTGCAGTCACTAACTAAAATCATATTAATTCACAAAAACTATCTTAGATCCTAGCACAAAAATACTTCTTCCTAAAATTGAACCCGATTAGGAAAATTGATTGCCTCATTTCAAAACAGTAGTAACTGCCTGTAAACATATCTATGCAGTTACAACTGTTTAGCACTGTCACAGCCAGTGAATGGTCAGTTATGGGTTAACATGAGTCTGAAAATCTTAATTCTTAACAAAACACTTTATTGTGGCTACTCATTTGAGTCTTTCACAGGATTGATTGAAGTTTTTCTAGAATATTCTCCTTATATCTTTATACCTTTGTAATAAAAAGAGAGTGAAAGGGATAACAATAGAGCCTGGATACATAACAAAACAAATATACTGCTTTGTCAATGTCTATGTATTATTCAGAGGGTTATTTGATAGCCTATAAAGTAAACGAAAACCTTGATTAAGCTTTTAAAGCTACTCTTTCACAGATTGGGAAAATATGATTTTTGAAAATTCTCGTAAATTACTCGGAAATAACGACCTCATTATGTTGGAGCCTTTGAAATAATAAGATCAAATTTGGTAATGCATGGAAAGACAGACCAATATTCCAGAATTTACCGAAACTCTTTTTGAAAAAATAAAGCATCTACTAAGGCTTTAAAAATAATTCTTCAAGTTCAAGCCAAGTATTTACACATGTGTATTCCGCATTATTGCCTTATTCAATCAAAGATTAAGGTAAAAGTATTTGACAGCTGTAAATTTCATATCAATACAAGCAAACTGAAAGATTATTAACGGGAAGTAACGTTTTTGTAATTCATAGACTGGACATACATGGACTGGACCCCTTACTACTCTCGACGCTTCGAACAAATAATTTATAAAATTATTGAAATATGCTGTATTAAGTGCCATTCTTAATCATCTAAAAAATACACTATTTTCAAAATCTAAGAACAATTTTTGTATTTTTCTATGAAAAACTGTGAAAGAGCAGCTTTAAAAAGCCAAACATAAAACAGCTTAACATGCCAATTAGTGCATGTGAAACATATGTTTTGGCTTTAAAAAGATTAATTTATGAAATTTGAATTAAGCCAAAAGAGGGTAATATGTTATTGATACTATTGAAAATAATATTGGATAAAAATATAGATTAATCTTGATAAAGCTTCAATATTGTTCATACACAATAATATTGTCAATCAATTGATTCAATATCACTGTCATAAATATTGGATAAATTGTATATTTATTAATCAAGGGTTTCAGGGTTTAACTTCTAAGAAAAGGGAGTCAAACAGACTCCTAACTTATGAAATTAAGGAGACCAACTAAAATTAGGGAGTCCAAATTTTCATAGGGGGGGGGGGGAATTGCTAGGAGCTAGAGGCTAGTAAAGGATGGTTATACTGGTGTTTGAAATACCAGGAACCCTGCTTCAGCCTCTGCAATATAACTGAAAGATTATTGAAAATGGCATAAACCCCTTGCAAACAGAACAAAAACCTAATGTTACAATGCTCTTGTTTGACATATGGGTTCATGTTTGAATGTCAAGGTCAACTGACAAGGTCAAGGTCTTTTATGAACCATGTATGTATTACTGTTATCAAATGTTCATTGCAAGAACATTATGGTGCATAAAGGTTCATCTATGAAGGTCAAGGTCAACTTACAAGGTCAAGGTCAACTTACAAGGTCAAGGTCTTTAATGTACCATGTATATATTACTGTTATCAATTATTCATTGCAGGAACATGATGGTGCATAAAGGTTAATCTTTGAAGGTCAAGGTCAACTGACAAGGTCAAGGACTTTACTGTACCATGTATGTATTACTGTTATCAATTGTTCATTGCAGGAACATGACGGTGCCGATGATCTGCTGAACGCTGAGCGCTCTCATCTGTTAAACTGTAAAAAAGCTCTGGAAGCCCAACTCAAGTCTGTACAGCAGCAACTTCATGTAAGTTGAATACAGTAAATCTTGCTCGAGCGACCATGCCTATTAAGCGACCAATTTTATCATGCGACCGTTTTCAGAATCCCTTTCTCAGTTCAAAATATCTGACAAGCTGGATATCATTGGTCCAATTTTTATCATAAATTAATCCAATGTTGTTAAAACTCAGTAGAATCGTCTCATTGAGAAGATTTTGATGAGTGTTTTACAACACAAGATTATTGAGAAATTCTAAAGAGTAAAGATACTCGATAAAATTTATGTTTCCTTTTTGTAAAGAAAACTTGAATTAAGTGACCATTTTCTTTAACGACCACTTTTTGGTGGTCACTTAATACAAGTTTTACTGTATTTCTCCTTAAACCTCAGAATCAATATGATGGCACAAATAACCATCTTTCCTTTGCGGCTGACAGAAGAGACTTGGATCCCTTAAAGTTTAAGAAAAAACATAGTTATCAGAGTGATATTTAACCAGAAAATCTTGAAATTGAAGTATTAGTTTTATGGTCTGTTGATAAAATGTTCTAACTACTGTAGTTGTGACAATTTCCTTTCTCACTGAGTTATTATACTGTAAAACTCTATGCTCTAATTGAACCATATCCCTCTTTTCTGAGGTTAAAATCAACCATTATTTATGTGATTATACAAAATCTTGCAGGCTCTAATAAAGGCATATATCCACAAAATCAAGGTCACTAAAAAACCAAGAGGTTTATTGTGCCTTTTCCACACATCAAATGTTAATATTTTGTTTCCGATTATGTTTATTTTTAGCATTTTTTTCACTGCCTTAACAAATATTGATGTCTCAGCACGAAACAGTTGTAACTGCCTATAAAAGCTGAGACATCAATATGTAGCATAGCCTCTAATCAAGGACCATCCTATTGTTACGAAAATACTATGGCTCTAAAAGATCTTTTACGGTATTCTTGATTCTCACATGTCAGAAATCTAACTTGCTTACAGCACTACACATATTCCTCTTAAAGTTCAAAGCTTTTAAATGTTTACTGGTCTCATTTGGCCTCAAGGCAAAGGTGACCTGATCAAATGGGCAAGTCAAACCTGTAAAAGAACTGCTGGTTCTGGGGTAATATTTCATAAGCATTGCAATCCAATAAAATAAAGAATTCTGATTGGTTTAAATCGCATTATGTGAGGAAATCCATTGCACTTTATTCTGTGCTATAGGTCTTTCGGGAAGACCCCGACCTTGGATCTGCAAGTCCTATGTTGTAAGAACTCAAATTAACCTAGTTCCCGATCATCAATGCAACATTGCTATTTAATCTATTATAAATTAAGATATTTTTGAAAGAATTTACAATTACAAGCATGCAGTTCTGATTCTGAGCCGACGTAAACTTAGAAAAAAGCGAGTCAACGAAGGCCAACAAGCAACCCTCTCAACAAAGACCGACCAAGCTGTTTTTGTTTAAAAATACAGCCTAACTTGGCAGAAACAAGTTTTT
Source organism: Fragum whitleyi (assembly GCA_948146395.1). Taxonomy (NCBI): domain Eukaryota; kingdom Metazoa; phylum Mollusca; class Bivalvia; order Cardiida; family Cardiidae; genus Fragum; species Fragum whitleyi. Next base: position 14,950,374 of record OX411543.1, on the reverse strand, counting down.
TTTTTCATAAGTACCTCTATGAATTTCAAACCTGTCGTTTATTTGAGTATCATTTGTTTACTTTATGACATTTCACTTCGATAGGGAGATAGAAAATTCATGATCTAAAAATAGATTGTGTTATCTATACGCGCAGAAAGTAGACTTGAAGCCTATATGTTTGGCCGAGAATTGGGTAGTTTCTTTGATCTAGAGGATTGCAATTATGGCTTAAACATAACGCCCTACGGGCGTTATTTGCCATGTACTAAGGCAATTGCACTTTATACCCCAAAAAAGCACTGAAAAAGACACTCATCCCTTTCATTTTTGATATGCAGCTGCATAAAACTTTCCCTGTGAGTTTTCACTTCTGTATTAAAGAAAAAGGCATAAAAAGAAAGAATTCTGTGACATTGTTAGTAAGGAGTTATATTTTGAAACCAAGTGTCACAAATTTTAAAACCTAACCAGCCTGAAAAGGGTATACACATATCTTACTGTCATAACTACAATTTTAGCCATGTCAAATGTATATTCCAATACAAACTTTATTTATCTATTTATTTTTTTCATTCCTTTAAGGTTCTTGATCAAGCTAGAAAGAGATTGTTCAATGTCCTTCAAGAGAGATCTCGTGTCCTTGACCTTTTGTGTCATGCCCTTGCCTCCATCGCAAACACTTCTGATAGAACAGCCACAAAGAGGCGCAGTCACACGTCACTTGATGGACGACTGTCTAGACTGGGACCCAGTTCTACAGATCCTCTTGGTTCATATACCCCAGAGGCAGACCAGGCGCTTGCAGATGCTCATGATGCGCGCGAACGAGGGGCTTATCTTCGTAAAGAACTGAGGGATGCCATAGAGAGAACAGAAAAACTAACAAAAGCTGCACACAACTCTGTCAACAATGGAATGACCCAGAAACTGTCAGAAACTATTACTCTTAAGGTTAGGTGAAAAAAAATCAATAAAAGATGTTATTTACTTTGTTTAGAGAAAATATTTAAGGTAGTGGACCTGTAATAGTTCCACAACGTTTTGGGAGTAAAGTTCTTTAACTGTGTTAACCGAGGTTTCCTAATGATTTTCATTAGGAAACCTCAGTCAACATTGTGAAAGTTCATATGTGACAAAATGTTGCGGGACTATTACGGTTCCACTACCTTAAGTCATTTTAGTCAGTTACAGAATTATTTTCAGTGCATAATGTTACAGTTATTAGAAAAAAAAGGTTACATACACAAAATGACAAGTGCATTTTAGAATGATTTGGCTCACTTTAATAATAAAGTGCCTTTTCACTTTTTGAAGAAGATAGAATTAATTATATTAAATCGAGACAATCTCAGAAAAACAAGTATCTGGTGTTGTATGCAACACATAAAGTCCCCTACCGTCTTCGTTTGTCTCAATGTTTTCCCACGCCAATTCTATCAGGGATGTCAAAACCAGGTCTTGTTTTGGAAAGGGTTAAACAAGACTTACATGAGTTGTTGTCTCTGCTGTGCCCACTATACAATTCATGCAAGCAATAGACAGATGCAAGAAATAGTATCAATAACAGTTACCTTGTCTGATCCAAGATGTTTTTCTTCAGTCTTGTTGGTGAGAAATGAGAACTTTCACTGGAGGTGATTAATACTGCTGCATCACCACCCTGACTAACATGGCTTATAATTTTTTTTACATTTTAAAACAGGTTTCATCAAGTTAGCTTGCTTAGTTATTAAGTTATTGCAGGATCCATTTTTTGCCATATTTTCACTATTTCCGTTACCATAGCAACCACACTTTTTGTCAAAGAACAAAGATAAAATGATGTGCATAATCTACACATTGCCATCTAGTCATATACCAAGTCTCATCAAATTAGCTTGCTTACTTATTAACTTATCGCAGGATCCAATATTTTTTGCCATGTTTTCACTATTTCCGTAACCATAGCAACAACAGTTTTAGTCTAAAAACAAAAATAAAATGATGTGCATAATCTACACATTGCCATATAGTCATATACCAAGTCTCATCAAACTAGCTTGCTTAGTTATTATCTTATCGCAGGATCCCATTTTTGGCCATATTTTCACTATTTCTGTAACCATAGCAACCTCAATTTAAGTCGAAAAACAAAAATAAAATGATGTGCATAATCTACACATTGCCATCTAGTCATATACCAACTTTCATCAAAAATGCTTGCTTAGTTATTAAGTTATCGCGGGATCCAGATTTGAGCGGACAGACGGACGGACAGACAGACGGACGGACGGACAGAGGGACGGACGGACAGACGGACGGACAGACGGAGGGCAAACCTATAGTCCCCTCCGGTGTGAACACCAGTAGGGGACTAACAATTATTATTCCAAGATTCATTTACACCTTTGATGAGATTGTGTAACTTGGAAAAAAAAAGAAACAACTTTATTGATGAGGAGATTTTTTTCATTGAAGTTGATTCATGAACCTAAGTTAGACATTGAGCAAAAAAATATATGTATTTTTTTCAAATTGCTGAATTACTCAAATTGTTTCAATAATAATGTTTTTGAAACAAAATTTATTTCAATGCTTGATCTTGTGTACAAAATAATTTAAAATGCATCAAATATTGTGTTTCATTTAATTACTTAATTACTAGTATTGCTTTAAATACTGTTTATCAAATACGATGTTGTTTCTATATTTCAGCAACATTTGAGTGTGAGTCTAGGAGAAAACAGACATGCCATCCATAGAGCTCAGAGATGGTATGACGCTACAGAACGAGCACGAGGCTATACCATGGTGGGTAGTATGATCTCATTTCTCAGTATAGACAAAGCTTTCAATATGGTAAAAGTATTTAAAATGGATTTAATTTGAAAAATAACCATTCAGTATGGTAGAAAATAGTGTGGAAAAAGAAGAAATTGCTTGTCAGAAGCAATTTCTTCTCTTTTCACAATGTTTTCTCAATCATAAAATCACAGGCAAGTAAAAAGCAGGGATTAAACAGCAAAGGGTTAACTTACCCATAGTAATTCAGACATAAGAAAAAAGTGTCAAAACAATTCTCATGTAAGAATAATTTTTGTTACATAAAAACTCAACTATCCCATCATATATTAAGAGAGAAAACAATTTCCAGCCTGGTTAGACTGAGCAGATTGTTAAGGTTGATCAAAATCATGATGTTTTGGCATATAATCTGAAAGAAGAGTAGATTCTACTTTACTTTGCATCTTTATAAAAAAAAAATATCAATAATTTATGTTTGACCTATGCTGATTTTGATCTGTTTTAATGGAATATCTTAAAATAAATTATAATCTTATAATAAAACAATTCCCAAATTTATGTTTGGCTGAACAAAAAGTTCAGTTTTCTGTTCACTTTGTCAGTACAGGCAAAGTTGTAGGCGTAATTGTTATGACAAACATTGACCATAGCCAAATCTGAGCCATTATGGTAGATATTTGGTTGAATCTTGACTTGTGTATTCACCATTACAAGAGTAACCCTATTACAAGAGTAACCCCTACTTTTTACGAGGATAACTTTACTTGCATTTTTGTATGAATTGTGCCTCTTTTAATTTTAAATTAACCCTTGTCATGCTGAACCCGGAATATTCCTGCTTTCACAGGAGGTATAGACAAAGATCAGCCTGCACACATGTGTGTAGTCTGACCTTAGTTCATACCACCTGAATTTCATTTTCAAACCAGAAAGGTGTAAAACAATGCATTTTCGAAATCAATACTCACTCACATTTGGTAACTTCCATTGCTTTTAGCACTTTTATTGTACATTTATTTTGCAAAGATTTTTATTCAGCTCGACAAGGGTTAAGAATGTTTCACTATTGAGGACTTGTAGCTAAGCTTAGTATCTGGTTGTGCTTTTGTCATTTCTCTGATTCTATTTGAGAAACAGTAAATGAAATTAAAAATGCAAAGCATTTCAATAGTCCATAAATACTGTTGCTTTAACCAATGTTAATAAGGGGTCAGTGCAAAATTTTGTATAATATAGGCATTTTCAAAAGTTTTGCACCAACACCTCAAATTATTCTATTTCTGTTCTTTATAATCAATATGTGTTTCTCAAAGGGTGTAAGAAAAACAGTTCACAGGACAAAAAAAGTTATAGACTGTATATCTAATAAGATACAACAACCCATGATAGAAGATCGCTTGGTAATCATTAAATGATATTGTTCATACATAGTTTGTTGCTGACAAAATTTGTTATATTTGATCTGTTCTCCAAGAAGACCTGATTAAATGGCAATAAAATTGACAATAGACTGAAACTTCAATTCTTCAAAAAGACAACATTTGTTAATCGTACAACAAGGAAAATATGTTATTTACAAAAAAAAAGAAATAAATGATCCGACATTTTACTATGACATGTACTATTATCCAAAAAAACGTAATTGTTATGCACTGGAATTTATCAAGAGGAGAACTTTGGGAACAAAGGGAAATTGCTTGTTTCTCCCATTTTCTCGATGTTTTTCATCAATTTTTTGCTTTATTTCAATTTTGACTCACATTGAATCAACATCTGAAAATTCTTTGAAATTCGATTACTATTTAACTGTTTGTTTAGTTGTATCTAGGGTTAGACAACTTAAATTACAAAGTGACGTCATTTTGGCAGGTTTTCCTGGAGAACAGATTATATTTATTTCTGTTATCGTGGTATAGCATTGCTGGTGCATCCCCTAAACATCTTATATGATTTTTTAGAGAAAATTTACCTCAAGATAAAGGGAAAAGGGCCTTAAAGACATCAATTTAAATGATTTTTTAAAATCAGAAAATGCATACTAAGTAAAAGCTCCCTGACCATTTGATGTATAGCTCCTGGGGATGTTTATAAGGAGAAATACAGTATATATGGAAGGTTTTCAGAGTTATGTGGCTCGATTGTGAGCAGCCTTGCTTTCAGAGCAATGCGTTTGCAAACGTCAGCAAGCTCTTTCCTACTTTTCTATCCTGAATGGTGTGCTTGTTTGGGGGGGCTTGTGATAATTGGGCTAGCAATGTCACAGGGTGACAAGCTTGGAAACAAAAATATTTCATTTTGTTTAGTCATTCAATCATTTGAAGGGCAGGATCTATTAAAATCAAATATTTTCACGTCTTTGGATAAATCTTTAAAACGTTTTCTGACGAAATAGGAGAAATGAAGCTTTCAATCTAGTCACTTTTGATGCCTAGAAACCAGTCTTTATTGGGAAGCCCTTTTGGTTGTTCAAGATAGTTTCAGAAATCATATTTTCAAAATCAAATGTTGACTCACAAGTAGGAAATACAGAGCTCTCAGTACTTTGATTTACATATAATTTTGCCAAGGTTTTTTATTCAGCATGACAAGGGTTAAAACAAAGTTGAAGGGCAAGGTCAAATCTTGAAACACAACTATTGCAGTCTTGGTCAAACATTCTAGTCATTCGGACCATCCACTTGGTCAATCTCACAATCAACCTCGGATGTACATAGGTGGACTATTTTTAAAAAGTTCATGAAAACCTCGGAAAATCTCGAAGACGTCAGTTTAAATGGCGTTAGCCCTCTAAACTGTGAGTGAAAACATTCGACGTTGCCAACACTACTCGTTTAAGTATCCTAATATATATATCTGTTGATTCTTAAATAACGGCTGAAAAATTCTTAATTTTTGAGAATGATTCGTTATTCTCAAAAATTAAGATTTTTCAGCCGTTATTTACTGATATAGATAAATATATAGATCTTCAGTGCAACTTTTTCTTACACTGTTTCCGCCTAACAAAATGCACAATTTTGTTACATACCCATCCGCCTTACATACATCCGAGGACTGTTGCAGTTTACGGAAATGGCCGAGTGATGTTCCGAATGTCATTCTAGTATGACACAAAGTGTTTAATTCATTTTAGATTGTTTCATTTTCTTTGTGTTTTTGAAGAAATTAAGAGATGTTTTTAAAATAATCTGGAGGTATGAAGCTAAAAGCCTAGTCAAACTGTATGTATATGTATAAGTCACTGATCAAACATAAGTCAGTCTGAGGTGTTTGCAGTTTTATACAATAATGAATTCAAAAAATATTGTTCATTTTCACAGATTCAAAGTGTGTCTAGGTTTTTAGTTCCATATCTCTCTAAATAAGTAAAATACTTTAACTGTTATTCTTATAATTTTAATATCACAAAAAATAAGATTTTACCATTTTGAGACAGTTTTCTTATGTAATGGAACTAATTTTCCTGCATGCATACTAAGATACTAAAATACTCAAAATCTTTTCAATATGAAAAGAAGAAAATGGCAAATCAGAACTCTGATTTATGATGAATTATACAAAAAAAATAAAATTTTACGATTATGGAAATTTCTATTACTAGAACTTTCAGACAGAAATCCATCAGTTTTCATTATCAAAGTAACATTTCCTTCAGCAATTTTCAGGTATTGTTGAAATTTCTTTACATTACAATAAAATGCATTATTGAAACAATTTTTTGAGATAGTAAAGTTGAATGAAAATCAATGTAAATAAATTAAATCTATGTACAGGGTCCAGTGATGAGTGCAGATTTGACGACCCGTGAGAGATTAGATCGCCCAATGGTTCGCGTATTCCAGAGACATCCGGGCACACAGCTTCCTGAGGCACAACAAATTATTGAGGTACAGTCGATATTGCTCGAGCGACCACGTCTATTAAGCAACCAATTTTATTAAGCGACCTGCATAAAAAGTCCCTTCACCGTAAGCAAAATTTCTGAACAAGAGGACATTCTTAACTTAAAAATGGTTATTGTTGAATCTTATGTTGTTTGAACCCATTAGAATTGTCTCAATAAGACGATTCTAATGGGTTTAAACATCATAGGATTTAGTACGACTTGACCGACAATCTATTAATGCGATCAAAATAAACTGTTACATTTATTATAATATTTTGTATCAAGCGACCATTCACATAAACGACCGCTTTTTGGTGGTCCCTTAAGTTGTTACTTAACACAAGTTTTACTGTATGTTCTTTTGTGTCATTTGATATTTTTGCTCTCCTAGTACTTGTGGTAAGTGCAAATGCTCCGCAATCATAGTAGTGGACCCTGAATTGTTCCGCAACATTTCAGAACTCATATGATCTTTCACAATGTCGACCAAGGTTTCTTAATGAAATCTTTAAAAAAAAAAACGGTTAACACTGTAAAAGTTAATTACTTTCGAAACATTGAGTAACTATTACAGGTCCACTATCCTTAAACATAGACAATTTAAATACATGTACTAATTGTTCTTTTTTGGGGGGACAGCTTAAGGTCAGCTTGTTAGTTGATCTGTACTTCAAATGGTCAGTTCAACACTCTTGTAAGTGCCTTTACATGTATATTTAAAGGCATTTACACTAATGTTGCACTGACCCATTGACTTTTTCTTGTTCACTCGATTTCTAAGCAAGTAATAGAGGGGTTTTATTCGACTTTCACAGATAAAATCAGTGTCAAAGAGATATGCATCCTTAAATTTTGGTAATTTTTGCCTCAATATTTATTTTGTATTTGATGGGGCTTACAGAGTTATTAGAGAGATCATATTTAATGAGAGAGGAACATATTTCTAGCCTGCATGCCACAGCTCACGGTCTGATGTTAACCCTTGTCATGCTGAACCCGGAATATTCCTGCCTTGATAGGAGCTATAGACAAACATCATCCTGCACATAATGTGCAGTCTGATCTTTGTCTATAGCACCTGTTTTTACCTTTTTTGAAACCAGAAAAGCTAAAAAGATTAATTTTCATAATGAATTTCCTCTCACGTTTAGTGCATTCATAGCATTGAGCACTTAGATTTTGTTGCAAATATGTCAAGATTTTTTATTCAGAATGACAAGGGTTAAAATTAGACTTAAAGGATAATCGTTTGTTTCAGTGTAAGATCATTTTGTATTTCACTCAGGGTACAACAAAAACTATAGTTACATGATTTTTTGAACCATGAGTGAAAATATAGATTTTGTTGATCAATCAATGAAATATCAATGGATCTTACTCGAAAAACGAAGGAATATTCTATTTCTTTAATGAAAAAAGAAAGGCAAATGTAAAGATTTGTAAGACAAATTTTCTGAAAAGAGCATTATTTTGCAAGTAATTACTATGCAATGTTTATTATGATGTCACTTTTTGGGTGCGACGTAGATGACGTCAGATAAGATGAATTGAACAAAAGCGTGGTATAAGTTTTGCTAATTTCACTAGTTATGCAGTGAGTTCATCAAATGATAATCGAAATTCATCTTTTGATAATCCACCAAAAACCATTGAAGAATTAGAGGATATTGAATGAGTGATCATTGAATAACAAATTTATTATACGAGTCATCTATAAACAGCTTGTTATAAACAAACTGTCCTCAACCAAAGCATAGCTGAAAAATATCCGACATGAGCTGGGGTCAAACCCACGTGGACAACAATTTTCAAATATTTGGTTTACAAGTCCAATGCGCTAACAACTGAGCTAAAGAAGATCTTCCCTGATGCAGGTGTCAGACATTGTGTGTAAACCTACAAAGCTATGCAGGACAGTGGTGAGAGTGGTCTCCCATAACAAGATAAAAACGAGACTGTGCCGAGTTTTTATATGTTTGAGATGACGAGTTTAATAAATTCTGAATTAGATGAGCACAAACTTGATATTCTATTCATAATATGACCTGATTTTTTTAATGATAATTATGATTCAAGTTATTCTGCTAAACATATAACACTGTATGCAAAATGACGTCAGCAATTCCACTATGACAATTTTCCCAAGAAAAATATAATGTTGCTATCCATTCTAAGCGTATTTGCATAGTTATATCACTAGTGTATTAACACCTGTGTAAGATCAAAATATACAATAGGTTATTTCACTCCTGCGACATATGTCATATTATAAATAAACATTTTTTTTTCAGGGCGGAGATGGTTTACTCCAGTCTCTCACTGCCACAAGTAGAAATATTGGTCTTCTCCGACTGGCAAACCTTCGTCTTGATGATGATATCAGAAGTAAGAGTGCTGCCGCATCTGTTGATGGAAGTATTATACGACTTCGCAGACGAAAATCTGATCATAGGTGGACCCTAGGGGCAGCGTTTTGAGTTTTTAATTAATGTTACATGAACATTTTATGTTCAACTCTATAGTATTACTTTTAGTATTAATGAACAGTGATATATATCCATATGCTTTGCACATGTTTTTATTGTTATATCAAATATAAATGAACAAATTGTTGTTACATATAAATAGTCTATGTTACCATTGATTACTGTATGATTTATAATATTAAATTTTTGACAGTATTCCAAACTTTAACCTCATTTCTTTAGAAATATAAATGTAACCATCATGTAAAAAGGACCATCTGGGAGATTTGATCTGCATTGGGTCAAATTTTACAAAAAACTGTATTAAGGAATGTAGAATGGTAGTTCTAGATGCAGAAAGTATGAAGTATGCCAAAATTTCCAGCCTGGTGAGCTTGCACAAACTGTGCAGACTTACCAGGGTCAATAATTTTGGAACTATCCAGATAGTCCCTTTTTGCCTGACAGATCCCAAATACTAGAAAGAAATGAATTGTTAAAGGCAGAACTGCAGATAGAAAGGGGGAAGGGTTATTTGGATTTCAGGTAAAATATTTGAACAATATGCACATTAACCATTTGCTGTTTAATCCCTGCTTTTTACGTGCCTGTGATTTTATAATTGAGAAAACATTGTGAAAAAAGAAGAAATTGCTTCTGACAAGCAATTTCTTCTTTTTCCATACTATTTTCTACCCTACCGAATGGCTATTTTTCAAATTAAATCCACTTTAAATTTTCGTGTGCAAAACCTTTGAATTTGGACAGGTCCAAAATTTTGTAAAACAGGAAAGGGTTAAACAAATTTTGTGGGAACTCATTGGAATTGTCTCACAGAGACAATTCCAATGAGTACCGACACCATTGGTTTATGTTGAGAAATAAAGATTTTAGGCTTGTTTCAACCCTAACTACCTAGATCTCCGATCCTGAGGCAAATCTATTTGTATGGGTTCATTGTATTTTAAACATTTAATCACACATTTAATCAAAAAGTGTTTGCTTATGTAATATTTTGCATTCAGATTAGCAATCTTCAGGGTAAATGGTGTATGAAATAAGGCTATGCATGAACAAGAGTTTTGTGTGATCAAGAGAAAGTAGAATGATTTGTCTTGACATTTTCAACATTTTGTACGGAACAGTCAGAGAACTGTTTTGTACTAAACCTTGACAAACATCAATCCTGTCCAAATCTTAGAAATCTTAGACTGGTCCTAATTGATAGAGGTTTTTTGATCAGCCATTAAGGCGGATGTCACTGGGGATTGTGGATCACACATTTGACACATGTATAGAACAACACTTATTAAAAAGTAAAATATTGATGGATATGGTTTGTTACTAGTTATTTCAGTGTATCTAGTTATTAAATTCATTTATTGTTATGATCATGAATTGAATGATGTGTTACTTTAGCCATGTTTATATTTGGCAAAGTGTTTGTTAAACCAAATTTTACAAAATTTTGCAAGCTCATACTGTTTTTTGAAAGTTGATTATTCAAGCTATAAGTTGGGTATTTGGAAGCCAAACAGCACTATAATGAGGGTTCAGTTGAAAACTTTTGAAAATGCCTGAATATTTATAGGCATTAACTAATGTTTGCCCTGATAAAAATCATTGAAATTAGCATAACACATCAAAGTAACGAAATATATCTTCAAAAAGCGATCCAAAATATTGTAACTACAGCTTGAATAAAGCTGTTTATCTTATAACTGTACAAATAACCCTGTGATAACATCCCGTATGATATTTTTATGATATCTCATAGTTATTTTAGAACAATGATATAATGTGGTTATTTCTAGAAACTTGCATTTCTGTTAGAATCATTAACGAAAACAAGGCAAATAGAGGTTATAAGATAAATATAATTCATACTTAATGTATTGTATGAAAAAATATCTAACTCGGTTGTAAAAATTGAAAATTATCTCGGCAGAGCCTCGATACTTATCAATTCTCCCAACCTTGTTAGATATTTTTTTTTTTATACAAAACACTAAGTATGTATTATATATAAATACATTTTGGTTGTACACAGAAGATATAATGAAATAGGGTAATGTGACAAATCTGATTTTCTTTTCGCTTTTTGAAATAAATTGGATAGAAACATATTTACCCCTATTTTGAAGGTTCTGCAAAAAGCTATTGCAAGTCTCTAAATGCATATCTTTGTATAAATGACTCACTGGCTCAGTGCAAAACAGTTGTAGCTGCCTATCATAATGCTTTCAGGCAATTACTAAATGTTTTGTGCCAAGCCATCACTATGCACTCACACCAGTTTTTACTGACATCTTGGTTTTACATTGTATATTACATATTCAGTCATTGTTATGTTTTTTTTGTTTATTTGTGCTATCATTGTTTTGTTTGTTCTCTCTATCACTTGTTTTATCATTTCCATTCATGACTTATGTACTTGGACACACCATAGATCGTTACAGTTTTAATAATTTATCTAATTAACATCATTTTAAGATTCCAATGCCAGCTGATTTTGATGGGTCAATTCAAACACTACAACAGTTGTAAATGCCTATAAACATTAAGGCAGTTACATCTATTTTGCACAGGCCCATTGGTTTATAGTGTTTAGCTGATCCTTTTAAGGAAACTATAGTTCCACAAGAAAGAGTGAGTTTCGAGAAACTGTTACCTCCTATCAATTTCAATGTAAAATCAATCTTAGATCACTCACTTGATATTGCTGGTCTATTCTCTTCCTATTTTACCAAAAATCACATTAATAACCTGAAAGGGAAAATCATTTTGCTGTTTTTAGTGTGAACTGCCTATAAAGATTTAAACATTTAGAACTGTTTTGTGATGAGCCGTCAATTTGGTATTAAATATATTTGGCTATTAATTGTGTTGGTAAACTTTGCTATAAAGACAGTTTATTCATGGTATCTTGCCTAGAAATTATCAAAATGAAAGTTGCCAAAGAACAGTGCAACTTTAAACAAACTGTGATAGATACAATATCAAAACTTTTAATAACACCAACTGTCAAGTACTCCGTAATCCTATCAGATAATGCTTCAGTATTTAGCATTTTCCTTTTAAACCTTTATCATGATGATTAAAAAAACTTGGTGAAATTGCATATGCTGATAGCACTTAATGCAAAAATTGGGAGTTGATATTCGATTTTGAAAAAAACGATATTGAAACTTTTCTGGTTTAAAAGAAGGGAAATCAGGTGGTATAGAGTAGGATCAGACTACACAGAATTGTAGGCTGATGTTTGTCTATACCTCTTGCCAAGGCAGGAATATTCCAGGTTGGGCATAAAAAGGGTTAAAAGAAAGATGTACTGTAGGTGTTTCAATGTCTTATTTCATGTAAAATTATATAAAGTTTTGTGTTGTGTTTCCGACTATATGTTAAACATAATAACTATATGCACAAAATGTTGTTGATTTTCTAGATATTTATTGAATACTTTCTAAAGGACTTAAAAAGTCTTAACCATTTGTGATTCTTCCTTTTTTCTATACAAAAAAGTTTTGGAAATTTTCAATGGTTTATGAGGTAAATTCACATTGACATAATGATGAATTTTTTAATTTAAACAAAAAAATTCAAGGAGTTTTCAAGGCGTGGTGAACCTTGAAAAATCGTGTTACTCCCTATCAATTGAGAAAGTGAAGGTACCATTATCAATGATAGCTACCATTATTTGCAAATAAATGAGCAGAACTGGTTTGCTAATTTCAGTTCAATTATCTTGTTTTCATAATTACGAGTGCACATTAGCTTGCCAGAAACTAATAATTTAAACCATGACATACTTCATACAAGTCACTTTGTTAAAATTATTTTCAAGAGATTTCTCTAAATACAGTAAAAGTTCTTATACAATCCCGGGGGTTTATTCGAATCACCATGTTTCTATTAGAAGGGGTGTGGGTTCATTAGAGGTAGATTGTTTAGACGTGGCAAGATGGCAAAAATGCCAATGCATTTTTACCCATTTTGCCATGTTCTCTCAACTGTCAATCTCCATAAATTAAAGAAAAACTTAGGTCAAAGCATTGATTAACCCTTTCCTGTTAATAAAATTTTGGACCTGTCCAAATTCAAAGGTTTTGCAGACGAAAATTAAAAGTGGATTTAATTTGAAAAATAAAGATTCAGTAGGGTAGAAAAAAGTGTGGAAAAAGAAGAAATTGCTTGTCAGAAGCAATTTCTTCTTTTTTCACAATGTTTTCTCAATCATAAAATCACAGACACGTAAAAAGCAGGGATTAAACAGCAAAGGGTTAAGCATTGAATTTATACAAGATCTTAATATTTGGTTGGAAATAGTTACATTACTCTCCTTTCAAATCATCATGAAATCAATTTGGTGGGGGTTGGGGTTTAAGAGGGGCTACAAGTTTTCCAAAAATCATACAAAAAATGGGTGATTTTGACGTCCTAAGAAGGGATGGGGTTATATTAACCCTTGTCATGCTGAACCAGGAATATTCCTGCTTTGGCAGGAGCTATAGACAAACATCAGCCTGCACATTTGTGCAGTCTGATGTTAGTCTTCACCACCTGTTTCTCTTTTTCAAACCAGAGTTGTCAATAGATTTAGTTTTTCAAATAAAAATTGACCTACAGTTGGTACTTTCAGTGCTCTTTGCCCTTTGATTTTGATGCAAATTTTAGCCAAAATTTATTCAGCATGACAAGGGTTAAAGCATGGGTCTCTATTAGAACTCTTTCAGTACCTTTTTTTGTGACCATCTTTGTTCCTAATAATAGGATGATGCAATCACATAATGATTGTTATTATCCAGGATGAAATTGAGAAGATTCCTTGTATTAAGAAAGAGTAATAAATTTAATATTTGTAGAGATATAATTGATAGCTCTATCAGTGCAAAACAGTTGTATCTGCTGATAAATACATAGGCAGTTACAACTGTATTGAGCTGAGTTTTCAATGTGGTAATTATAGTTTTACTTTTTTATACTAGTAGATTCAGAAAACTAAATACCATCTCCTTTCATTACATGGTATAATCTGGCATTATATAGTTTCGGTCCAGTTCTCAGGATGACAAAATGGTGCGAACTGTTTGAAAATTATTCCCCACTTTGCATGCAAGTGCATGTGCAAAGTGGGGAATAAATTGTAAACAGTTTGCACCATTTTGTCATCCTGAACACAGGGTTGTATTTAGTTGTGTGTTTGTATTGCATTATCATTAATCAGTATTTTGTTTTCAATCATTATTTTCTTAAAACCCTGTAGGAAGGAGATGAATTTTGTAATCTGTATAAGTTATCTGCCTTAAAAACATAAGATTTGCTCAGCATGAAAAACTTTAACTGCCTATTGGCAGTTACAGCTTTTTTATCATGCTGAGCCATTGTTGCATCATAATCTATGATAACGAAATAACTTGTGACCACAAAACCAATGCCACACAATTCAGCATTTATTGTAGTAAATAAAAGTATTTCAAAGTATTCAAAGTATTTTAACCCTTTCCAAAACGACAACATTTTAGGGTGCTCTAATATGAAAGGAGCTCTAGACGACAAATTTGATGTTATTAAAGATAGGATTTTTTCTATTAGGAACGTCAAAACCAGGTCTTGAGTGGGAAGGGGTTAAGACAATTTATCTCGAATATATTTCCAACGTTATATGATGTATAGATTAACTTATATAAGTCAATTATGGATTAAATAAATCATCAGCATTTTTTTTAATCTTGATTGAATGAAATAATGTTATGAAGTTAAAAGAAACATAATTTGTGAAATTTGTGACAGTATATTCTGTTTGGTCTGTTAATTTACCAGGGTTTTGCAGCAACACAGTCTTTATTTATATTGGAACTTGAAACAATGTTGCATTAAGTCTTTACATTCTAGATTTTAATTTCAGCTTGTCCTCTTTGAATAAATCTTCATACATTTTAACACTTATCCAATGAATTATCTTTTTATTTCCAAAAAAATTCAAATCTTTGGGACATTGAACCAGTCTGTCTGAAAGTTTCTCCACAATTATTGACTAGAAAGCAGGTAGTGAAGGCTAAGATCAGACTGCACATATGTGCAGGCTTATCTTAGTCTATACTGTCTGCTTAAGTTTTATGTACAGCAATTACTGATATATATGTTGTGTACAACATGAGAGGAGTAAAAAATTGCTGTGTACCATATTTCTCCTAATAAACGCTCCCGTTGGCTATACATGACATGGTCCGAGAGCTTTTATTTATTATGCATTTTCTGATTTAGAAAAAATCATTAAAGTTGATTTTAGACCATTTTCCCTTTAATTCGAGGCGAATTTCCTCTTAACAATCATATAAATGATTATTTAAGGGGGAATTCATCTCAAATTAAAGAAGTCTCAAAAAGTTCCTAAAATTTAGACATTTGAAGTGGGTTTTCTTAGTAATAAATGTAGGGGTGCTACTATTAGGAAGGGCGCTAATATTAGAGGAAATATGGTAACTTATCTAATGCTCTACTCAGTGCACTGCTCTACAAGCTGATCTTTGTCTACACTAAGTATAGGGTGCACCACACAAGGTACAGGGGTTTGTTTTGTGCTATTCAGCCTGTGATATATATGATAAACATTCAGTATTATATTGTATTGTGACCTACTGAGTTAAACTTTAAAACAGGGAATTGATTCAAAAGATATGAACCAATAGACATGTGAAATTTGTAATTAGTAGCCAATAGTTTCATAATAGTACCAAGCATGATCAGTATCCTCTGTTTTTCATCATGATACATGTATCCTTGCATTTCACTTTAGAGATAAAGAGAACATTTTGAATTCATTGAAGTATAAATCAGAAAATCTATTACAAATTAAGCATATTTTTACATAAGTATGACTTGGGTTTTTGTTTTGTAGCTCCATCCATTTCTTAATAATTTAATTTTTCACCAAGATTGGTGCCTTTTGATTGGCAGAAAGATTGCTTTCATTATTCAATGAAAACAATTTTGATTACACAGCTTATTAAAGTAATCAAATTATAAGATATGAAAATAATATTGATTGGTCTCATAGACGTATGAAACTCAAAACCTTATCACTTCTTGTATGAATCAGCTTTGCATATTCATATAGTATAATTATGTTTATAGTTTCATACCTCAATGAAACTAAAAAAAAATCTCTTCATCTCTTAATCATCTTATGACTTTGAGCAAAAAGGAAAAAAAGACCATTTTTTACTTATAATTTTTAGATACAAACCTTGGCACTTTGATGGATTACCTTTTCCTTGAATGATGTGAATTGATGATATGAATCTTCATGCCAAATATGAACATTGTCACCAAATTAGTGTTAATGTATAGCCCCCAGGTTAATTTTTCACACGCAGATAGACAGACTGACACCAGTTAGACAATATGCCCCAATTTATGTGGGCGTATTAAAACACCTGTGTGATCAAAACTTTATTGATGAAGCTATGAAAGAAACATTCAAACCAATTGAAATTATCATTATTCAAAGACATAAATAAAGTTTTCCTCAGTAGGACCACACTTCCCACCATATATGGTTGTTTTTGTGTATCATCTCTAAGTTATTTGTTTGAATACAGAAAATAAAACATGTTGTGACCATGTTGATTTCTTCTTGTTTTTTAATTTCTATTTGCTATGTTATACGCCATGTGAAAAGGATTGATTTGGTAAAAATGATCATTTGAGGAAGAGATAGGGTCCAGCATAGGTCAACCAGAGGTATCATATTTTGGTTACCTGAGCACAATGTGAGCTTTTGGGGTCCTTGATTGTCGTCTGTTGTGTGCCTTGAACAGTTAGGTGTTATTACTATAGAGGCTACAAATATGGTTAAATCTTTATGAAACTTGATCAGATTGTTTGTTAGGTCATAACACCTATTGAAAATGGAAAAGATCAATGTCATATCTTGGGAAAAGGGGCTTCACTGATTTTTTGGTTTTCACTCTAGAGGCAACAAAATATGTCAAAATCTTCATGAAACTAAGTCAACATGTTTGTCAGGTCACAAGGATGAGCCCTATTGAAATAGGGAAGGATCCATGTCATATCACAGGGAAAGAGGCCTAAAGAACAATTTTCTTGTTTACATTCTAGAGGCCACAAATTTGGCCTGATCTTCTTGAAACTTTATTTGATTGTTAGGTCACATGAATGGACCAAAATGCACTTGGAAAGGATCCATGCTTTATCATGGGGAAAAGGACCTTGATGACAATTGCCTTGTTTACCCTCTGCCTCTAGGGGCCACAATTTTCAATCTTCATAAAACTTGGTAAGAATGTCTATCAAGACAAAAAGATAATCCCTATTGAAAAATATATTGTCATACAAGAAATACAGAAACGGACTTTAATGCTTTTTATCTACTGTAAGGGTCATTTTCTCATTTTTTCATTATGTTTGTCTTGTCAAAGGATGAACCCCTTTTTAGCTCGACTATTCGTAGAATAGGGGGCCTATCCCGGTCAGCCAGGCATGGGCATCATTGTCGGTGTAATGCTTTGGTTAAGTTTTTACGTGCAAGTGTTTTAAATCTCTGTTTCAATGAAAGCTATTGCTTTGAAACTTTGCACATGCTTCTGTAAACAAAAAATCAGCCTCTACACACAGATTCATTGCTCTGATACTTAATTTAATATAATTTTAACCCTTTTTGGACTTAGAAATTCCTGGTTAAGTTCTTACGTGCAAATGTTGTATATCAGTTATATCTCTATTTCTACCTAAGCTAATGCTTGGAAACTTTACACATGCTTCTGTATCCATATCAGCCTCTAGACAAAGATTCAGTACTCTGATATTAAATTCAATGGAATTTAACCCTTTTTAGACTTAGAAATTCCTGGTTAAGTTTTTACATGGAAATGTTATATATCAGTTTTAATTCTATTTCTAGTTAAGCCATTGCTTGGACATACTTCTGTGACCATAATATAAGCCTATTGACAAAATTTCTTTTCTCTTGACTTTAATTTAATTGCATTTCCAATGTCAATATAGTAGGGATGGTAACAAATACCAATTTTACTAATCGATTACTCGTTCACCTTTCCGATTAGTACTCGAGTACTCAGATAGAATTGAGGACATTTATTTATTGTGTCTTCAAACGTAAAGATATACAGTATTTGCTGCATATTTTCGGTCGAAGGGGCAGTTGAAATGACTTATGATTGCTAATTGATTTCAAGAAATGGTAAAAATTGTAAAGTGCATGCTCAGAGAGTGTCATTTCTCGGTAATATTTTCAAGCGATATTTTGGACCGACACTGCAACATTTCATTGATCTGGAGATCCAAGTAAATTGCAATGTCCCTGATCAGAGTACCAAATTCGAAGGTGCAAAATGTAACAAAATGACGTGTATTGTTTAACAGCAGGAACAATGACAGTTGGCACTTGATTGCAAATTTGGAAAAATATTGATGGATATGATAATAAGCAGGCGCCCAGGTGTTGCATACATTATCTTTAGCTGAACAGCAATTCATATGAAAGAACGATATTTTGAGAAAAAATGAGATTGGAAATGAATTTGTTATTATTTCAATTTTTTCAGATTAATCGATTAGTAAAATTGGTAATCGATAATCGGACGTTCGATAGAGTACTCGATTAATTGAATACTTGTTCCCATCCCTACTATACAGGTAACAAAAAACTACAATGATGTCTTTTCTTAGAGAAAAAAATCAGTGGTCATTGAATGATCTTTATAAGCATTTAAACTTGCTATGGGAGAAGTCAAGGAGACAAAGGTGAGCAATATAGGACCATCATGGTCCTCTTGATAAAATTCTTATACAAACAGGAGATCCATTGAAACTAAATTGCTCACCTG
The DNA here is from genome assembly GCA_948146395.1 of Fragum whitleyi. Taxonomy (NCBI): domain Eukaryota; kingdom Metazoa; phylum Mollusca; class Bivalvia; order Cardiida; family Cardiidae; genus Fragum; species Fragum whitleyi. The sequence continues at coordinate 14,931,388 of OX411543.1, read as the reverse complement.
TAAAATTGTTCACAAAGCTTGAAAAATGCAAAATTTACATAATTTACAAAGATTTGAAACTAATTTTACCCAACTTTGAAGTTTGTTTCAGATTAACCTAAACAAATTTTTTTAAATATCTTGTTGATAAACAAGAGGACCATGATGGTCCTAGATCGCTCACCCGAGTCACTTTGACCCCTGGGACATCACATTAATTAATTAGGCAGATGTCAAAAAGGAGATCATTTCTACATAGGATCAATACCATGGAATATTTTCAGCAAGAAGGATGTGCCTTTTCATTCTTTGATTCTATGTCAAAAAGGATGCACCCATCATGCCCAGATGGGCTAAAAGGGATGCGCCAGCATTGAGCCCAAATATAACCCCAGGGTCTTGATATAAACAGACTTGGTAGGGGCCCACTAGATAATGCTAAATAATAAATAAAAAAGCTGTGTGCCCTCTGGTTTCAGATTTTTAAAGATTTTCATTCTTTCATTCTATGTAAAAAGGGTTGCACCTGGGTGGAGCCCAAATATGACCCCAGGGTCTTGGTATGAACAAACTTGGTAGAGGTCCACTGGATGATGCTACATACCAAATATGAAAGCTGTCTGCCATCTGGTTTCAGAGAAGAAGATTTTTCTTTTTTTACCCTTCGTGATCAGAAGAGCTAAAAGGGATGCGCCTGGGCAAAGCCCAAATGTGACCCCAGGGTCTTGATATGAACAAACTTGGTAGAGGTCCACTAAAAGATGCTACATACCAAATATGAAAGCTGTCTGCCATCTGGTTTCAGAGAAGAAGATTTTTCTTTTTTTACCCTTCGTGCTCAGAAGAGCTAAAAGGGATGCACCTGGGCAAAGCCCAAATGTGACCCCAGAGTCTTGATATGAACAAACTTGGTAGAGGTCCACTAAAAGATGCTACATACCAAATATGAAAGCTGTATGCCTTCTGGTTTCAGACAAGAAGATTTTTAAAGATGGCTCTTTGATTCTTTGTCAAAGGGTTGCGCCTGGGCAAAGCCCAAAAAGACACCAGGGTCTTAACATGAACAAACTTGGAAGAGGCCCACAAGGTGATGCTACATACAAGATATAAAAGCTGTATGCCTTCTGTTTTCAGAGAAGAAGATTTTTGAAGATTTTCATGTTTTCCCCCTTTTTGTTGAGGGTAAAGGGAAAGTTAAGGGTTGATATCATTTATTTGAACAACTTTGGTAAAGCTTGACCCAAGGAACATCCCTGTCAAGTTTCATCAAGATTGACCTACTGGTTTAGGAGGAGAAGATGTTTAAAGAAATTGTGGACGATGCACACCGCACAACAGATGACTGCCACCGGACATTGTACGATCACAATAGCTCACCTTGAGCACTTCGTCCTCAGCTGAGCTAAAAAGGGCAGATTCCATATATATAGCTAAATCAGAATTTCACGAAAACTTTGTAAAAAAGGCCCCAAAGATACATTCTGGCAAAGTTTCATTTAAACAAGAGGACTATCATGGTCCTAGATTGCTCACCTGAGTCTCTTTGACACTTGGGACATCACATCAATTATTGAAGCAGATGTCAACAAGGAGATTATTTCTACATAAGAACAATAGCAATCAGCTAAGACCAAAAAGGATATGCCTGGACACAGCCCTTATATGAACATAGGGGCATGTAATGAATAAACTTGATGAAATTTAATTAAATGAAACTATAAAGAAAAGCCCCTGCCTTCTGGTTTCAGAGAACAAGTTTTTAAGATTTCCTCCTTGGTGTCTATGTAAAATAGAGGTGGGAGGCCATTCAAGGCCAAAATATGAACCCAGAGGCATGACGCTGAACCAATTTTTGAACACACAGCAGCCCTTAATCCCATCATATCAACTCAATCAGAATTAAACAAAGAAATCTGAAGAGCTTGTCCTATGGACCATTCTAGTGAGGTTGGGTTGACTTCTGTACAATAGTTTTAGAAAAAAAAGGGTTTTTTTAACATTTTACCATTCTGGGCCCATTTTCTGTTGACATTAAAAGCTGTATCATTGCCCACGTTATTGTCCTGATCAGAATTTAACGAAGGAATCTGAAAGAGCATATCCTAAGGATCATTTTTCTAAAGTATGGTTGAATTCTGAAGTGTAGTTTATGAGAAGAATTTTCCTTATATATTTCATCGTTCGAGTCCTTTTCTTTTATATATATAATCACCACTGGGGCCCCTTTTTTGGTGACATGTCATCCTGTAGTTTCCAAAGTATCCAACTGAAAAGAATTTAATATAGGAATCTGAAAGAGCATGTCCTGAGGATCATTGGTTAAATGGTTAAATTCTGGCCAGTAGTTTCAGATAAGATTTTTTTATATATGTCATCCTTAGGGGCCCCTGTTTTTGTGACACATCAGCCCATAGTGCCCAAAGTATCCAACTGATCAAAATTTACAAAGGAATCTGAAAGAGCTTTCATGTCCTGAGGATCATTTCTGTAAAGTTTGATTTAATTCTGGTCAGTTTTTTTGGCGATGATTTTTTCAAATTTCATCATTGGGCCCTATTTTTTGGTGACTTGACAACCAATAGCGCCGAAGTTATCAACCTGATCAGAATTCAAATAAGGAATCTGAGAGAGCATGTTCCAAGGATCTTTCCTTTGAAGTTTGGTGAAATTCTGCCCAGTAGTTTCAGAGGCGAAGATTTTTAAATGAAAAGTTTACACACTGACTAACGACGGACAACCCGTCAAGACACAAGCTCTGCTGAACCTAGTCCAGTGGAGCTTAAAAGATAAATTCTTATGGGACACTAGCTTACAAAATAGCTGGGAAATCCAAATTGCTTTCATTATGAAGTAAAACCAAAATTTCAGCCAATCAGAATACATAAATTTGGATGGTCTGAACTAAAATTAAATCAATTAACCCTTTGCTGTTTAATCCCTGCTTTTTACGTGCCTGTGATTTTATAATTGAGAAAACATTGTGAAACAAGAGCTGTCACTGTAAGATGACAATGCCCCCGACACCGCTTTGATTTAGAAGTTATGGCCAATGTTAAAGTTTTTGGACGGAATGACGGACGGACGGACGGACAGACGGACGGACAGACGGACGGACAGACGGACGGACGGACAAGTCAAATTTATGATGCTTCCCTATCGGGGGCATAAAAAGAAGAAATTGCTTCTGACAAGCAATTTCTTCTTTTTCCACAATATTTTATACCCTACAGAATGGTTATTTTTCAAATTAAATCCACTTTAAATTTTCGTCTGCAACACCTTTGAATTTGGACTGGTCCAAAATTTTGTAAAACAGGAAAGGGTTAACTTTCAATCAAGGCAGGTTCATCAAATCAAAACATTACCAACTGCTTACGCTCATATAATGACTTATTTTATTTTCATACATTTATAATTTTCACATGTACACATTGTGTCAATACACTCATAAATATTTAATATACATCTCTTGCACCAAGTCTCTCACACATACCCTACTTATTGCATCAAAGTGAAATTAAAACTAAAACTTAAGACATATATTCACCAATCAGACTAAATCACGATTAGAGCATACTATGCTATGATTGGTCAAAGTAATAAGCCAATCAGATAACTATGGAATTTCAAATTACAAAATTTGAGTTAAAACTGATTTGTGAATAAATGTCCAGAACTTCAAATACCAGGGTAAGAAAATTGAGTCATAACTCTTTCCTTATTCCTTAAATCCATAACCTATGCACTTATTTTAATAAATGTAGTCGAATAAAATTGACCAATTATAAATAAGTCTTGCCAGCATTTCATGGACAACACAAGACAAATTGAAAGAGAATTGAAAGAAAGCTTGAGTATAACTATGAGGAACTCATGTCATGTGAAATACTGTAAAATGTGTATTAAGCAATTACTGACCAAAAAGTCCCCATCAAAGCAGTTGTTAAGGAAAATAGTCGCTTAGTACACATTTTGTTTACATAGAATCATAACTTTTTATTCAATATCTATATCAATGCTAATTTGTCAATAATCCTATGTTGTGAAAACTCAATAGAATCGTCTCATTGAGACAATTTTCATGACTTTTAACAACAAAAGATTCATTTTCAATAATTTTAGAACAAAAAATATCTTCTTTTCAGGATAATTTGGTCTAAAGAAGGGCATTTTGGAATCAGTCCCTTGATAGACGTGGTTGCTTGAGTGAGATGGACTGTATCCCCAAAGTAATAAAGACAGAAACAGCTTGTCACAATTGTTAGTTTTATCCAAAAAATGTATTTCCTATGTAGATGAATCGATGTATTCTCATACATATGTAGGGCAGAAACATACAATTCAGAGATTTCAAACAAAAGAAATAAATTAACCCTTGTCATGCTGAAAAAATTTTGGCTAAAAATTTTCGTCAAAATCAAAGGGAAAAAAGTACTGAAAGAACCAACTATAGGTCAATTTTAATTTGAAAAACTTAATCAATTGCCAATTCTGGTTTGAATGTGAAAAATAGGTGGTGTTGACTAACCTCAGACTGCACATATGTGCAGGATGATGTTTGTCTATAGCTCCTATCAAAGCAGGAATATTCTGGGTTCAGCATGACAAGGGTTAACACAATTGAAAACTTCAAGAAATATTACACACAGTGTTATATCTTCCAGTACAAGAGACAATGATTAAACAGTCTCTTTTTTTCGAATAACAGAAAGTCAAAGCAATGCACAAAGAAATATTGTAGCAACAAAGTCAAATATTGGAATGTTGAAAATTGATGGAAACTAAATGAAGACTGAGCCAAATGTCAGTCTTCAAGACACAAAAACAGTAACTACCATGCCCTACATAAAAGATGAAAAAAATCCCAAATAAAAAAGCAAACCTGGATAGAAAAAAGATGTAAAATGATGAAATCAAAACATTGAAGCACTAGTACCAGCACACTTTGTTTCGGTGTTTAATACTCAAGTTTCTGGTGCTTGATATTGATAACTAAACAATTGAAAAAGATGTATTATCATATCAAAAATACACCACTGATAGCATACACATGTACACATCTTACTTTTTCTCTGAAAATAGCCGAAGTAAACTCTTGCTTCCACATTTCCAGTTATACTGAACACAAATTTGACAACTTTTGGATTATTGAATTTTAACTCTTGTCATGCTGAATAAATTTTGACTAAAAATTTTCATCAAAATCAAAAAGCAAAAAGCACTGAAAGTACCAACTGTAGGTCAATTTTTATTTTGAAAAAACAATCTATTGACAATTCTGGTTTGAAAGTGAGAAACAGGTGGTGTAGACCATCATCAGACTGCACATATGTGCAGGCTGATGTTTGTCTATAGCTCCTGTCAAAGCAGGAATATTCCAGGGTCAGCATGACAAAATTTAAATCAATATCTTTTTATACTGAAGTGACTATCTTCATATGAATTTTCAAAGATTATAAAACTTCTCCTTCTGAACTTAGAAATTTCTTAAACTTAAAATTTAAATAAAAATATATGAGCAGAGAAGATAATATCAATATTAATATCATCTTTTATTACAGTTTTATCTATTATGTTCAAACATTTATCCCAGTATTATATCAGATTAACAAGTTCTGTGTGTTATTTTGAAATATTGAAACTTTAATAAGTCACTACTCAACAATAATGAAAATCAAAAACATGATTAATGGTATTTTACAGAATACATGTAAGCTGAACCTATTGGTTGTCAATCCAATTATTCAAACTGGTCATTTTAACCAAAAGTGACATAAGAAATAAATCTACACAATCATCAATATTACCTCTAACCTTTTGGGTTCTTTTCATGTGTCAAAATGTACATCAAACAGGTATTTCAGGCAAACATTGCTTCTAGTTTGGAAGCGAGAGTAAGACTGCCTGTTGTTATCTGCCAAGGTCAAGATTTAAGCCTCTGACTCTGAAATCTTTTTAGGACCTTTTTCCTTTTCTTAAAATGTCTTTTTTTTTTCTTAACAAAACTTTACTTAGTGGGTTATCTCTTGTTATGCGGAACCTGGAATATTCCTGCTTTGGAAGGAGCTATAGACAAGGATCAGCCAGCACATATGTGCAGTATAATCTTTGTTTATACCACATTTTCTCTTTTGACCAAGGACACTTTATACATGAGCCTGTGTGTAACATTTCAAACAATTTCTTTTGTGCACAAAGTAAAGCCTCTGGCCAGCCTGTGCATCCACACAGTCTGACCAGAATCTTCACTATGCTAGTCATATAATTATAGCTACCAAGGATGCTAAATATTTGTACCTCACACAGATGTCAAATAATTGGAAATATCACACACAGGCTCAAATTATATTTTCAAATAAATTGCTAACTCACAAAGAGTGCATTCACTACTTTTCGCACTTTGATTTCAATTCAATTATTACTTAGGTTTCTATTCAGCATGACCATGGCTTAAATTAAGGGGAACATGATTATGGGTTAAGATGGTCGCCATTTATCCCACATGATCATTTAGTCATTCAGCTCTCGACTCTAACAATACTTCATTCATTTCAACAGAACAAATTTCATGAATATTTATGTGATATATTTACATAAGAAATGAATATTAATGTATAAATTGGTCAATCATAAATAAAACCTTTACATCTTTCATACCCAGAAGAGTTTTTTATCTTGTTTACAAATTGTTCACAATTCACTCTTTTTGATGGACCATCACAAGACAATCACAATCTTAAAAGAATGTATTTTTTGTCAAGCCTTAAAATCAATGGGTGGAAGCAAAAATATTGTAAGTTACAACAAGAGATGTTTGTAAAACATTTATGCCCCCAATAAAAGCAGGTCAATACATATTCTTTGTCATTCAACAAATGGCAAAAACTCACAAATTATGATGAGAAGAGTTCTTATTCTTTTTTCACTTCACCTCTCCTGAATGAGATCTATCCACCTATGAAATTTCATGGTTCTAGTTTGCCATCTCTTTGAAAATAAAGCAGTCTACAGATAGACAGACATATCAACTGTCAAGTGCAAAGCAATATACCCCTTAATAAGTATATATGTAACAGTTATTGATGTGATAACTCTGTCTCACTCACCACCAGGAGGCTTGACAAAAAAATCTATCAAATTGCAGGGCTTGATATAAATGAGCCTGTGTGTGACATTTCCAACAATTTGACATATGCTTATGCGCCAACATTGAGAATCTTTAGAAAGCCAGGTTTTTTCAATTGATGAAAACACAATGTCTTAAGATATTTTGAGACCTTGTCTTTTTGAAAAGCACATAGCTAAGACTCTAGCCAGACTGTGTGGATGCACAGACTTGCTAGAGAGTTTGCTTTGTGCATATGTGAAATTGTTGGAAATGTCATACACAGGCTCAAATACAATGTGACAATAAGATTAAACATGTTAACATTTGTAAGTACAACCTTAATTGTCTGTAAGTTGTATTAAAACAATAACATGAGATGTTTGTAAAACATTTATGCCCCCATAAGAGCAGGTCAATGGCTTATTATTTGTCAATGAAGAAAGGACAATAACTCACAAAATATGAGAAGAGTTAAGGTTCTTATGTTCAGCATTTCTCCTCAATGACATATTTCCGCCTGTGAAGTTTCATGATTCTAGCTTGCAAACTTTTTGAGATATGCTCTGAAAAAAAAAATCTATTGATGGATCGATGGAAAGCCGGTGTCCCAGGGTAACCTGTCCCCTGGGTAACGTGTCCCCGGGGACAGGTTACCCCGGGGTAACGTGTCCCCGGGGACACGTTACCCTAGAAATCAGCCGGGGTAACCTGTCCCCCCCTGGGGTAACCTGTCCCCCCCCTACAGATATTGTAAACCAATATTTAGTCACATTTGTTTTACCAAGATATTTTTATTCTATGCCTTGTAAGTCTCTTTCTTTGATCTGTATGTAATTTTAGTCTGTTTTGCGAACTGTTTCAGTTCGGAAGGATTTTTTATATCTTTCATGATAAGTGTTGTATTATAACAATTAAGCTTTTTTTTTTTAGAAAATAATTGTTTAATGTCATCATGACTATGGACATATCTAAGAATGATCTTGTCTTTAGAAAAATATGTCAAAGCATGATTTTTTTCTTTGTGTATATTGGGGGGGGGGGACACGTTACCCGAGCTGGGGTAACCTGTCCCCAGGGACACGTTACCCAGGCCTGGGTAGCCTGTCCCATCCCCAAAACTGCTGTCAGCAATGATATATGCAAAAATAAACCCTTATGTTTTCAATTATTTAGTAATATTTCAAATTGTTTGGGGGTAAGGTTTACAAAGCTGTGGTCACTTGTCTCTGAAACATGTTACCCAAGCCTGTTAACCCAGTGAAAACATGAAAAAAAGGTTGTTAATGAGGATTTATTAAAAAAAAACTTGTAAAAACATTTTTCTTTATTTGAAAACTGCGTGTCTCATTTATATCAAAACTGTTATACAAATAAGTTATTCACTTTTTAGAAAATTTATTGTGGGTGTATGTGTATGTCTAGGGGGGGGACAGGTTACCCAAGCTGGGGTAACCTGTCCCCGGGGACACGTTACCCCAGCTTGGGTAACCTGTCCCACCTCTAAAAAGGTTGTCAACAATGATCTGTGCACAAATTTACCAAAATATTTTCTTTTTCTTATTTATTCTAATTTGTTTTGGGTACATGTAAGATTTTCTGATCTGTGGTCACTTGTCCCTAAAAATTGTGACGCCAGCTTGGGAAAACATTGCTAACATGTTAACCAGGAATTTTCACAAAAGTTTACAAAAAACAATTTATTTTCTTTGAAAGTTATTTTATAGTTTTAATAATATCACAACTGTTCTAACTACAAAAATTATTCACTTATTAGAAAATTCATTGAGAGTGTATGTGTATGTATTGGGGGGGGGACATGTTACCCAAGCTGGGGTAACCTGTCCCCGGGGACACGTTACCCTGACTTGGGTAACCTGTCCCCTTTCAAAAGAAAAAAGTTTTGAACTATTTGTCATGTTGTTTTCTTATATGTTCATAAAGCTTTGTATCACTCAAACCATGGACTTGGAAAAAATTGAAATGATGCAAATAATAAGAAAATTGCACTGGCTAAGAATCCTCTTGAAAAAGAACACATTTCAAAATATAATTTAACATACATATTCTTTGAGGGAATTTTCAAAGTATATCATACCATACATTCTTAATTAAAAAACAGAACGAATGGAAGGTGATATCATTAATGAAAAATAGCATTTAGAATAGGGGGACAGGTTACCCTTTGGGTAACATGTCCCCCAGGGACAAGTTACCCAGGCTTGGGTAACCTGTCCCCCTTTCCAAAATACGAGTTTTAAACAATTTGTCAATTGACATGTTGTTTTCTTATCAAAACTGCATTACTGACTTGATAACTGTGTTTTTAAAAGCTATTATTCAATCTAATAATGGACTCTGAAAAAATTGAAATGATGCAATAATAAAAAATATTCAAGTGCTTAGATTTTTCTTTAAAAAGGTACCAAAAAAGGAATATAAACATACATATCCATTGAGGACATTTTCTAAGAATATCTTTTTTTTTTTTTATAAAAAGAAAGACTGGAAGGTGATATCTTTAATGAAAAAGTATTTGGAATAGGGGGACAGGTTACCCCGGGGTAACCTGTCCCCCGGGGACATGTTACCCTGGCTTGGGTGACCTGTCCTCCTTTCAAAAGAAGAAGTATTAGATGAATTTGTCATGTTGCTTTCTTATGAAAACTGCAATATTAACATGTTATTTATCAATCTAAATATGGACTTGGAAAAAATTTAGATATTGCAAATTAATATTGCAAAAAATTAAAACATGCAAGCGCTAAGATTTTTCTTTAAAAAGGCATCAATTTTTAAAAACAATGAATGAAATATTTTTCAATGAATATCATATGATAATTTCCTAAGATAAAAGAATGACTGGAAGGTGAAATCAAATGATTAAAAGCGTTTTGAATAGGGGGACAGGTTACCCCGGGGTAACATGTCCCCCCCACTAAAGTTTTATTTTTTTTATATTTTTTTCATTAAACTTTCAAATATTTGCATAAAATACCAAGATTGACTACTATAATAAAAAAAAAAGGAAAATTGATTTGATAAGATAATCATAGTAAGCAAATTATATTGTGGTTTGAAGAACTGAAAACCACTCAAAAATACAGATATACTTTTTTTTAAATTGATTTAGAGTTATTCAAAATAGCATGAGTGAAAAATTAAAATTTTGATAAGAAATAATGTTTTCCATAGGGGGGACACGTTACCCCGGGGTAACCTGTCCCCGGGGACATGTTACCCCAGGGGGGGACAGGTTACCCCGGGGTAACCTGTCCCCGGGGACACGTTACCCAGGGGGACACGTTACACTGTTACACCGGAACGACCTTCATTCAATCAAGTGCAAAGCAAGATAGCCCCTCTTCTTTGAAGGGGGGCATAACTAGTCTAATAGGCAAATACCCCTTATTCACAACTTGTTCATTGCAGCAGATTATATAAAGAGATTTCTTTTGAGATTTATACAGTATTTTCTAACTGCCTGAAGAGGAGTTCAAACTTTATCTATCATGAAGACTCTGATCAGACTGTACAGCTGTACTAGCTGGCTATATGCTGTGCTTTTCTCACATGTTAAATAGTTGGGAATGCCATGTATATTTTCAAATGTTAATGCAGACAAACATGGGAAAGCTCTAATACTTCACCCTCTGTTGTGTGTGAATAAAGGAAGTCAGTTATCTTATTTACCCCTTTGCTGTTTAGTCCCTGCTTTTTACGTGCGCATTATTTTATGATTGAGAAAACAATGTGAAAAAAGAAAAATTGCTCCTGACAAGCAATTTCTTCTTTTTCCACACTATTTTCTACCCTACTGAATGGTTATTTCTTAAATTATATCCTATTTAAATTTTCGTCTGCAAAACCTTTGAATTTGGACAGGTCCAAAATTTTGAAAAACAGGAAAGGGTTGAAAGAGTAATCAGACATAAATGAAAAATAGATCTACGAGCATTTCACTTAGTCTTACAAATTCACATTTACTACAGGGTAGGCTGTACTTATTTCAAAATTTTGCTTAACCCTTTCCTGTTTTACAAAATTTTGGACCTGTCCAAATTCAAAGGTTTTGCAGAAGAAAATTAAAAGTGGATTTAATTTGAAAAATAACCATTCAGTAGCGTAGCAAATAGTGTGGAAAAGGAAGAAATTGCTTGTCAAAAGCAATTTCTTCTTTTTCACAATGTTTTCTCAATCACAAAATCACAGGCACGTAAAAAGCAGGGATTAAACAGCAAAGGGTTAATACTACTAACAAAGAAAAAATCATTATAACTTTTTGTGCTATACAAAGATGGATTTTTGTCAGATCAAAAAATGAAGCATCTAAACAAAGCAAAGTATGAATAATGTTCTTTGCTGAGAAATATAAAATTTTGAAGAGTTAGAGCTATTAAATCAGCCTTTTTCTAGACTGAAATTTCATTTAAGTAAACACTATAATCAGACAGTGTGGAAATGTCTGATACCAGTCTTTACTTGACACCAAATTTAACTGATCGAAATGCCATTCAGACTCATTTAATTTAATAATTGTGTAAATTTGTGTAAAGTTTTGATGATTAGCATCAAGATTGTGATCCCATACATTGAGATGTTAGCATAAAACAGTTGGCACATGCTTATGTACTTTACTATGTTATGAGCTCTGTTACAGTTTTGAAACAACCACGCTGAATATTTTTTATATTACACGGGTGTTTTAACACTAGTGGAATAACTGTGCAAATGAGCTAAGAAGGGATAGCAACATTATATTTTAGTTGTGAAAATGACATCATAATGCATTTGATGATGTCAATTTTCAAACACCATTATAGGTTTTGCGGAATAACTTGAATTGATAAATATCGCGATTTCCTCGATTATTCTAAAAATTTCAGGTCATATTATAAACAGAATATCAAATTTGTGCTCAATAAATACCGAAATTATTAAACTCTTCATCTAAAGCAGATAAAACTCGGCACAGCCTCGTTTTTTTCTGTTTATAGATATCTGTTTATAGGTATTCAAGAACTCCTCATTCAATATCCTATATTTATTTAAAAATAGTGTTGGGCTTAAACCCCCATACTACAGATAGAGGGGGGATTTTGGATGTTAAATAAAAGTATTTTCTTTTTTTTTTCATTTATCCTATGTTGTTGGTTCTCATTTGAATCATGCTGTCAAAACAATTCAATGAGTGCCCACAACATAGAGTTTGATTAACAAATAAAGATTTCAGACTGGCTTTACCCTCGCTTATCTGTACCTCTGAAAACATTTATCAGATTTTTCAAAATGAATACATCACAGAAACTAAATATATGATCATTCAATTTTGCTCTACTTTTTTAGTCTTTCATCAGAAAGAATGCATGTGCTTCAATATTGCATAAGCACCCACAACCTGTAGGAATCAAAAGATTGGACTTCGAAATTGCGATTCCTTTGTTCACTTATTTTTTTTTTTAATTCATGAAATATCGCATTCATTATTAACTCACTTAATTCTAGTTAGCCCAGATACACAAAGATGCATCAAATTGCAAAGGGTAAATTTCACTTAAGGTAGTAGACCCATAAAATGATGTTGCACAATGTTAACCAAGGTTTTCTTGTGAAATCATGGGAAACCCTGGTTAACCCTGTTTAAGTTATGACTATGGAGACGTTGGGAACTCTTACAGTTCAACTTCCTAAATTTTGAATGCTCTTAAATGCTTGGATAGGGGGCTTTTATTTATAGCCAGTTGTGTATGTAATAATTCTGATATTTATCTTATAACTATACAAATATCCATGTGATAACATCCCATATGATATTTTTATGATATCACACAGTTATTTTTAGAACAATGATTTAATGCAGCTATTTTAAGAAACTTGCATTTCAGTAAGAAACATCAACGAAAACAAGACAAATGGAGGTTATAAGATAGATATAATACGTACTTAGTGTATTGTATGAAATAATATCGAACTCGGATGTGAGAATTGATAACTGTCTCAGCAGAGCCTTGACAATGATCAATTCTCCCAACCTCATTAGATAGTTTTTTCTCATACAAAACACTAAAGATGTATTATATATTTATATTGTGGATACAATCAAGATAAGTCATAGCATTGCTAGTGAGAACTCCTAATGTAGAGCCGAGATAAGCAAGGTTTATTAATGTCTCTGATCGGAAACAAAAACCTCTCCCCTACAAAACTTGAGATAAGAGGAAGTGACTCAATCTGCATTTATATATCTAAATCCTAACCCTTTGTTGTTGGTACTCACAAGAAAAGGCAATTCCAAAGAGTACCTACAACAAATGTTTTCTTACATGAACATTTTAATTATAAAATCCTTGTAACTAAAGCTTAATCAAAGCTTTAGTTACAAGGTTCTATATAATAAAACCAAAGTTCTCTTATAAAATCAACAACATGGAATTCAAATGTCTAAAATCAAGACCATTCCCTCTTTTCTAGAGCTTTGCCTCTACCCCTAGCTCTATCAACACATCAAGTGTTCAGCCCTTTTCTAGCACAACATGATCACTCAGAAGGACATGCATAACAGTAACATGTCCCTTCTTATAAATAAAACAACTTTGTGCTTCTTGACTGTATAACATAAATAATCTGTCAGATTTGCAGAGTATCATTTCAATGGTAACTAAATGTTAAGATGAGGGTTAGCATGGACATCCTTTCTCGCTCGGCTGTTGGTCCGTATTTAAAGGGTTTCTGGGCGTTGCAGGTTTGTGTTGTACCCCTGATTCTGCCGCGTTTAAATCCAAACTGAAAATACAAGGAATATAATACACTGTCAAAATTCTATAAAAAAAATCAGTAATTTTTTTTAAGAAACATCCATGCTCGGATACCATTACTATCAATAGACCATTTTTATTAAGCGACTGTTTTCAAAACCCTTTCTTTTTTAAATCAAAATATCTTAAAAAGTAGTTATAGTTGGTCCAAAAATATTGAAATGAATCCTATGTTGTTGAAACTCACCAGAATCATCTCAATGAGACGATTCTATTGAGTTTTAACAACATAGGATTATTTTGAATTTCGCAATAATATGCATATTACACAAGATGTGTTTGTGAAACACGAATGCCTCCGTAACAGCATTTTTTTCAAAGTTTGACCTTGACAGATGACCTTGACCTTGTCACATATCCTTGACTTTGGTACCAGCAGATGCAGATCATTGAGATCTATCATCATGCCAAATATGAGCCTTGTATCTTGAATAGGGTTGAAGATATTGGCAAAGGTTAAGTTTTCGGACAGACGGACGGACAGACGAACAGACGGACAGACAGACAGACGGACATGAGTAAAACAATATGCCCCTGATCTCTCGATACGGGGACATAAAAAAAAGTAAGTTTCTTATGTTTAAAAACACATGTATAAAGCAGCCATTTTCTTTAGCGACCCTTTTTTGCTGGTCCCAGTAGTGGTTGCTTAACCCTTTCCTGTTTTACAAAATTTTGGCCCTGTCCAAATTCAAAGGTTTTGCAGACGAAAATTTAAAGTGGATTTAATTTGAAAAAATAACCATTCAGTAGGGTAGAAAATAGTGTCGAAAAAGAAGAAATTGCTTGTCAGAAGCAATTTCTTCTTTTTTCACAATGTTTTCTCAATCAAAAATCATAGACACGTAAAAAGCAGGGATTAAACAGCAAAGGGTTAAAACAAGTTTCACTGTTAATATCATAAATCTATAGATTGCCTAAGAGGTTATCCGTCACTATCCCTATTTCTATTTCTATTGGTGTGTCTTTAATATTAACTTTTCTTTAATGCTTTCCATGGATTATTGAGAAACAATGGTAGATAATCATTTGATAACTCATTGCCTAACAGTGAAATGAAATACAAGAGGACCAAGTTGGTCCTAGATCGCTCACCTGAGTCTCTTTGACCCCTGGAACATCACATTAATTAAGTAGGCAGATGTCAAAAAGAAGATAATTGCCTTACATCAATACCATGGATCGTTTTCAGCAAAGAGCAAGACAGATATGCCTTTTTGCTATTTGATTCTATGTCAAAAGGGATGCACCCTGGTGGATCCCAAATGTGATCCCAGGGTCTTGATATGAACAAACTTGGTAGAGGTCTACTAGATGATGCTACATACTAAATATGAAAGCTGTCTGCCTACTGGTTTCAAAAAAGAAGATTTTTGAAGGTTTTCCTATTTTCACCCTTTGTGCTCAGATGAGCTGAAAGGGATGCGCCCGGGTGGAGCCCAAATATGACCCAAGGGTCTTGATATGAACAAACTTTGTAGGGGCCCACTAGATGATACTACATACCAAAAATGAAAGCAGTGTGCCCTCTGGTTTAACTTAAAGAAGATTTTAAAAGATTTTCGCTCTTTGATTCCATGTAAAAAGGGTTGCGCCCGGGTGGAGCCCAAATATGATCCTAAGGTCTTGATATGAACAAACTTGGTAGAGGTCTACTAGATGATGCTACATACCAAATATGAAAGCTGTCTGCCATCTGGTTTCATAGAAGAAGATTTTTGAAGATTTTCATTTTTTACCCTTTGTGCTCATAAGAGATAAAGGGATGCACCCGTGCAAAGCCCAAATATGACCCAAGGGTCTTGATATGAACAAACTTGGTAGAGGCCCACTTGGTGATGCTACATACCAAATATGAAAGCTGTGTGCCATCTGGTTTCAGAGAAGAAGATTTTTAAAGATTTTTGCTCTTTGATTCTATGTAAAAAGGGTTTGGCCCGGGCAAAGCCCAAATATAACCCAAGGGTCTTGATATGAACAAATTTGGTAGAGGTCCACTAGATGATGCTAAATACCAAATATGAAAGCTGTCTGCCTTCTGGTTTCAGAGAAGAAGATTTTTTAAGATTTTCATATTTTCACCCTTTTTGTTAAGGGTAAAGGGAAAGTTAAGGGTGGATTTCATTTATTTGAACAACTTTGGTAGAGCTTGACCAAAGGAACATCCCTGCCAAGTTTCATCAAGATTGGCCCACTGGTTTAGGAGGAGAAGATGTTTAAAGAAACTGTGGACGACGGACGACAGACGACGCACGTTGCACGACGCACAACGGACATTCTACGATCACAATAGCTCACCTTGAGCACTTTGTGCTCAGGTGAGCTAAAAACTAATATCCCACTCACATTACCCTATCTGACATCCTTTAAGCAGTGCAATAAATGTTGCATAGCAATCACATGCAAAATGACATGCTTTTAGAATATTTGTAGTGAAATTTTCAAATTTTCTCTCATTTTTGCATTAAAGAAATAGAAGAATTGTTTGTTTTTAAGTAGAATTGATTAATATTTCATTTCGTGTATAACAAAAACTGTTTTTCAATCAATGAAATATAAATAAATCTTAAACTTAAACAAACTATTATCCTCTACGCCTTAAACTGTCAGTCTTTATGGGGAAAAGAAGAATTGCGAAAGTTGCTGTAAGGATGAATCATAAGTTATCCATCACTAAGATCCCCCACTGTTGAAACCAAATGACTCAGAGAACTGGAATGCATAATACATATAAGATCTGTCATAAGATTTTGTTTTAAACAAACTGATCTTAACCCTGTCTTAAATTGAAATGTTTTTGAGCATGCTGAACTACATTGTTGCGAAGCGGACTAAAACCCCTCTAAAGTGCTTGTCAATAATGGAAAGCCATTTTCCATCAAAGGGCCATAACTCTTGTCAAAAGTCAATGGATCATAACCAAAGTTTCACTTGCGCATCTCTGCTTGATACTGATCACATCTATATAGTTTGAATGAAATTCATCCGTTAGTTCTTGAGAAATTGAGCGGACACAAAAAAGATACACATGGACAGACAAACAGATGGACAGACAGACAAACCAACTAACAAGCTGACTCCTATATACACTGAAATATTGCTTTTTTGGAGGAGAAGGGTTAAAACAACTTTTCTTTTTTATACAAGTTAAGATAAGCTTGTATCAAAAGAATTACGGAAGATTCTTTTTCTCACATACAAGTTTCGCATGCTAACATTATCCATGGTTAATGCCCTGGCAGGGCGGAGCCTAAGTAACGGGTCGTTGCACTCAAGATTCAGGGAAATCAGCTTTTATCTAAAAATAACCTTCTTCTAATGAGAATTGACATAAATAACCTGAGACCTTAAATCGTGTATTGGTAACCAAATCCTCGTAACTTCAGCTTAATCAAGCTGAAGTTACAAGGCCTTGGTAACCAAAAGATAAAATGTGTTCACTCTCCAAAATCACATGAATCCTTAAGGTTTTAGAATACAGTTATTTGCATGCATTAACGATGATTACCGACTAAAATTTGAAAGAACCCATATATTGAAAAGTAAACTCACCAAATAACATCACGGTTAAGCCCCGCCCTGCCAGTTCATTAATTATGCAGAATACCCACTTTTTTTGATTACCAAGATGAGAGAATTATTGCAAAAATATGCATTAAAAGTCATTTGGAAAAATACATGTACTCTAGGTTCAGCATGACATTGATTAATCTAGCCAAACATTTTTTTTAACAAGAACTGTCGCATAGAGGACTTATACCCCCCACCAGCACTTTGTCAAAATGTAAGTTCTATTAGTGCAGGATGTGTTTGTAACAAATATTGAGGCCATATGCAGCATTTGCTTGAAGTTTCATGATTGTAGGTCGCTTGGTTCATGAGTAAGAGTCTAGAAACGAAAATTGAACAATAGTTGACAATGACCTTGACCTTTTACCTATGTGACCCCAAAACGATAGGGTACTTTCTTGACTCATAAGCACCATTTGCATAAAGTTCCATGATTGTATGTCGCTTGGTTCTTGAGTTAGAGTATGGATATGAAAAATGAACAAAGGCTGACAGTGATCTTGACCTTTAACCTATGTGAGCAAAATTTGCATAAAGTTTCATGATTGTAGGTTCCTTGGTTCTCAAGTTAGAGTTCGGAAAGGAAAATTGAACAAAAAAAAAATATATAAAGGCTGACTGTGACCTTGACCTTTTACCTTTGTGACCCGAAAACATTAGGGCACTTTCTTGGGTCATTAATAGCATTTACTTAAAGTTTCATGATTGTAGGTCGATTGGTTTTTGAGTTAGAGTCCAGAAGTGAAAGGTGAACAAAGGCTGACTGTGACCTTGACCTATGACCTATTTACATAAAGTTTCATGATTCTAGGTCATTTGGTTTTTGAGTTAGAGTGGGGAAACGAAAATTGAATAAAAATTGACTGTGACCTTTACCTTTGACCTATGTGACCTAAAAACAAGAGGGCACTTCATTTGGTCATAAGCATCACTTGCATAAAATTTCTTGATTGTAGGTTACTTGGTTCTTGAGTTAGAGTCCGGAAATGAAAATTAAACAGGCTGACTGTGACCTTTACCTTTAACCTATGTGACCTAAAAACAAGAGGGCACTTCATTTGGTCATAAGCATCACTTGCATAAAATTTCTTGGTTGTAGGTTACTTGGTTCTTGAGTTAGAGTCCGGAAATGAAAATTAAACAGGCTGACTGTGACCTTTACCTTTAACCTATGTGACCTAAAAACAATAGGGCAATTCCTTGGGTCATAAGCATCATTTGTATGAAGTTTCATGATTCTAGGTCACTTAGTTCTTGAGTTAGAGTCCGGAAACGAAAAAGTCTACGGAAGGAGGGACGGATGGATGGACGGATGGACAGACAGACAGACATGGTGAATCCAATATACCCCCCTCTACTTCGTAGGTGGGGAGTATAACAAGCCAGCCTATAAAACAACAAACAATCAGTACATATTGGACCCACCTGCCATCTTGAATATTTTGGTATATTTTCTTGGCTGTGTCTAAAAAGGCGTCTTCTACATTATCTCCCCTGAAAAGATTGACCACCAAATTTAACCCATCAAAAGATGACAAAATTCAAGACAGACTAATTTTTGAGGAAATGTTAGACGGCAATTTTAACCCTAGTCATGCTGAACCCAGAATATTCCTGCTTTGACAGGAGGTAGAGACAAAGATCAGCCTGCACAAATGTGTAGTCTGATCTTAGTTAATACAGCCTGAATTTCATTTTTAAACCAGAAAGGTGTAAAACAATGCATTTCCAAAATCAATACTCACATTGGGTAGCTTACAGAGCTTTCAGCACTTTGATTTTACATTTGTTTTGCAAAGATTTTTATTCAGCATGACAAGGGTTAAAAAGATGAAGTTTGATTTCTCCCGGTTCTTTTCTTTTTTTTTTTTCATAAAAAACATTGTGGGAAATTGATATATTGCTTTCATGTATAGTCTCAAGTGCAAAAGAAGAAATTTCTTGTATAGTTTTATGCCTACTGTAAAATAGCTTTCAAGTAAATTCACAAAATCAATTTTCTTCAATGCTTTTCAGTGGATTACCAAGAAATAACAGTAGATTATCAATTGATAAACTCACTGCCTAACCAGTGAAATTATCAAAAACTTATACCCCACATTTGTTCATTTCATCCTATCTGGCGTTATCTAAATGAAGCTTAATAAGTGACATCATCATAAACATTAAATAGCAATCATGTGCTAAATGAAACTTTCAGAAAATTTGTCCTTAAATTTCCTAATTTTGTTTCATTTTTGCATTTAAAAGAAAAGATTGTTTGTTTTAAGAAATTATTATATGTACCTGTTTAATGTATTAACAGAAAGAGTATTTAAACAAAGAGATTTATTCATAGGAAAGTTTGGATTATATGAAGACTCACGTTTTTGCACTGCATTCTAAAAACATTAAACCTGAAATAAAACAAAAACTGTTTCAATGCAGAGTTAAAGGTATAACTCATGATATATGACAACCAAGTTAGGTACCTATTTCAAATTATCAATAATTTAAAATAATGTTTTAAGTTAACCTTTCTTATACTGTTCAACTTGAAACGGCTGATCTAAAAGCTTTTGTAGACAGAAGAAACAGATAAGCCATCTCAGATGCCCAGTCTGGTCTTAGCCTAATCTGCCTACTTCCTACTTTCTTATTGTTTGAAAGGCCTGGGTCAGACTGGTTGAAATATCCCAACAAGTACAGTCAATCTTTTTCAAGCCACTGCGTCTATTAAGTGACCATCTTTATTAAGCGACCTTTTTTCAAATCCCCTTCTTTAAATCAAATTTTTTTCTAAAAGAAGGTATGGTTGGTCTAAAAATTATTGATAAAGAATCTTATGTTGTTAAAACTCACTAGAATCGTCTCAATGAGATGAATTTATTGAGTTTTAAAATCATAGGATTATTGAGAATTTTGCAAAAATATTCATATTCAATGAAAAAGTATGTTCTTATTTTTAGACAAAACGTGTATTAAGCGGCCATCTTCTTCAACAACCCCTTTTTGGTGGTCCCATTAGTGGTCACTTAAAACAAGTTTTACTGTACATCGCTAATGGATACGTATGCTCAGCTGTTAGGTGCTGGATAATAGATGAAAAATCAAAAAGGGGCATAACTTCAAATTAATGAATCTAAAGTTATCCACCTTGATAGGACAACTTTCTCTTTTGATAGTGATCATGTGTGCCAAATTTCAAGTGAATGTCTAGTAGAACTAGAGATATCACAAAACGTAAAATCTTTGCACAACAAAGATGAGAACGCCAACAACTATGCCAATGGCAACCTAGGGTATAGCTATACCTTGGGTTTTCTCCAAAAACAGCCAAGCTCAAAACTGGAAATGTATTTGAAAAAAAAAGTTAAATTCATCAGGATAAAAATTAATTTACTATAATAAGCCTATTTGTACCAAATAATGGCAAATCTTCCACAAGGACTTGAATGGTTGTCATGAAATAAGCTAAGTCAAGCTCCTTAACAATTAACCTTTAAGCATGCCATTTACCTTATTTTTTAAGGTTTCAAAGAGCACTCCAATCTAAGATGGAAAATAAATATGTAAATTTATTCTTTAATCTACATAAATACAGAAGATAAGATCTTAAGGTAATTTAGCATGCAGACATCAGGAAACAGAAACACTTGATATTTGAGGGAAGAGATGTAATGCAAGCAGGGGTGTGGAAATACGACTTTCTCCACTTGTCCCTGGACAAGTAAAAGTGGATTTTCTACTCGTGCAGAATCAAAATGAACTTGTCCGCTAAAGAGTAAATAGAAAAATTTGAAAAAAAAACATTGCCTTTTGATGAAGAAAATGCTGGTATGCAGCATTTTCTTCATTAAAAACAATGTTTTCTACCCTATGATATGAACATTAGGATGATTTCTCTCTTAATTTTTTTAAGTAACATTCCAAGATTTGCCCTGGTATTTACTTGTCCTTGGACAAGTGGCTTAGAGAAATTTACTTGTCCTCAAGTACAAAAGCCCGAGTCGGACAAGTCGGGCATGGGAATTCCACACCCCTGGCAAGAGAAAAGTTTACCATTTTCATCTGCAAACTGTTTTGCCTCCTCATATGTTACATCACGTTGTGCTTCTAAATCTGACTTATTACCAATCAAAAATATCACCTGAAAAATATTGTTACATTAAACTATTTTAATCAAAAGACATGATACAGTTAAAAACGTTGTGAAATTTACACTCATTCTGATCAAAATCATTCTTAATAGTTCACTCAGCGCTCCGTTCATAAATTCCAAACACTCACTCAAATTGATCAATATTGCTCAGAAATCATAAGAAAACATAAAGAAACGGTTCAAGACTGTCAACAATAAATTCAAATAGATCAATCTATTCTACAATTTTATAAGCTGGTGTGGACTATAAAGTGTCTGATTGGTCAACGATGAAGTATGATCAGAAAAAAATGTATAATTTATTAAAGGGAGGTAATTAATATTGCTAATTTTGTTCATCATGAACAAAATTAGCAATATTGGATTACCTCCTTTTAATTTCATGCAAAACTCACTCCACACACTCATTCACCTTGTCAATTTCATGATGTTCCTAACTATATGTCTGTGAAACACTGATTCCCTCTTAATAGCAAATTTCCCAATAATTTAACATTGACAATTAAACTTGCAGACAATCATATGCAGATGTTGACAAGCTAATCAAACAAATGACTTTTTGAAGAGCATATTTATATGTGAATAGACATGCAAATAAGAGGGCCATAGTGGCCCTAAATTACTCACCTGAGTTAACTATCTTACCCTTGTTATGCTGAACCCAGAATAATCCTGCTTTGGCCAAACATCAGCCTGCACATATGTGCAGTCTGATGTTAATCTTCACCACCTGTTTCTCACGTTCAAACCAGAATTGTCAATAGATTCAGTTTTTCAAATAAAAATTGACTTGATACTTTCAGTGCCTTTTGCCCTTTGATTTTGATGAACATTTTAAGCCAAAATTTATTCAGGCTGACAGGGTTAAGATCCTACCTAACTATTAACCTAGTTTAAACCATTCTTGACCCAAATTTATGCTAGACTGAGATTTCATCATCCTGACAATTATCCTGATCAATTTTTAGGTCGATTGAGTAAACAAGAGGACCATAATGGGTCTAGATCACTCACCTGAGTCTCTTTGACCCCTGGGACATTACATTAATTAAATAGGCAGATGTCAACAAGGAGATAATTTCTACATAAGAACAAAAGCATGGAATATTTTCAGTCTAGAGCAAGAAGGATATGCCTTTTCGCCCTTTGATTCTACGTAAAAAGGGATGCACCTGGGTGGAGCCCAAATATGACCCCAGAACCTTGATATGAACAAACTTGCTACATACCAAATATGAAAGCGGTCTGCCTTCTGGTTCAAGAGAGGTTTTTTTTTTCTGAAGATATTCCTATTTTCACCCAGAGTGCTCAGATAAGCTAATAGAAGGGTCACAGGGAGCCCAAATATGACCCCAGGGTCTTGATAACAAACTTGGTAGAGATCTGCTAGATGATGCTAAACACAAATAGGAAAGTTGTCTGCCTTCTAGTTTCAGAGAAGAAGATTTTTGAAGAATTTTCCTCTTTGATTCTATGTAAATAGGTTACGCCTGGCTGGAGCCCAAATATGATCCCAGAATCTGGATATGAACAAACTTGGTAGAGGTCTACTAGATGATGCTACATACCAAATATGAAAGCTGTCTGCCTTCTGGTTTCAGAGTAGAAGTTTTTGAAGATTTTCATTTTTTCTTAACCTTCGAGCTCAGAAGAGCTAAAAAGGATGTGCCCGAGCAAAGCCCAAATATGACCCCAGGGTCTTGTCATGAACAAACTTGGTAGAGGCCCACTAGATGATGCTACATACCAAATATGAAAGCTGTCTGCCTTCTGGTTTCAGAGTAGAAGATTTTTAAAGAATTTCTATCTTTGATTCTATGTAAAAAAGGTTTTCCCTGGGTTGGGCCCAAATATGACCCAAGGGTCTTGATATGAATTAAATTTTGGAAAGACCCACATATTACCAGAAAACACTCTATCAATGGAGAAAGGAAATTTGAATAATGACAAATAAAATTGCTGTGTCTCAATTCATTGGGCATATTTAAAGAAATCCTAAATAAATCTTTCGGGATATTCTGCTGGATGTCATATAGAGAATTATGTATAATTGAAACTGCTAGGATTTTGAAGGCTGTTTTGAAGATGAAAAGGGCATAATTTGATAAAGTGGTAAAAAAAATCTTTTACCAGGATTTAAGACATTGGAATGTCTTTAGTTGTACCATCATTGAAGATATTTATTATTTTTAAATTTGTGATACTGTACAAATACATGTATGACAAAAGATGTTTGTAAAACATTTATGACCCCATAAAGTAGGTCAATAGGATTCTAGCTTGCATACTTTTTGAGATATGCTCTGGACAAAAAATTGTCTATGAAGACCAACGGACCTATCAAAGACAATTGCAAAGCAATATAACCCCTCTTCTTTGAAGGGGGGCACAATTCACTAAATCTGAAATCAGGATTAAGAAATATTATGTTCCAGTGTCATATACAAATTAAAAGATGGGGAGTAAAATCAATCTAACTTACTGTATTTGGATTTGTTAAATTTCTAGCATCTGTTAACCAACTACTTAAATGATTATATGTACTTCGCCTGAAAACAGAAATCATTACAAACCAATAATTTTAAAACAAGAGAGCCATAGTGGAACAATCTAAAATTTGTCTACAGTAAGCTTTGAATTAAGATGATGGAAAAAATGACAAGCTGAAGCAATGCTTATGACTTAATTAAACAAATAATCATTCTGACCAATTTTCAGGCCGATTGGGCTAAAAGTTTGGCCTCTAGGGTGGCAACAAGATTTTACAGAAATTTGGACATGTGACCTAGTTTTTGACCCCAGTTGACCAAATTTCCAACTTGTCCCAGATTTCACAGAGACAATAATTCTTTCCTATTTCAGGTTGATTGGACTGAAAATTTAGTCTCTAGAGTGTCCACAAGGTTTTTCTAGGGTTTGACCCTGTAATCTATTCTTCGGTACAAATGACTCAATTTTGAACTTGAATGATATTACATAAAGATCATCATCCTGTCCAATTTTCAGGTTATTTGGGCTTTAAAAATGACCTCTAGAATGACTCAAGGTTTTTCTAAGATTAAACCAACCCTGTGACCTAGTTTTTGATCCAAGTTGACCCAATCTAACACTTGAGCCGGATTTAACAAAGAGAATCATTCTGACCAATTTTCAGGTTGATTGGGCTGAAAATGTGGCCTCCAGACTGTCTACTTGGTTTTTCAAAGATTTGATCCTATGACCTTGAGCCAATTTTATCCAAACATGTCCCAGATGAAACCAAGATATTCATTACAACCAATTTTGGGGTTGATTGGGCTAAAAATGTGGTCTCTAGAATGTCCACAAGGTAAATATTGACAACTCACATCACACTGACGCACAACCCACATGACCCCAACCCGTTCTCTGGTGAAAAACAAGAGCACCATGATGGATCCTAGATCGCTCACCTGCGTATCTTTGACCCCTGGGACATCACATTAATAAAATAGGCAGATGTCAAAAAGGAGATGATTTCTCAGC